>CAWUFW010010686.1:270000-674442 GCA_963921515.1 Calotriton arnoldi
TATTGATCTATACCTATTTATTAGAAAATTGAAATTAAGCTAAATACATAAAATTGCAAAAAAACACGACGGTAGATCATGTGAGTCATTCTGACTGTGATTTACAAATTGGGGAGGCGGAGGGGCTATTGGCTTTGGAAATGTTGTTGAGAGAAAGGGAATGTGATGACTCTATTGTAATCTATGCTGAATACGCTAGGCATTGATGGAGACACCCCCAGTGGGAGTGGCTTTAAGCCACCTTCCCGGGTTATCCCGATATTACCTCATGATAACATAGATGTATTCAATGATATTGTAGTTCAAGAGCTGATATCGATGAGGGACAATAAAGACCAGACAGGTGACAATTTAACTCTGTTCCAACTAAGAGCCCTGTAAACCTTAAAAAATGATACTACGATAGTGATAAAAAACTCAGACAAAGAAGGTAATGTAGTATTTATGGATGCCCCTTGGTATGAAGGTGAAATCATGAGACAACTGTTGCAAGAAGAATGTTCAATGAAACATATAGGGCCTCAGTGGGTAGATTTCAAGAGAGTCTGATCAAGTGGACAGACTTAGGCATTATAGATAGAGATGACTTTAGTTTTTGGCAATCTGATTTTCCCAAGGTACCTGCTTTTTATATATTACCTAAGGTGCACAAGATCTTAATAAATCCTCCAGGCAGGCCTATAGTCTCCTCTAATAACAGCTTCCGGGAGAATACAGCTATTTACATAGATTCCTTTCTCTCGCCTTTTGTAGTCACCCTCCCAGCCTATTTTAGGGATAGAGGGGATTTCCTAACTAAGATTGAGAATATTGTGTGGATTGATACTTATTTGATGATTACTATTGATGTTGTGAGCTTGTATACATGTAATGATCATGAATTTGAAGTGAAAGGCTGTGAGTCTTTTTTTAAAACTAGACCAGCATGCTTTTTGAAGCATAATAAGATGCTCATTGATATGATTCACTACAGTCTGAGAGAGAACATTTGTGTGCATTGTGACATTTCTTATCGTCAAAAGATGGGGACTGCCATGGGCCCCAGCTTCGCCCCCAGCTTCGCCAATCTGGTGATGGGCTGGTGGGAAAAGCAGGTGGCCTAGGCAGGTACTAACCAGGAGTATCTCAACAGTATCTTTGTTTGGACCTGGTATATTGACGACTTATTTATTTTATGGTTGGGTCTGAAGAAAAAATGCGAATATGTCAAGGACCTAATCAGAATCCATATAATCAGACATTCACAGTTACTATGAGCTCCATTCTTGGATATACGTCTACGGGTACAAAAAGACAAGATTCATACCTCAGTATACCGTAAAACGATGGCAGGTAATAGCACACTGCACTTTACTAGTCAACACCCTAGGAATTTAGTAGAAAGTATACCTTACAGCAAAACACTGAGACTTAAAAGATTTGAATAATGCAGAGGATTTGGAAAAACAGACAACACTTATGAGAAAGAGGTTCCAAGCAAGAGGATACACGTCTAGAACTTTAAACATAGCTGCAAAAAAGGCAGAACTTTTAAAAAGAGACCAGCTATTGTATCCCACTGAAAAAAAAACGAAAAAGCAAAATAATATCACGAGACTCATTATAACCTACAACTCCCGATACTATAAAGTTAGAAAACTAATATGTAAACATTGGAACATAGTGAGAAAAGATCTTATCATTGGCCGAGATTCTCCAGAGAAACCTTCAATTACTTTTAGGAAGGACAGAACATCAGGGGACACTGTGACTTGTAGTTATTACACTAAGGCCCCTAGGAAGGATACGTGGCTGAGTAAACTAAAGGTTTCTTCAAGTGCGGCCACTGCAAGGCCTGTAGGTTTATTTCTAACACCTCTGAATACTCAACCTCTGATGGAAAAAGAAGGAAGATCTGTACCTTTTTCAATTGTAATACTGATCATGGTGTCTATATTTTGCAATGCCTGTGCTCCCTTATGTATGTGGGAAGCACTATCTTCCCACTACGCAAGCGGTTCGTAGAACATAAAAGAGCCATTAGGAAGGTGGATTTTAAATTTTTTCAGATCCGTTCATAGCCATGTTCATCCATTTTTAGAAAAAATCATTATAAGGTTAAATATTTGACTACTTGTTTTTTAAAATGTCAGGTAAACATTTCAAAGTGATACTCTTTAGATAGAAGATAGATAAGTCTAACCTTATATTAGTCAGGCATTGTTTTTGGAATTTCTGAAAATAGCTACAGGTATCTAAATATGTCTGTTATGTTTTTGCTAGGTTTGGACAGAATTCTGCTACGTGGAACTCCACGAAGTGCTGAACAAAACTCTGCCACGCTCCTGCGAGGTGTGGAGTGTGTTAAGTCTCACTGCTGGTGCTGATTTTCAGCACTGGGAGTTTGTCCCGTGCTGTAAAATCAGCACAAACCGCACCAGGCACAGCGCAAGAGGGTGCTGATGCTTTCTGCTGCTCGAGTCGATGCTCCACTCGGGCTGCAGCTTTCTCAACCCAAGCAGCAAGCTTCTCAATGTGGCGAGCCGCGTGAGAGGAAAAACTCTGCTCCACACTGCTTTTTGGAGTTTTGTTGAATTCCACATGAAGCACGGGGTGGGCAAAACTCCACGAACTCCGCCGGCAGAGCAGAATTTATCACCCACCCCTAGTTTTTGTCTAGATCTGGTTGTACCTCCAGGCCCATCAGGAGGAGGGCAGAGGAGACCACCATCATCCTGTGGAGGGGAAGAAGTGATGGCTGGGACAAGTAGTAAGTCACTTTTTTTCTCAATGACAACTACTGTCTTGGTTAAGGTATTCCTTCTTTTATTCCAAGTCCAGTTAGGAATCCTACTATACATTTTTCAGCTTTCTATGTTGAGCCTCTCCTGAATTGGTGCCCAGTGCACCTCACCTGTGACTTCCCCCATTATTTCTGCCCCATCCAATCTAAATAGTTACAATCCCATCTAGGGATGTGCCACAGTTTCTGCCTAAGTGACTTCTTTTCATGACTTAATTATCTGTTCCATCTTCACCCTTCATTAACCATGTGACTAAGCCTACTATTATATGATGAGTCTGATATCCAACAAGTCCAATACCAAATGTTTACCTAGCCCAAGCCCTCAAATATTGATAACTTACCTTACTTTACACTGAAGAAGGGTGAAAAGGACCTTGCTAAGAGGCTGGAGTTTAATACATATATATATATATATGTATATATGTGCAAATATTGCGATGTCTTTGCGAAGATTGGTGGAAATATAAAAAATATATATACATTTGTACACACTCGTGGGCCACTGTCACAGACAAAAAACTCACTCAGACACTTATACACCCAGTAGAAGGCTACGGCCAAAACGTGTAGGTCTGCTTTGGGGGTTTACATGCACCTTGCACTTTGCGTTGAACTGCAGAAAAAAGCCATGAAAGCAGTTGAAGTTTAATAAACTGCTTCTCCAAGGATTCCTGTGTGCCGTCCTTCTGTTTCGCCTTGGATTAAAGCAATTGGTATAAGCAGGGTGTTCTCCAGGAGTTTTGCCGATATATATATATATATAGCTGAGAGTAAAACTAATAAAGACTATTCGCACAAGCAACAAGGAGTTTGTGCTATCCTTATCGCAGTCTGGAGGTTAAAGATTGGTCTTTGGTTGGAATATATATATATATATATATATATATATATATATATATATATATATATATATATATACATACAAATATTGCGATGTCTTCGCGAAGATTGGTGGAAATATAAAAAATATATATACATTTGTACACACTCGTGGGCCACTGTCACAGACACAAACTCACTCAGACACTTATACACCCATTCACATACCTACTCATACACTTATGCATCCAGTTATATACCCACTCAGATACTCATGCACCTACTCACATACCTATTCAGGTACTCAGGCACCCACTTACAGACTGACTTGGAGAGTGACGCTCCCATGTACAGATCCACTCAGAGACTCACACACCTATTTAGAGACCCACTCATAGACTCATGTGCAGTCTCATACCCACTTAGAGACTCTTATACCCACTCACAGACCTACACTCGCCAGCCACTGTCACAGACTCATGTACGCACTCACAAACTTACTCAGAAACCTATACACCCATTCACATACCTACTCACACACTTATACATCCAGTCACATACCCACTCAGATACTCATGCACCCACTCACATACCCATTCAGATACTCCTGCACCCAATTACTGACTCACTCGGAGAGTCACACACCCATGTAAAGACCCACTCAGAGATGCACGCACCCACTTACGGTCTGTACTCACAGACCCCCTGAGACACTCACACACTGACTGACAGACCCACTGAGATACTCATACACCCACTCGCAGATCCATACAGTCACTCACAAACTCAGTCACAGACCCTCTCAGAGACTTATGCGCTCACTCACCCATATACTCAGAGACGCACACACCCACTCACAGACTCACTCAGATATGTACACACCCACTCACTGACCCACTCAAAGATGCATGCACCCTCTCACACACCCACACAGACACTTGCCCTCCCAGTCACAGACCCACTCAGGCAATCATGCGCACACCCATTCACTCACCCACTCAGAAACTTATGCTCTCACTCAAAGACCCATTGAGACACTCATATACCCACTCACAGATCTACTCAGACACTCATATACCCACTCACAGACCCACTCAGACACTCACACACCCATACAGTCACTCACACATCCAGTCACAGACCCACTGAGAGCCTTATGCACCCAGTCACTCATACACTCAGAAACTCACACACTCACTCAGAGTCTCACTCAGAGACCCACACACCCACTCACAGAACCACTAAGACACTCATGCTCCCATTCATAGACCCACTGTCATATACTTACTTACAAATGCACAAATGCACTCATGCACCTACTCAAAGATCAATGGAGGGACACATGCAACCAATCACAGACCCATTGAGCTAATGATGCACACACTCATAGATGCACTGAGACATTCACACAGTTTGTTACAGAACCATTGACAGACTAATGCACAGTTTAACAGATCCACTCAAATACTTATACAGTGAATGAGAGAGTTACTGATACAGTGATGCATGCAGTCACAGATTCCACTGAAATAGCTATACACTGTGTTATAGAGATATTAAGGGAGTTATACATGCTACTATAGAGTCATTTAGATAGTAATTAGTTGGTTTTATTCCATTTTGCAGTTATGTTTTGAATGTGTTGGTGGCTGAATTTCACTTAAAAATCCAAAGGTTCTAGGGGCGTTATAGTTAGGAATTTGCATTTAAAAACCCTTAAGTGAGGTCATAGGAAGTGCATTGCGGGGGCGTGAGTTATAGTAAGCTCAGGTGACTATAACTGCTGAATTTCTCTGGTTTATTACAAATGAAATGCCAGCCTAACTATAACGTCCCTGTAACCCTTTTTTTCAGTAAATATATATTACCTACTGGCGGTCGCCAGTAGGTAGTTATAGTTAGGACCTAGTTTCCAGGGGAAAAGCATTTTTTTACTTGGTTATAACTTTGGCGTTGTTTGACTAATCTGCATGAAATTTTGCCAAAAAAGTGTCACAGTGGGTACTATTGGGGGTGATCCATGCAGTGGGGACCGAGAATTTGGGGTGTGAAATAAGGTTGCATTTGTAATTTTAATTACTATAGGAACCTTTAGCCACCTTTAGCCGCCTCTACAGCCCGAACCGCTGAACGGACTTACACAAAATTTGGCAGGGAGGTAAATGTCAGTTCAAGGAAGTGCCCTTTGGTTATTTGATGTAAATCCATTCAGTAGATTTTGAGAAATGTAAGTTTAAAATTATAGTGATATCTCTGGCCCCGGATATTTTTCTGTGGTTTCGTGGTGAATTGCGAATGCATGCGCCAACGGGAATGTTCTGATTGGCTGGAAGCAAACCTGAAGAGAAAGTTGCGGCTGCCATTTTATTGCTTTGAACAGTTTCCGGGGCTGAAAATCTCTGTGAAAGCCCACATAAGGGGTCAGGGTGGAGATACTCTGACCCCATGGTTGAGAAATGGAGGTGTTATTGACAGAAGTTATATGTCCAAAATTGATTTCTTAAATTGCATGCTGTATTCGCGATGACGCTGCAACCACCATCGCGCCCCCCATGAACCATCGCGGGGACATCGTGACTATCAACGTAGTCACGAATATTGGTGAAAATATTTTAAAAATATATCAATGAATCATTAGTGTTGATTGTTATAGAGATATTGATACATGTTTTCATAGAATTATTTATATAGTGATTTATCTCCTGTGATGGATAGAAATAATTATATAGCTATAATTTTTTTATGTGGTGGTGGCTATTGAATTCTTGCATTTGCTTTCTGCTTTCATGACGTAACCATGGGAATCACGATTACCGTCTTCATCGCGATCTCCAGCCTCACCCCGAAAATGCAAAATAGGTTTTAGACATTGTTGTTCTAGAAATACAGTAGAAAAACATGAGTTTGAAGTGTACAGTAATAAACCTCTAGTGTGTAGAATACTGTAATGTGTGTGCATATATGTGTTTTCACTTTATGGGAAAGGCGCGATCATCACGGTTAACGACGTCAACATGATGTCACAAATAACCACAAAAATTGAAAATATTTCTGAAAGCTGGAATGTTCAGTATGGATTTTTTTACATATTATTTTTTGATGTGTTGGTGGCCATTGAATGACTGCTTTTGTTTTCCGTTTTCACAACGTCTCTGCTAGAATCGCAACGTCGTTGTGAAGAGCCCCAAAAACTAAAGGAAAAAAAAACTTTGGGAAAAAACCTTAACAATATTTCGGGTACTAGGGTGGCTCTGACAAGAGTCGTTGTGTTGGTTGTGTGTATATGGTTGCTACACATAAGACCGGATGCAGAGTTTCAGGTTTCTTAGAAACACCCTGTTGCCTTCATCTGTAAAGTGCACTCCATCATTTCTATAAATTCCGTGCATGTCAAAATGCAGATTGTTGTTATAGATATAGCCCATATGGTGATCTGTGCATAAACAGTTTAGTAACATGTTTCCTGGCTTTGTCAATCTGTGAACAGAATTGATTTGACCACTTCCATTATTGTCTTTGGCATATATTAGAGTACACCAAGACAATGTGAGGGAAAAGCGACATCAATTCTGCAAAGGTTTCTTTCATTAGGATTTCTAGCCCTACCGCAGTCAGTGTGCCTAGGTCGTTGCCACCACAGTATACAATCATGAGGTGAGGAGCTTGGGAATCCACAATGGATTTAACCAAAGCCAGCAACTGATGAAACTTTAACCATCTCTGGCCAAGCAAAGCAGTCTGCACATTTGGCAAACCCAAGTCCCTGTCAATACCTCTCTTTTTTGCAGCCTCTTTAGCCTAATAGATATAGCTGTGGGCCACAATCCATACTCTAAGCATTTCCAAGTGAAGGAGCAATAGTAGTCAAGAGAAAACTGGAGCTGAATGAGGTAGTTTTCCAAAGGAAAAGCAGTTAAAATGGAGGTGTTTTAAAAAACAGTTGCCACTAGGTAGTTATAGTTAGGACCTAGTTTCCATAGGAAAAGCATTTTTGATTTGCCAATATCTTTGGCGCCGTCTGACGAATCTTCGCGAAATTCTCAAAACTAATGGGGTGCTCAAGTCAGCTCATGTCTTGAAAGTTTCGGGATGATTTGTTAAGCGGGGGCGGAGAAAAAAAGGGGTTCCCAAAACGTGTTTTCTCCATGTTAATTTCCATAGGAAACGTATGTCGCATCTACAGCCCGAACTGCTGAATGGAATTGCACCAAATTTGGCAGAAAGGTAGCACTTGGTCCAGAGTGCACTCCTTTTGTTAAATGGTGTAAATCCATTCAGTAGTTCCTGAGAAATTCATATATGTAGAAATATTAGTATCTGGTGACCGCGGTGGATCTGCGAACCCTCCCGATCTCGAGCTTGACTCTGATTGGCTGCCAACACTTCAAACCAGGAAGTGTTGGCAGCCATCTTGTGACTCGGTTCAACCGAACCACAAGAAAAAAGGTAAAAAAAGTATTAAAATCAAGAAAAGGGGGCAGGGTAGAAACACCCTGACCTCCTAGGCCAAAAAAAGCATTAAAAAAAAAATCTGCGGGAATCCCACTGAAAATAAAAAAACTAAATGCGGTCTCCCGTGCTTCTTTAATTAAGCTCCCGGGTGGGCCAGGTCCCAGGGGCAATGCGAAAATATGGTGTGGGGTCCGGCAGGGCCCCCGCAGCCCCGGGGACTGCCACCTCCCTGGGGCTTTGTTTATAATATGTGGGGGGCATGCGGCCCCCCGGCAGCCACGGGGACCGCCACCTCCCCGTGCTTTCTTTTAAATAAAGTGCATGGGGGGGCTCATGCCTGCCCCGACGCTACCCCAGGGACTGCCACCTCCCCGGGGCTTTCATCTTTAAATGTGTGGGCCTCACGCCCCCCGCAGCCCTGGGGATCGCCACCTCCCTGGGGCTTTTTTTAATTCAAAAAGTGTGGGGTGGCTCCTGCCCCCCCACACTGCCCTGGGGACCACCACCTCCCCGGGGCATAGATTATGTAAATGCGGGGGCCCATTGCGGACCCCTAGCCCCGGGGACCACCACCTCCCCGTGGCTTTTAACCTGTTGGGAGGGGGGCCACATGGCCCCACTCCAGGGGCCTTCCATGGCCTTGGGGACCACCACCCCCCAGGGCCGGCTCCAGCAATGTCCCAGGAAGCCACCCCAGGACATTGCAGTTTGTTATGTCAACTTCTGCTTTGCTTCATGGAAGCGAGAGTAGAAAAACTGCTCTCGCTTCCATGAAGCGAAGCAGTATTGCTTTTGGACAAAGGGAGCTGCATGTCAGCAGCTCACTTTGCCCAAGAGCAATGCTGGCCCCCACAGGAGGTGGGGAGCCGGCAGGGGCATTGGGGCTCCCCCACAGTCCCCAACATTATGGCATGCCCCGGGGGATGGGGTCCCCAGGGCCAAAAATGGCCCAGGAGGGGGGCCACTCGGCCCACCCCTCCTGTTTTTAATTATTATTTTTTTAAAAAGATAAGGCCGGCCCGGGGGATTGGGTCCCTGGGGCCAAAATTGGCCTCAGGAGAGGGGCCACGCAGCCCCCCTCTATAAGTTTAAACAAAAAAAAAGGCAGGGCAGGCCCCAGCGGATGGGGTCCCTGGGGCCAAAAGTGGCCCATGGAAGGGGAGCCACATGGCCCCCTTATATAAAAAAGTTTTTGCCTAGACCCCGGGGGTGGCGAAAGGGGGTGTGGCCTGTGTCCACCTCTCAGCAATCCCACTGTGTGGGGCCTACTGGAGGTAACAGGTAGGCTAGTTGGCCCCTAAGGCCCCCAGCAGCGAAGGGGATTTCAATCCCCATCCAAGAGCGCACCAGGGAGCGCGTTTGCAGAGTGGTGGGCAAAGGGGGCGTGGCCTGCTATGAGAACTTAGCAATGCTGCTGTGTGGAACTTACTGTAGGTAATAGGAGGGGTAATTGGCCCACAAGGATGTCCTTGGGGGGCAACTACCCTTCCTGTTACCTCCAGTAAGCCCCACACAGTGGGATTGCTCAGAGGTCTTCAGAGGCCACACCCCCTTTCTCCACCACTCTGCAAACATGCTTCCTGGCACACTACTGGTTGGGGGATGAAGTCCACTTTACTCCTGAGGGACTTTGGTGGCCATGAAGCCCTCCTGGTACCTCTTGTAAGTCAGAGGCCCAGCCCCCTATCTCCACCACTCTGCAAATGTGACTACTAGTTAAAGAAGCATTTGCAATGTAATAGGTCTTGCATTTGCGAGAGTTAGAGCTATTGGCTTTGTAAATGTAAAAGTTTTTTACTAATGTTTTTTGGAGTGAAGTGGATGTACGTTGTGTGTAGTGGAATTATGTGGTATGTTGTGCAATGAAATTATGTGGATAGAAAGTATGTGGTATTTAGTGTATAGGAATTTTGTAGAGTGGGATTATGTGTTATGGAGAGTAATTATGTGGTATTGTAGTCTGTGTTGTGGAGTGGTAACCTCAGGTTTAGTCTTCCTCGTTTCCATAGAAGCTAAACTATAAACTCAATGAGACAAAAAAAAGAAGGAACCACTGAGGAGCACTTCTGGACCCAGTCAGAGGTATGAGCAGGGCCACTGGAATTATGCGACTGTTTGGGTGAACCGACTTTCGCACAATTATACATTTTCTGCATTAGCCACATAATCCATCATCTGCTGCCTAATCTGCAGAATTGAACAAAAAAAGCCTTGGTTCTAGCTCAAACGGCTCAAACATTACTAAAAATGCAGCGACAAGTGTTATAGCGTGATGGAAGGCCCTTTGCAAACCTAGAATGGTCACCTGTTACTTATTCCTAAATGTGGGTGTTAAATTGGTACTAAGGGTGTGCAAACCACTCTTGCTTCTTTCTGCGCCTCTCTTGCCACTTTCTGCTTTTCTGTTGCTTCTTTCTGCTACTTTCTTTTTTTCTGCACTTCTTTTGCCTCTTTCTGCACCTCTCTTGCCTCTTTCTACACTTCTCTTGCCTCTTTCTGCACCTCTGTTGTTTCTTTCTGCACTTCTCTTGCCTCTTTCTGCACCTCTTTTGCCTCTTTCTGCACCTCTCTTGCCTCTTTCTGCACCTCTGTTGCCTCTTTCTGCACCTCACTTGCTTCTTCCTGTACCCCTCTTGCCTCGTTCTGCACCCCTGTTCCCTCTTTCTGCACCTCTCCTACCTGTTTCTGCACCTCTCTTGCCTCTTTCTGCACTTCTGTTGCTTCTTTCTGCACTTCTGTTGCTTCTTTCTGCACCTCTGTTGCTTCTTTCTGCACCCCTCTTGCCTCTTTCTGCACCCCTCTTGCCTCTTTCTGCACCCCTTGTGCCTGTTTCTGCACCCCTCTTCCCTCTTTGTGCAACTCTCTTGCCTCTTTCTACACCTCTCTTACCTCTTTCTGCACCACTCTTGCCTCTTTCTGTACCTCTGTTGCTTCTTTCTGCACCTCTCTTGTCTCTTTCTGCACCCTTCATGCCTCTTTCAGCACCTCTGTTGCCCTCTTTCTGCAGTTCTCTTCCTTCTGTCTGCACCCCTCCTGCCTCTTTCTGTACCCCTCTTGCCTCTTTGTGCACCTCTCCTAACCCTTTCTGCACCCCTCTTGCGTCTTTTTGCACCTCTTTTGCTTCGTTCTGCACTTCACTTGCCTCTTTCTGTACCCCTCTTGCCTCATTCTGCACCTCTTTTGGTTCTTTCTGCACTGCTCTTGCTTCTTTCTGCACCTCTGTTCCAAATTTCTGCACCTCTCTTGCCTCTTTCTGCACCCCTCTTACCTGTTTCTGCACCTCTCTTGCCTCTGCACCCCTGTTGCTTCATTCTGCACTTCCCATGCTTCTTTCTGCATCTGTCTTGCTTCTTTCTGCACCCCTGTTGTCTCTTTTTGCACTCGTCTTCCCTCTTTCTGCACCTCACTTGCCTCTTTCTGCACATGTCTTGCCTCTTTCTGCATCTCTCTTGTGTCTTTCTGCACCTCACTTGCCTCTTTCTTCACTTCTCTTGCTTATTTCTACACCTCTGTTGCTTCTTTCAGCACTTGTCTTGCCTCTTTCTGCACTTCTCTTGCCTGTTTCTGCACCTCTCTTGCCTCTTTCTGCCCCTCTGTTGGCTCTTTCTGCACCTCAGTTGCTGCTTTTTGCACCCCTCTTGCCTCTTTCTGCACCCCTCTTCCCTCTTTCTGCACCTCTCTTGCCACTTTCTGCACCCCTGTTCTCTCTTTCGGCACCTCTCCTGCCTGTTTCTGCACCTCTCTTGCCTGTTTCTGTACCTCTGTTGCTTTTTTCTGCACTTTTCTTGCCTCTTTCAGCATCCCTCTTGCCTCTTTCTGCAGCTCTGATGTTTCTGCACTTCTCTTGCTTCTTTCTGCACCTCTCTTGCTTCTTTCTGCACCCCTCTTTCCTCTTTCTGCACACTTCTTCCCTCTTTGTGTACCTCTCTTGCCTCTTTTGACACCTCTCTTGAATTTTTCTGCACCTCTGTTGATTTTTCTGCACTTTTCTCGCCTCTTTCAGCATCCCTCTTGCCTCTTTCTGCAGCTCTGATGTTTCTGCACTTCTCTTGCTTCTCTCTGCACCTCTCTTGCTTCTTTCTGCACCCCTCTTTCTGCACACTTCTTCTCTCTTTCTGCACCTCTCTTGCCTCTTTCTGCACCTCTGTTGGTTCTTTCTGCACTTCTCTTGCTTCTTTCTGCACCTGTCTTGCTTCTTTCTGCACCCCTCTTGCCTCTCTCTGCACCTCTCTTGCCTCTTTCTGTACTTCCCTTGCTCTTTTTGCACCTCTGTTGCTTCTTTCTGTACTTCTCTGGCTTCTTTCTGTACCTTTCTTGCTTCTTTCTGCACCCCTCTTGCTTCTTTCTGCAACACTCTTCCCTCTTTCTGTACCTCTCTTGCCTCCTTCTGGACCTCCCTTGCCTCTTTCTACACCCCTCTTCCTTCTTTCTGAACCTCTCTTGCCTCTTTCTGTAGTTTTCTTGCATCTTTCTGCACATCTGTTGCTTCTTTCTGCACTTCACTTGCTTTTTTCTGCTCCTCTCTTGCTTCTTTCTGTAAACCTCTTGCCTCTTTTCACCTCTTTTGCTTCTTTCTCCACTTCTCTTGCTTCTGTCTGTACTTCTCTTGCTTCTTTCTGCACCTCTCTTCCTCTTTTTGTACCTTTCTTCCTCTTTCGGCACCTTTCTTCCTCTTTCTGCACCTCTCTTGCTTCTTTCTGCACCTCTCTTGCTTCTTTCTGCACCTCTCTTGCCTGTTTTTGCACCTTTCTTGGCTCTTTCTGCACCTTTCTTCCTTTTTCTGTGCCTTTCTTCCTCTTTCTGCACCTCTCTTGCCTCTTTCTGCACCTCTGTTGGTTACTTCTGCACTGCTCTTGCTTCTTTCTGCACCTCTCTTTCCTCTTTCTGCACTTCTCTTGCCTCTTTGCACCTCTGGTGCTTCTTTCTGCACTTCTCTTGCTTCTTTCTGCACCTTTATTGCTTCTCTCTGCACCCCTTTTGTCTCTTTCTGCAGCCTTCTTCCCTCTTTGTGTACCTCTCTTGCCTCTTTCTGCACCTCTCTTGCCTGTTTCGGAAACTCTATTGCCTCTTTCTGCACGTGTCTTGCCTCTTTCTGCACCTCTCTTGCGTCTTTCTGTACCTCACTTGCCCATTCCTGCACTTCTCTTGCTTCTTTCTGCACTTCTCTTTTTTCTTTCTCCTCCTTTCTTCCTCTTTCTGGACTTCTGTTGCCTCTTTCTGCATTTTTCGTGCTTCTTTCTGTACCTTTCTTCCTCTTTCTGCGCCTCTCTTCCCTCTTTCTGCACTTCTCTTGCTTCTTTCTGTGCCTTTCTTCCTCTTTCTGTACATGCTCTACCTATATAGGCATAGTTAGAAATTAGCATTTAAAAAACCTTAGCAATTCACTGAAATAAAACACAGGTTTCAGGGACATTATAGTTAGGGATTAGCATCTAAAAAACCTTAGAAATTCACTGAAAAAAACAAAGGTTTCAGGGACGTTATAGTTGAGAATTAGCATTTAAAAAACCTTAGATATTCACTGAAAAAACCCACAGGTTTCAGGGACGTTATGGTTAGGCTGACATTTCACTTGTACAAAACCAGAGAAATTCAACTGTTATAGTTAGCTGATTTGATGACGTCACATATTACATCACTAATGACATGGTCAGTGACATCACTGATGACATCACTGATGACATATCAAATGACATCACTGATGACATCACTGATGACATCATCCACTTAATATCTGATGCACCTCCTCACACCCTAATATAACCTTTCATACACCCACTCTAAAAATACAGACTACCATTCTCGAAACCATAGACACACCAATACCAGTTAGTACATACCCAGTCACTGATTCATAGGTCTACACACATATCCACTCACTCACCCATACAGTCACTCATACATTTAGTCACTCCTCAATACAGCCACTGATATATGCACTCATAGACTCATACAGACACTCACACACTGCCACTCACCCATAGAGTTTCTCACACACCTAGTCAGTCACCCAAAGATTCAATCACACTGCCATTTACTCACCTATACAGTTATACACACACCACCTCACCTATTCATACAGATACTAACACATACTTACTCTCTTATACAATCACTGACACAAGCACACACTCATCCATACAGCCACTCTCACTATCACTCACTCTCACATATAGTCATTTATATACTCCAACACTCACATATACTGCCTTTCACATATGTAGTTGCTCACACATATACCACTGAGACATCCATTCACTCACCAACACAGCCATATGCACACTCACTCACCCATAAAGCCCTTCACAGACACACTCTTGAACCCATACATTTACAAGGTAGCTCTTGGTTCAGAAAGTGCCCTTTTTTTTAAATGGTGTAAATCTGTTCAGTAGTTTTTTAAATATTAAAGGAAAAAGAAATGTATATATCTGGGCGGAGCCAAACCACACATCTCATCGTGAGATCTGATTGGCTGTCAGCACTTCATCCAAGAAGTGTTGGCAGCCATCTTGGGACCAATATACATGATAGCACCCCATTAAAATGCATTGTAGTGAATGGAAGGTTTTGAGGGTTACCAAAAGGAGAACGTATAAAGGGTGATAACAGACTTTAGTTACATTATAAATCATTTGTTGATGGTACCATACTAATTTTAGGAATTGTGGTATGTTCTAAGGTGATTTTAACCTGTGAAAAAGCCTTCTGCTGGGATATCATGAATCATGTTTGAGAGAAACTATTTTCTCATACTTTTCCCATACAGGTTTGGAAGGTGATCTAGAAGCTAAAATGAGAGCATATTTTCTGTAAATTCACATTATCTTTCTCAGTCATGTGAGAATGAAGTCTGACATTCTCAGTTAAACATGTACATCCAACAAGGGCAGAGACTGTCAGTTGATTCCTTTGTGTTCTACTGCAGCTTCCCAGAGTGTTCTACTACAGTGATCTAATGAGCAACTAGAGTGCTAACATTCTGAATTTATGGCAAATGTGTGACACATCTGAATGCCTTCTAGATGGAATCAAAGTAAAAAACTGAAAACTGTAGTAAATTAGGAAACTTCATAACAAATAAGTCTCCCAAGATGGCCACCAGAGACAAAAGAGCCCAAATGTAGCAGAATTATCACCCAGATGTAGCCCACGTATAGCCCAATGACAGAATATCCCAGAGTGTTCTAAAGAACAACTAGAGCACTAACAGTCTTACTTATGACAAATGTATGGCACACCTGAAGCCATCTTGATTGGAAAAAAGTGGTAACACTTAAAACATTTAATTTAAAAAGAACAAAATGAGGGGGTTCATTTTGCCATAGAAATTATGATTAGTGCTGCAGAAAGAAAAATTAGGGCACATTTTGAGTGACTTCTCAAATCCTCTTCTATTTCATTAAAAAATTCTGATATGCAGACTGAAACATGCACTTTCAATACCAACAGCAGACTTCCCTGGTGAGCAGTAGCTTTACTACAGTGATCTAATGAGCAACTAGAGTGCTAACATTCTGAATTTATGGCATATGTGTGACACATCTGAATGCCTTCTTGATGGAATCAAAGTAAAAAACTGAAAGTATTTCCTACTGAGGAGACTACAGTAAATAAGGAAATTAGGAAACTTCATAACAAATAAGTCTCCCAAGATGGCCACCAGAGACAAAAGAGCCCAAATGTAGCACAAATATCACCCAGATGTAGCCAGGGGCGGATTGGCACTGCGGGCACTCGGGCATTGGCCGAAGGGCCGGTGTCTCAATGCCCTCTGTGGGCCGGTTTTTTTCTCCCCTTTCCCAGTCCACAAAGAGTGCTCTCTGTGGACTGGGAAAGGGGAGAAAAAAAAACGGCCCACAGAGGGCACAGAGACAGAGACAGAGAAAGGAAAGCAGCTTCGCTGGGCGGCCGTACAGCGATTATTAGCTGTGGCCTCTCCTTCACCCCCTGCCCTGCAAAGCAATCACGCTGAGGGTGGGCTGGGGAGGGGTGATTGTGTGCAAGAATCAGCCTCCCTGGGGGCCAGGTGTTGCTCAGGCCTTGAGCCATTTTCACCTCGGCCCCCCTGGGGCCCACGCAGCCCAGAAACAGTGTTTGTCTTAACACCTCACCCACAGCCCTTCACATTCAGGGCATAGTGGGCGAGGAAGAATGGGTCTCGCTGTGGGGGCCAGGTGATGTTTGGAACTCGCATCATCTTCACCTCAGCCTCCCCCTCGCTACCATGGATGACCCAGCAGCTGTGTTTTGTGCTCCCCTGCCAGGACATTGCCCTGAGGCCGTGGAGGCTCGGGAGGGCTGATTAATTTACTAATAGCAGGGGCCTCACTGCTGTTCATGTGCTCCTGTGCTGGAGGGCTGGGGAGGGCTGAGTAGGTTAGTAATAGCAGGGGCCTCGCTGCTTTTTAGGTGCTCCTGCGCTGGAGGGCTTGAATAATTTTGTAACAGAAAGGGGCCTTGCTGTTTTTGTAGTTGCTCAGCTTGTAGGCCATTGTCACCTTGGCCCTGTGTCCTTCGCAAGAACAGTACACTCCCACTTTCATTCCTTGTGTGTGCATAGGCATATGTGGCCTGACGCCAGAGTTGCAGAGATGGGGAATCAGGTTTGAGTCCCAGCGTCTGCTCAACACTCCTGTGATTCTGGGCAGATCACTTCATCGCCCAGGCCCTTAAATAAAAATCGGATCTTGTGTACTGTAATTGGTGCTCATGAATAGAACTCAAATAGCCTTTGTCTTGGGCTGAATTCACACTATATAAAACTGTCAAATGGAAAAACAACTATAAAAAATAACCATTTGTTCATGCTTTATGATTCTGCAAAGGGAACATGATAATTAAAGAGGACACTTTATAAAAATATGTCCGTATTTTTTAACACAGCTTTTCTGATGCAAAATTTTAATTTTAATTTAATTCCCCTTAGTGCCTCCCTGTCTGGTTTTCTTATGTTGCGGAGGCTGCGCTCTGACACTTAAGTCATTCTCTACCTCTTGTCGGGTGCACCATTCTACTTCTATGTTCTTTTTGTTATTATGGGAGAGTCTAAGCTTGCACTAAGATAACATTTCATAGTATTCATATTTTCCAGTGACTCCTCCTCAATGGGGGATCTTGTTGGGTGATGTTTGTGGCCTTCCTTTCCCTCCCCAGCTCCTGCCTCACCTCCATATGGACACACCCCTTACTCACTGCCTGCATGAGTGGGAAAACAGCAGGCCCATAGGCTTCTGTCTCACTGCTCTGACCACACCCCTTTCTCAGTCAGCCAGTAAGACACAGTTTCTGGATTGAAGTGGGGGTAAGAATTCATAGATTTCCTTCCCGCCTCCTGATTACCACGCCCGCGTTAGCCAGGTGAGGGACATAAAAGCAGCTTGCCAGCAGCTTTCATCAGACAACTTCAAGTTGGACTCTACAGCACCCACCACCAGGAGGATCGTATCCAGAAGTCGCAGCAGGAGGTCAAAGCAAAGACCTGCCCAGCCCTAAGGGGCCCAGAAGACCTGCTTCAACAGGCTGCTGCTTCAGTCTACATCTTCATCTCCTTAGGCACCAACCTTTTCCTATCCTTCCCAGGTGGAAGGAATACATGCGTAGGCCTTCAGTGACCCAGTCCAACTCCTGAGGCTTAAGAAGAAGACAGTCCTGACCCTCCCATACATAACTACAGAGTGTTCACCCTGCCTTTTCTATTTGGTTACTCTTCTAACCAGATGCACCACACTGCCAAGCTCTAACTCAAGAGGGGCCATCTAATCTCCTTGGCATCCCACTCTCCACAGGGCTGACCAAAGTAGGCTAAGTAAAGCAGTACTCAAAGCCACATCTAGTGCACCTCAATCGTGGTCCCACCGCATCCAGAAAAAACTGCACTAGGTTCAGTGCAGTAGGTCTGCCTCAAAGCTTTACTTGACTTGCCACATCCAGCACCCAGAAATGCAATGTGTTGCTAGCCGATCCCTTCCTCTGAAGCAAGAAGGAACAGGTAGGAACCATTTTGTTTACCATTTTTTGCACAATTAACTGATTCATTTGTGTGCCATTTAACAATTTAACTCTATTTTAAAGGCCTCATCCAAAATGCAGACAAGGGGCATATTTCTCTATATGCCAAGAATATTAATTAGTACGTTTTGGTTAGTTTTTATTTGTAGTTTGTAGGTCATTCTGACTGTACTCTGTTTTAGGTCCTAGGCCGGAATGTGGCAACATGTTTGTGTGTTGATTTCAGGATATGTCTAAGACTTTGTGTAATGTGCTTTCTCAAAAGAGAACTGTTTGAGCCTCATTCTAAGCTAGGCCTTGTTAGAGGCCTAAGCAAAATTTGCAAACTTGGCACTTCTTTCTCTGTGCAGAAGAATTCACTTTTCTAGCATGTTGAGGTTATATGTCCTTTTTGCTGATTTTCTATCATTTTCATGGTTATTGCCATCTGTGGAGGACTTTTTCTGAAACTTAATTGCCTCGGGTCTATTTAAGGGCTTAGGCCCTGTTGTGCCCAAACATGTGGCTCTATTCTGCCTGCGAGAGGGCCATTTGGTATTGCACAACTTTTTCTGGTTGGTTTTGTTTTATCATCATGCATGTGGGCCCCAGAACGTGCTTCAGAGTTGGTGCTACATCATGTGTCTTACACATGGAGGGCATGTGAATAATTGTGAGGGATTGTTACACAGTTGGAATATTTAAAACCAATATCACTAGTTGTTTGCAGGTCTCTTGAACCATAATTCTGAGAACAGAGTGTGTGTATTGCTTCTTCTGAATTCTTAGTGGCATTTGAGACATATTCTCTTTAGAAAAGTGAAGAAGGTTCACTTTGCAGGTTTGCACGTGTTTTTCTATGACCATAAAGTATTACCTATATCTCTCACACTCATCATCTATCTACCTCTTTCTATAGCTATGCTTTTGGCTATCTGATCTTTCCACCTTTACCTTATGCCTCTACCCATCACACCTATCACTACCTCATTTCCAGTTCTACTTCACCTCTCTCATTATACTGTCTCTTTACCTCTCTGTTCACCTCCTCTTTTTCCCCAGCCCTTCAGTTGGTATTACTCAGCGGAACTGGGTATCGCTGTCTAACCAGAATAGTGCATGCAGAGAAAGAGGGGAGGTGGGACAAGGCGGGGAAGAGGGACAAGGCGGGTAAGAGAAATAAGGAGGAAATTATTAGATTTCATCCAATAGAATGGTGAAAATCCTCCGAACATCGCATTGGTTTTCATTGTTGCTGTAAGAATGGCATAAGTAAACATAACTAAAGCTACAATTGCAAACACAATGCCCGTATGGTTTATGGTGATATTATGTGCTAGCTCACAAAACATCAACCAAATCACCCTTACCACTAAAAATGTGAGAAATAGGCAGGTTACACACAGAATTCCACGTCAAATGTTGTTGCAATTTAATGTACACAATTCACCCAAGGAATGTTTTTGAAGCATTATTCCAGATTGTATTATATTATGATATAGGCCTGAACATAGGTGCTCACAAACATTTTCCCAGGAGCAACAACATTTGGTCTGTGTTGTGACCAAGGGCCACGTTGATACCAGAAGAGTGGCAGTTGGGGGTAAGGTGAGTGTAAGGGAAGTGAGGCATATACATCTAGTCTCTGAATTGCACAATGTGATACCAACAACTTGGTATTAATACCGGTTTCGTATCTTAATCAGATCGTGTGATCCTAGGCAATTGTTTTATTTCACTTTCCGACCTGTTTCTTCATTATCACATATGAAGAACTCGAAATACATGACTTCAGTATGGGTGCTGTACAAAACCTTCTCCTGTGTGAATGAATGACACAAACAGGATGTTTTATGTTGTCTAGGGAAAGAAATGGAACAGAGGAAAAGAAAAGGGGGTGCTGAAAAATTACGAGAGAAGAAAAGAAGACGGCTTGAAGAAGAAGTGAAAGAAAACAAGAACATTTTCAACATGTTTACAACGCAGACCAAAAGCTGTATCACAATACCTGTACTACAGCAGCGGGTCCTCTCTCTCTAGGTGCAAATGTTTTGGCCATTACTTTGACAGAAGACTCCACTTGCAAGCAAATGATAGAAGAACATGATTGTGAAAGAATGGCAGATATAATGTCAGAGGAAGCAGGAGTCCTGTCTATTGATGCAACTAAAGGTGTCACTAGTGAGCAGGACTTACAAATCAGTACTTCTGCAACACTTGGAACAAATGTGGAGGAAGCAACAGAATCCAGTGCAAAGGCCACTCCAGCAGACGAAGAAACCGAATCCACTGTGTCAGGGAGATCTGCATCCATCTTATTGAATTTGCCAGAAGCTGGGATCCAAGATAAGACGGAGACACGAGGAATGGACCAGACACAGACAGTTGACCTTTACTTTCAACGGCCAACGCATGACCAGCTTTCTGCATTCTTTCACTATCACCCGATCCAATCTTCCAAAAGTCAACAGTTTAATGGGCAGTTGGCATTCATGAGGAAAGATGGGAGTACGCGACACTGGTTAAGCTTTTCAGAAATCCAAAAAGCTTTCTTTTGCACAGTTTGCTTGGCATTTAGCAAATGTGAAGAAAGTGGTCCTTTTATTCGAGGAGTGAAAAACTTTAGGCACTTGTACATGCGCGTTACAGAGCATGAGGCATTCCAATTCCACAAAAGATGCACTGATTCGTATATGATGACCATTTCTGGAGTTGACATAACCACTCTCCTCTTCTCTCGGCAGACAACTCGTGCAGTACAAGTCAGAAAGAGGAGAGAAATATTGGAGCGTGTGGTTGAAGTTATTAAACTGATTGGTAAAGGGGGCTTAGCTATCGGGGGAAATCAGAGTCTGTGTCTGAGTTGGATAATGATTTAATGGATCATGGGAACTTTCTTGAACTCATCCTTCTGCTGTCAAAATATGACCAACCTCTTAAACAACACATTGAGTCTCTCACTTCCAAAGCAAAACAGAAAGGTGGCCGTGGTGCGTCTGTGACATTCATGTCAAAGACCACAATTGGTTATGTAATAGAAACAATTTCCAAACTGATAAAAAGACACATTACTAAAGAAATAAACGATGCAGGTATGTACTCAATCCAGATAGACTCAACTCAAGATATAAGTATTACTGACCAGTGTTGTATATTATTCGATATGTCACAGACACTGTACATGAACGCCTAATAGCAGTCAGAAATTGCACTTTGTCAACTGGAAAAGGATTGTTCGAGTTGGTACAAACTGCAATTCAACAAAATGGTCTTGACATAGCTAAGTGCATTGGAAATTCGACTGATGGTGCTTCCAACATGCAAGGCCAGTACAATGGACTCAGTACTTGGCTAAGCAAAGAATCTCCAAGTCACATACATGTCTGGTGTTATGCACATGTGTTAAACCTTGTCCTTATTGAGGTGACCCAAGCATCTACAGCGTCCACCTCTCTCTTTGGACTGCTACACTCTTGTGCAGTCTTTCTCCGGGAGTCATATAAAAGGATGGATGTGTGGCGTGAGCTGGCAAAGGATGGTCGGACAGTCCAGATCATTGGAGAAACAAGATGGTGGGCAAAAGATGCTGCTCTCAAGAAAGTTTTTGGCTCTTTCAATAACCCTGTCAATGCTATGTTTATTGATTTGGTCAAAGTCCTTCATAAGATTTCATCTGACAATCTTAGATTTATTCCAAACGTACGGTGCCAAGCCTTACAATTTGCTGAGGGGCTATGTAAATTTCAAACAGTCCTAACAGCCCAATTGTATCTTCGCATTTTTGCTTCAACCACACCACTGTCTAAGTATCTCCAAACAAGTGGAATGGATATCCTGCAAGCACAGAGAATGGTGTCAGACACTATAAAACTCCTTGCCACAGATTCCCACAATTTTGATGCTGTGTACTCTGCTGCCACAACATTTTCAGAGTGGGCCAACAAAGGTTTAGAAGAAAGGAACTGTGACCAAGAAGTACAAACAACACTTCCAGAAGGGACATTGTCCTTTAAAAAGATGCCTGGGATGAGCACAAAGGATGAGCCTATAACCCTAGCTAAAGATCGATTTCGTATTGGGGTGCATAATACAGTAATGGACATAGTTATTCAAAGTCTGACACTCGTTTCAAGACACACTTAACTTTGGCAGCAGATATAGCATGCCTGGACCCAAAGAACTTCAATCAGAGTCTCCCAGGTAATGCTCTTGTGAGACTTTGCTCCTTGTTGCAAAACATAGATAGCTCCATAACTGTGCAGACTTTGCAGGAAGAACTTCAGGATTTTGTTGCTAAATGGTCAAATTTAAAAAGGACACTACCTGAAGAGTATGACAGAGAAGACCAGACTAATGAAGACAAACCACTTCAAGTAGAAGAATTTGACCAAAAACCTGAGGCTGGGCCAACAAACTGCAATACTTGCCGTGACTGTGCTGTCTGTTGTTACTCTATCTTGAAAAAATACCTTCTTTTCAGCAGTGCCTATCGGCATTTGTATTTGGCATACAAATATGTCTTGACCTTATCCTGTACACAAGTAGCCTGTGAGAGAAGTTTTTCCAAACTGAAGTGCATCAAAACCCGCCTAAGAAACCAAATTGGTCAGGAAAACCTTGAAGCTTTTATGCTCATGTCAGTTGATTGGAATGTGCTGTCTCAGTTGAAAACCGATGACATTATTGACTTAGTTTAAAAAAAAAGTGCATTGCTGCAGGATCTTTTGATTGAGTAATCCTCAGTCTCCCCATGGCCCAGACTTAAAGGCATCAACAGATATGAACAAAACTGTGTTTTTTGTATATGGACATCACCTGCTGGCTGTGAAATAAATTTATGACTAGATTGTACAGATACATTTTTTCAGCATTCTTTACACCCCAGACTGCCTTTTCCTCATTTGTGAATTCTTACTTTTGTTATTACATGTTCTATTCCCAGAGATTCCAGTCTTACCCTTTCTCCTTGACTTTGTACTAGATTTCTGATTTATGTGATGATTAGAGTCTAGGATATAGCTGGTTGGGAAAGAGTATCTAACGACATTCTGCAGGGCGTTAAGACTGCAAGTAAGTATTCAGTTTTCAGAACTGCAGTGCTCCTAGTCTTTACCAATGTTACTGGCTCTGTAAGCTTTAAAAGGCTTAATTTACTAAATATTTCTCTACAAATTAGACCTTAAAGAGTAAACAAATGGTGTTTCATGAAAGGGCACGCCCTTGAATGTGGGCCACGCCCTTGAATGTGGGCCACGCCCCTTTAATGTGGGCCACTTTTTCGTCAGTGCCCGGGCCAAATTGTGATCCCAATCCCAATCCCAATACTTAATATACCCCAGCACACATATATAATTAAAAAATGTGTTATTTATCAGTAGTTGATCACATATGAACAAAATAGAAGCGTTTCGTTGATTTTCTCCTTCTTTATTCAGTCTTCCAACTGTATTTTCCAATATGTAAAACGTTCCCAAGCCAACACGTGTTTCGTCGCCTCAGTAAAATTATACATGCGACTTGTTCACGGCTAGGTAAAAATGTAATAATATGAAAACTCACGTTAATTTAAATCAACATCCCTATGTTTCAATATACACTAATGTGCTCCCAGGGAGAGAGAAAACACGCCCCAATAAAACGTGCTTGAATATATATCTAATAATTTAGTGACATTGTAATTTCTGTGTAACAAACTACATAAAATTTATAAAATGTTCTACAAATACTGTTTAAAATATTACTTTTTTTATAAAAATATATAAAAACAAACAAAGCAGTGCACGTGACAATGATAGATTGTGTGATGCAATATAATACTATATGTATCCTTGCCAGAGCCAAAACCATCAACTTCTAATGTCACCCAGTGACAAAAACGTGACTCAACACCACCAAGAAGTCCCACATATTGGGACTAATACATCTAAACTTAAAATTGAGAGAAATATATCTCCAAATGAGATAAGCCAACCTGAAAGGTTTCACTGTATTTCAATCTGTGAACACATAAAATACATATGTTATTCACTAATTTTAAAAGGATCCATATGACCACATACAGTATCATGCCTCATGTAAAATCCTATAAAATCAGCCTATTGATACATACTTCCAATGTGGCGATAATTCCAGGCCACATAAGCCTATGGCGTGGGGTAAACTCCAATGTGTCAGTAATTTATCGAACAGACTGCTGAGTGGTGATTGAGTGGCTTCAAATGCCCTGTAAGGCGTTCCCGAGTCTCTAGAGGGAAGAAAACAGAATACACCACCTGGCTTAGCCACGGAATATTTTACCCGGAAATCTCCTATCTTATAGACAGTGCCCCATATAATGCCCATAAAGTGGCAAAATCTAAGCTACATTCTCCAACCTTACTTGAGAGTAGAAACGCCGTACTACGAAATCGTGCCCCACGCCGGTATCCGCGAGTGCCGGCATTGTTATCCAAGCGTCTTAATATGACGCTCCCATTCGATCACATGACCACGTCAAAAAGCGTAGTCACGTCAAATGGACATTGAAAACAGACTCCAAACTTCAATGGACTAAAAGCTTGTGTCCAATAAGTAAGGAAAATAAGCGTGCCCCTGTAAATCCACACAGAAACGCGATCTCCATTCCCGGGTCTAAACACCACTATTCTGAGAATTAAAACAATGTGTATGCGCGATTCTTAGGGAGAAAAATCAATTACACAAACACGTAGTATGTGTAATCTCCTCCTAATATATTTAAATGAACCCCCGTTCGTACGATTAATTGTGTAAAAATAAATCCCCATATTCGGGATTATTAATTTGCTTTACATATTGATTCTAATGTAATTTAAGGCTCTCTATGTGGAACCACATGACCCATGCATTAGATTATATCACAAGTGAGTTCCCTAAACAACATGCCTCACTACTGAAAAATGTATATGTTGTATAAAATGCAAAGACCCGGCAATAATTGGAACCAGTGCGAAAGAAAAAGTTCTTTGATCCTTAATCTTCACGAGATTAAGTGATCAATTCGATCAACATAAAATCCTTATTTTCGCATCATTTCATTGCAATAGGCTGAAATCGGTAATTTGACCCACTAAATTGGAGGGCTACTAATAGCTAGTCAACGTAAAAACCAAAGATGAAATAAATCAAAAAGTTCCAGTCCAAATAAAGATAATGCTAGACAAACCTAGTGTCATTATTATGTGTATGTTCTCACTTACTATTCTAATTGTTAGTCGTCAGTGTTATTGTATATAAGTGACATTATTACATCTCAAACAGAGCATTAGATATTTTCCCATTGGTATTTCTATTTCATATATAACAATACAATCAATAGAAATGACAAATCAGATCACATAGGAGGAGCACACATCATTAAAGCTTAATTCCAGGAGCTAAGTACTTACCTAGTGCACTTATCTACCCAAGAAATAGTGCATCTCATGATCAATATTCATCCCAATTTCAGTTGTCTTTAATTTGAGAATCCAGGAAGCCTCATTCCTACGTAATTGAAGTTCTCTATTACCACCCCTTGGATGTCTCGGGATCTGTTCTATCCCGTAAAAGGAGAAATCTTTATGCTGTCCTTGTGCATGGCAGTCTGTGATATGTGTTGCAATAGGGTATCTGAGGTCGCCCTGTTTGACCGCCCTCATGTGTTCCCCAATCCGCTCACGCAGTGGTCTTATAGTGCTACCTACATATCTTAAACTGCATCTGCATTCTATTATATATACAACAAAATTAGAGTTACAATTTATGTTAGTGGTAATCTTGTGGCATCTGCCATTAGGGCCCTTAAACCCCAGTTTTCTGTTGTCCGCCCATTTACACGCTGTGCAGTGTCCACACCCATAAAAACCTACTGAGCGTTCTGTCAACCAGTTGGAGTTATTTCTTGTTATGGGGTAACTGGGGCTCAATAGATTCCTGAGGCACCTTCCTCTCCTGTACGTAATTTCTGGTCTTCTCTTAATAGCTCCAGTCAAAGTCGTGTCCTCTTTGAGAATATGCCAGTGCCTGTTAAGACTTTTGTTCAGGACATTTGAGAGGTTGTTAAAATTCGTAATGAATCTAACTCTAGCATCCTTCCTCCTCTTTTTATTAACTCTGAAAGTATTTTCTCTACCTGTCTTCTCAATCCTTGCCTTCGCCTTCTCTAGTACAAATTTGTCATACCCCCGTTGTTTGAAGCGTCGTGTCATTGCTTCTGTGCATGCTTTAAACTCAGGTTCTGAGCTACAATTGCGTCTTGCCCGCACAAATTCTCCATAGGGGATAGCACTAATCTGGTGGGAGGGATGCGCGCTTGATGCATGTAGGATTGCATTGCTTGCTGTGCTCTTGCGGTAAAGTCTACTCTGAATATGATTGTCCCCTACATACAGTTCTATGTCCAGAAATGCTATTTTCTCTCTGCTAGATTCATATGTAAATCTGATATTCATAGTGTTACTATTGAGATGTCTTACGAATTCAACCAGTTTGTCAGTATCTCCTGTCCAGATCATCAGGCAGTCATCAATATATCTACCCCAGAATAAGATGTAATCAGTCCACTTTGTGCCATCAGGGCCCCAGATCCACCTCTCCTCGAGCCAGCCCATGAAGAGGTTGGCATACGAGGGAGAAAATCTGGAACCCATGGCCACTCCTTGTTTCTGTCGAAACCATCTTTCTTTAAATAAAAAGACATTGTTGTCTAGGATCAATTCTATCATTGTGATTAACATTTCTGTGTGTTCCCATGTACTCGCTGATCTTGAACTTAGAATCTTCCTAATGGCTTTCAGTCCACACTCTCTCTGAATGCTCGTATAGAGAGCGGTTACATCTAGCGTAACTAGTGTCATGTTCTCATCCCAAGTTATGTCTGAAAGGAGCCCCAAGACATGCTTTGTGTCTTGTATGAACGACGGTAAATTACTCACCATCGGTTTAAGGAAAACGTCCACGTACTCTGATAATCTCTCAGTGGGGCCCTCGATCCCTGATATTATGGGCCTACCAGGTGGGAAGGGTAGGTTTTTATGTACCTTGGGGAGGGTGTATATACACGGGTATCTGGGTCTATCAACCCGGAGATAGCTGTATTCATCTTGGTTCAAAATGCCCATCCCATGCCACTGTTTAAGATGTTGGTTTACATGGTCTGTTAATTTCCAGATGGGGTTACTAGTCAGGGGTTCATAGCAGTCCATATCTCCTAGCTGGGATAAGATCTGGTTCTCATAATCTGTGCTGTTCATGATGACAATATTGCCCCCTTTGTCCGCCTCTTTAATAGTTATACTCTCAGGAACTTGGGGAGGCTGGTGGTTCTCCCTAACCCTTCAGCACCGTCATTATTTTGGTACGTTCAAGGAATAATGAGTGAAACTACCTAGTGCGCCTGTACCCTATCACCTATACCACTGTGTCTCTCCTTAAAAAACGACCCTGGATGTAGCCCACGTATAGCCCAATGACAGAATGTCCCAGAATGTTCTAAAGAACAACTAGAGTGCTAACAGTCTTACTTATGACAAAAGTATGGCACACATGAAGCCATTTTGATTGGAATAAACCGGTAACACTTAAAACATTTAATTTAAAAGGGACAAAATGAGGGGTTTATTTTGCCATAGAAATTATGATTAGTGCTGAAGAAAGAAAAATTAGGGCACATTTTGAGTGACTTCTCAAATCCTCTTCTATTTCATTAAAAAATTCTGACATGCAGACTGAAACATGCACTTTCAATACCAGCAGCAGACTTCCCTGGTGAGCAGTAGCTTTACTACAGTGATCTAATGAGCAACTAGAGTGCTAACATTCAGAATTTATGGCAAATGTGTGACACATCTGAATGCCTTCTTGATGGAATCAAAGTAAAAACTGAAAGCATTTCCTACTGAGGAGACTGCAGTAAATGAGGAAATTAGGAAACTTCATAACAAATAAATCTCCCAAGATGGCCACCAGAGACAAAAGAGCCCAAATATAGCACAAATATCACCCAAATGTAGCCCACCTATAGCCCAATGACAGAAGTGTGCAAAACACTTTTTATTTTTTATTTTTTTGCAGTTTTATATAGTGCAGACTGGTCAGGTATTGGAGTGCTTTACATGAGCATTGGTTACATCACACAAGGACAAATTCATTTTGGTTGTAGACATGGGGAGATTAAGTGATTTGACCAGAATCACAGAATGTCGAGCTGAAGCAGAAACTCCAACCTGGTTCCCCAGTTGCAAAGTCTGCAGCTCTGGAAGTAACACCACATCCTCTCCCCTAAGTGCAACACTTAATCAAGTGGTCAACTGGATAAAAAAACATAAAGATAACAAATAATTTAAAAGTGCTTTGTCGCTATTTGAAAACTCAGAAAATATGTCCTCATTTTAGTTTTTTAGAGCACTAACCATAGTTTCGATGTACATAAGACCCTCTCATTTCTGTAATTTCTACAGGAAATGCTCTAGGTATTACAGTTTTGATTACATCAAGATGACGTCAGGCATGCCACACTTTTGTAATAAATATAGAATGTTAGCAATCTAGTTGTTCATTAGGATACTGTTGAGAGGCAGAGGCCAGGGGCACGGACTCAGAAAATTGAAGGCAGGTAGGAGGGTGCAGAGGCAACAATTTGACCACACTGGGGAGGCAGGAAGGGCAGTGGCAGCACAACAGACTATGGAGGGCAGTGGAAAGGGGGGCAGGGGCAAAAAACCAACAATGCAGGACAGGCAAGAGAGGCTGTGGCAATATAATAGACCATTGTGGGCAGAAGGAAGAGGCAGTGTTAGTACAACCATACATGCCAACAGAACTGATTCAGCCAGGAAACGCCCAATGTTTTTAAGCCCAAATGGGCTTTATTTGATCTATCTCCTGTCTACAATCTCCTCTTTTTCAATGTAAGTCAATGGGGAAAATCAATACCCCAGTTTTGTTTTCAAAATCTCCCTCTTACAAAGTTCAAAATGTTAGCAAGTATGGTACATTGGATCATGGAAGGCAGGAGGAATTGGGGTAGGGACATGGACTCGGATAACAGAGGACAGGAGGGACATGGACAGGTGCACCAAACTGACCTTACAGGGCAGGCATCAGGGTTTGCAGCAGCACAATACACCACACAGGGCATGCGTGACGTGAGTGCAGCACAACAATCCATGGAAAGCAATAGGGAGGGGACAGGACCATGCACATGGACAACAAAGAACAGAGGAGAAAGAGGCAATGGTAGCTAGCTGACCATAATGGACAGACAGGAGAGAAAGCTGCAGCATAACAGACCATAAAGGGCAGGAGGGAGGGATCAGGGGCATTACAATGGAACAGACAAGCCAGGAGGGAGGGAATAGGGGTCTGCACATGGAAAACAGAGGGCAGGGGGCAAGGGGGCAGGGCAGGAGCAGCAAGCTGACCATGGAGGTCAGGCAGGATGGGCACTAGAAGCAAGACACACCATGGAGAGCAACAGTGAGACTATAATGGCATACACACAGACCATGGAGGGAAGGTGGGAGGGGGTCAGGGGCAGCTAGCTGACCACACAGGGAAGGTGGGAGGGGCCGTGGCAGCACAGAAGACCATGCATGGCAAGCGGGAGGGTTAGTGGCAACACAATGGCCATGATGGGCAAGAAGGAGGGGGCAGGGGCATGCACAAAGGACCATGGAGGATAGAAGGGAGGGGTCGCAGCTGTGCACAGACAAGAGAGTTCAGGGGAAGGGGCCTCACAACAGACCACGCGGGGCAGGCAGGAAGGGAGGGCAGAAGGGTGTGGCAGCAAAATGGACCATGGAGGACAGGAGGAAGGGGATAGGGGCATGGAACGTCGACAGGCAGGCTGGAGGTGGCAGGGACAGGTTACACTCATATGACAATGCTAGGCAGGTGGGAGGGGAGTGGCAGCTCAACAGAACACTCAGAGTAGATAGGAGGGGCAGGTCCATGGAACATGGTGGGCAAAAAGGATGGAGCAGGGGCATGCACACAGACATCGGAGGGCAGGGGGAAGGAGAGTAGGGGCAGCAAGCTACAGAGGCTAAGCAGAAGGTCAATGATGGGGCATAGAATTGGGCAATGGAGGGCAGGAGGAGTGGACTGGGACATCATGCTAAATGGAGGGCAGTGGCAGCACATCAGACCATGCATGGCAGGAGGGAGGAGGCTAGTGCATGGATTCAGACAACAGAGGATAGGGAGGAGGTGGATGGGGCAGCAAGCTAACTGTTCAGAGAAGGCGGGAAGGCCAGTGGCACAACAACGAGTCACCGAGAGATTCATCAACACCCAGCTGACCACCTTCATCGAAGAGAACGCCATCCTCGACTCCTCCCAGTTCGGATTTTGCAGCAACCACAGCACCGAGACCGCCCTCTTCACCGCCACTAATGACATCCGCATGCTCCTCGACCAGGGCCACACTGCAGCCCTCATCCTACTAGACCTCTCCGCGGCCTTCGACACCGTCTCACACCGCACCCTCGCAGCCAGACTCCACAATGCCAGTATACGAGGAACCGCCCTTGACTGGATCCGCCCCTTTCACTCATGCAGAACCCAAAGGATCATACTCCCTCCCTTCCTCTCCGAACCTAAAGAGATCAACTGTGGAGTACCCCAAGGATCCTCGCTCAGCCCCACGCTTTTCAACATCTACATGGCCCCCCTCGCCGCCATCGTCAGACAGCATGGGCTCAGCATAGTATCTTAGGCCAACGACACCCAGCTCATCCTCTCTCTCACGAAGAACCCCGAAGACACCAGACTCAGCTTCCAAGAAGGAATGAAAGACGTCGCAGCCTGGATGAGCAACAGCTGCCTAAAACTGAACTCGGAGAAGACCGAGGTCCTCGTCCTTGGACCCTCCCCCATGGCATGGGACAGCTACTGGTGGCCCCCTGCCCTCGGAAACCCCCCCACCCCGACGGACCACACCCGGAACCTCGGCTTCATTCTAGACTCCTCCCTCACCATGACCTGCCAGATTAACGCCGTCGCCTCGACCTGCTTCAACTCCCTCCGCACCCTCCGCAAGACCTTCAAGTGGATCCCCCACGAATGCAGAAAGACCGTCACCCACGCACTTGTAACTAGCAGACTGGACTACGGCAACGCCCTCTACGCCGGAATCAACAAAACCCTGCTACACAAACTCCAAACCATCCAGAACACCGCAGCCAGACTTGTCCTCGGAACCCCACGACATGAACACATGACCCCGCACCTACGAGACCTCCACTGGCTCCCCATTGAGAAGAGAGTAACCTTCAAGCTACTCACCCACGCCTACAAATCCCTCCACAACATCGAACCCAAATACCTCAACGAAAGAGTCTCCTTCCACGAACCCAAAAGGAACCTCCGCTCTGCCGACCTAGCACTGGCAGAGACCCCACGCATCCGCAGAACCAGAGCAGGTGGAAGAGTCTTCTCCTACGTCGCAGCAAAGACCTGGAACGAGCTCCCAGTCAACATCCGGCGCTCCCCCACTCTGCACACCTTCAGGAGGAGCCTCAAGACCTGGCTTTTCAACTAATCCGGAGCTGCCCCCCCCCAGCGCCTTGAGACCCTCACGGGTGAGTAGCGCTCTTTATAAACCCCTGATTGATTGATTGATTGAACGGCCACACAGGGCTGTAATGAGGGAGCAGGGGCATGGACTTGGACAATGGATGGCAAGGAGGAGGGGAGGCAGGAGCAGCAAGCTTGGGTGGGGGCAGCACAATGCCAGGCCAGGCCCTGCTTCCAACCCCCATCATCCATTGTGATAGGCATCTTACTTAACGTTAAAAAAAACCTAGAAATTCGCTGAAAAAAACAAAGATTACAGGGACGTTATAGTTAGACTCAGATTTCACTCGTACAAAACCAGTGAAATTCAGCAGTTATAGTTACCTGAGCTAACTATAACTTACGCCCCACAATGCACTGCTTATGACCTCAGACATTACATCATTCATGACATGGTCAGTGACATCACTCATGACATCACTCATGACATCTCAAATGAGCTGTGAATGGAATGGAACTATAATCGCTAGAACTTTATTTAGGGATAGTGTGTGTATATTAACACCCCTTTTTTTCTTTTCTTTCGTGTAAGAACCATTATAATACGCAACGTGCCCAGATCAATATGGCCGATAGCCTTCACTTTAAAGTAATGTGTAGTCCATCGTTTATGTTGATGTTTGCAATCCTAAGTATGTTAATTATGAACAAGTCACGTTGACGAACATACAGGTACGACGGTCACGGGGCAAGATATGCTGAAATGACATTGTGTGCATATTAACACTTGTTTTCTTTTCTTTATTGTATCAATTCCTGAATTTTCACATTGTGACCAGGCCAATATGGCCGCCAGCTTTTTGGATTAAAGTAATATGTAGTCCTTTGTTAATGTTGGCAACTGGAGGCATTTGTACATTTAAATAAGGAAGCTACAATGATGTCTTGTATCGTTATCAAGGTTCGGACGAGCCGAAACGCGTGGATCGCGTCCTTTGCAGATTAAATACTTCCAAACTACAACCTGAGTGCTGATTCCTTCCTTGTAAGAGTGAGAGGAGATTGAATACATAGATATAAAATTCACTGAAAAAACCACAGTTTTCAGGGACGTTATAGTTAGAAATTAGCATTTAAAAAACCTTAGATATTCACTGAAAAAACCACAGGTTTCAGGGACGTTATAGTTAGTCTGACATTTCACTCGTACAAGACCAGAGAAATTCAGCCATTATAGTTAGCTGAGCTAACTATAACTCACGCCCCTGCAATGCACTGCTGATGACGTCACATATTACATCACTCATGACATGGTCAGTGACATCACTGATGACATCTCAAATGACATCACTGATGATATCACTGATGACATCATCAAATGACTGTGAGTGTTTTGAAAAAGTTTAAGAATGTGATATATATATGATTATTCAGTCAGTGTGTGACTGACTGTATAAGTGAGTGATTAAACATGTCTGGGTGAATGTATGGGTGAGTGACTAATCTGTGTGAATGTCTGTATCAGTCTGTCAGTTGGTGTGTAAGTGGCTGCATGGGTTGGTGAATAGGTACATGAGTGTCTATATGGGTTATTGATTGGTTGTCTGAGTACCTGTATGGGTGCCTGAGTGTCTGTGTGTTGTGTGACTACCTGCATGGATGTGTGAGTGGGTGATTCACTGGGTGTATGGGTTCATGAGTGCATCTGCGAGGGGCTGTATGGGTGAGTGAGTGTGCATATGGCTGTGTTCGTGAGTGAATGGATGTCTCAGTGGTATATGTGTGAGTAACTGCATATGTGAATGGCAGTATATGTGAGTGTTGGAGTATATAAGTGACTGTATGTGAAAGTGAGTGATTGTGAGAGTGGCTGTATGGATGAGTGTGTGCTTGTGTCAGTGATTGTATAAGAGAGTAAGTATGTGTTAGTATCTGTGAATAAGTGAGGTGGTGTGTGTAGAACTGCATAGTTGAGTAAATGGCATTGTGATTGACTCTTTGGGTGACTGACTAGGTGTGTGAGTAACTCTATGGGTGAGTGGTGATGTGTGAGTGTCTGTATGGGTGTATGAGTGCATATAATAGTGGCTGTATTGATGAGTGATTGCATGTATGAGTGACTGTATGGGTGAGTGAGTGGATGTGTGTGTAGACCTATGAATCAGTGAGTGGGTATGTACTAACTGGTATTGGTGTGTCTATGGTTTCGAGAATGGTAGTCTGTATTTTAGTGTGGGTGTATGAAAGGTTATATTAGGGTGTGAGTAGGTGCATCAGAGATTAAGTGGATGATGCCATCAGTGATGTCATCAGTGATGTCATTTGAGATGTCATCAGTGATGTCATCAGTGATATCACTGACCATGTCATGAGTGATGTAATATGTGACATCATCAGCAGTGCATTGCGGGGGCGTGAGTTATATATATATATATATATATATATATATATATATATATATATATATATATATATATATCACTGTTGCTCGAAATGCATCTGCTGCCAGCGAAACAAAAACGAGTGCAGACCTCCAGTAGTGCAGTATATTTTATTATGTCAGTCTTCTGCCATTACGCGTTTCGGCCGTACAAGCGGCCTTGATCACATGACAGCGCCCAGCATGTCACCCCGCAAATTTAAAGTGCCCGTGCTAATTTATTCATAAACATAGACAAACTGATAGGATCATTCCACAAATTTTCGCTTAAATGCTTTCAATACATATAGAATAACATTTTCAATATCCATTACGCTCTCAACATGTAAAATATTCATCATTATAGGAATATAAATATTAAGAAGACTATATAGTCCAAATGTTATAATACATCAGAATAACAGCTTAAATGCATATTGACCCGTCTTGTCATATTTCATGAATTGCAATATTGTGTGAAAAAAATATATATACACAAATTTAAAAGTGCCCCCTAAAACGTGGAAATGAACTAATTGCAACAAATCCTTGTCAACAAAATTAACTTAAATAAAATACATAATGAATAAATTTATCAAAAATCCCGAATTCCTCTGCTCAATATGCCTCATATTGTTTATACAATATTCATAAGTGTAAGGCTTATATTGGGCCTTTACTGGTTGGAAGTATACCACTGCTGTGCTTCAAATTTTTCCTGGCATTAATGCCTTTGTGCACTTCAGTGGACCATTCAAGATCCTTATCGCCTTATTTTAATAAATATATAAAGTGACATAGTGCAACAGTACTTCGAATAAAGTGACTTGTGCCTATTAAAATTCAGCTATAGAGAAATTAGAAGTTCATATTTTTGAAAATATACAATCAATCACAGTACAACATTGGATCCATTACGTTCCTAATGGAGTCTCATAGTAAATCAGATTTTTGATGTTTTAATTTTGGCTAGAGAGTGGCCCAACCAACAATAACAATAGGAAAGTGTCAATAGAGAGATATCATTAAAACCCTGTTTAAAATGGCCATAAATGAAACACTACAATAAAACCACCCATGTCTAAAACCATTCCTTAAAAACCAAGGCTAGTTCTAAAACAACGGATAGTTGAACTGCTGTCTCATAATCAGGGTCCATAGATAGAAAACCTTGAAGAATATCTCTATATATATATATATATTGCTCTTGATCTGAAACTTGGGAACTAGCCCGGGTTGCCTCCTCTTTTCTTCTTTTTTTAAAATAATTTATGTCGCACACTTAGCCTTAAAGGGCATTTATTATATATAGAATTCCCTTTTATGCTCAATACATTAACATTTTAAATATTAAATGAAGACAGCCCATGGTTTAGCTAAATGTTTTATGCGACGATGAGGTCGACTCTACCCCATGTTTTGTGCAATAATTTATTGACATGCTAGGCACAAACTCCCTCTTTAACTTACGGACCGGCTATCCAATTTTTATTTCCCCTGGTATTTCCGACCCCTTGTACTACTCTGTGGATACTGCTTTCACTATTCTGTGGATGTTGTTCTTCATTTAAAGTGTTTACTTTTTTTAACTTTATTTTCCCCCAAACTCGCGGTAGTTTCGACCGCACCTAAACTCACTGATTTTCCACGAGCTGCCCCCTTTGTTGGCATGCACTGTGTTATACGTGTCACATGGCAATACACCTGCATTATCGGCGCATTGCCTCACGCCGCACACTAGCAGCTGCTCGGAGGGACATTACATCTACTAGTATACCCTACAGTTCCATAGAACCCTTCGTATGATAAGATTGTTAATTATTTTGAATAAACCATGGCCTACATATATGTGTAACTATATAGATATTACGCACATTAAGAACTGCTGCATTCTTTTAGTGGCTGAAGCAAAATATATCCCGCGGTCAGCATGTGTAGGGGAACAGAAGGCACACCATGCCTGTACCAAAGAAGCAGAAGGCGAAAAAAACACCCACACTTTTTGCCGTAGAACATTATTTTCAGCAGGGGCTTTTAATTATTTTCGATAAAGTTTTGTATTCTAAATTTCTGCCTCTATAGTGAATTGGGAGTAGGGTGTGCATTTGGTGTTTTACACACAACTGATTCATTTTTTGCAAAATGTACTTGTGTTTCTTCTAGCTTTTGGTTGTTTGTCTTTCTGCCTGTCTTTTTCTTTATTTCTAAGAGTGTTTTTTGTTATTCGCTTCCCACCGGTCTTTCTGTTATCATCTCAGTCTGGTTTCACTCCATTTCCCTTTCATGCTAGCATCTGTCCTTCTGCCATCCACTAGCTGCAAACGTTTTTCAATCTATGTATTTTTCTATTTGCCCTCCCCTCTATCTAGAAGCCTGTCTTCTGCTTTTTAAGTCTTTCAACCGACCTATGTTTCCCCCTTTTATCATCCATTGTACATCAGTAGCGCTTGTCTTTTCGACATTTTCTATCTGCTTTTCTTGTTTTCTCTCTGTCTGCCTGACTCTCCTATGTTCAAGCTGTGCATGGCTGCCCGAATGTGTGGTTGCCATTTTCTGTCTGAGTTCCCATCTGCTTGTCATTCCATTTGTCTTTTGCCGAATTTCTTTTTACCCTTTTGTATCTGTGTGCCGTTTGCCCATTCTCTGTCCTACTGCTTAATGGTTGTTTTACTTTTCAGTCTGTCTTTCGTCATTTTTTATTCGTCTGTCTGCCTGGTTAAACCTATTTTTTGGCTTTTTTTACTGGCAGTTTTTTTATATTATTGTATCTGTCCCTTATCCTGACTTTCTTCATTTTCCCCTCTTGGTTTACTTTTGTGTATCCCTTCTTTAACTGTCTGCCTGCCTTGTTGTTATTCTCTGTTTGCTTTTACTTTTTCCATAGCTAGCTTTTCTCCGCCTTTTATCTGCCTTCCTGTTTATCTTTGCTGCGTGACACCTGTCCGTCTGAATATTCGTTCATCCTTTTGCCTTTTTTTCTATCTGCCTGCCTCTGCTTTAGCCATAGCTCACTGTAACTGTCTCTTTGTTGTGATTTTAATTTTTTTATCTGCGTGTTTCCCTTGTTACCTTTGTTTCTGTCTGTCTTTTCTCATTTTCTATCTATCTTAATCTTTTCTGCCTGCCTTTTGTGACAGTTGACCACTCTGTCTCTTTTCTCCTCCTGCCCCTCTGCCCATGTTTTCCCATTTTCTATGTGTGCATCTTCTCTGTTTTCTACTTTACTTGCCTTTTTTCGAACACTCCAACTGTCAGCCTCCTCACGCCCCCTTGCCTTTTCTATATGTTCCTGTTTTATTCTCATTATATATATATTTTTTTTTTCTAATTCTACCGCTTGTTTTGTACCTAACTCTAAACATTTGTGAAGTCATGCCATCTTGTCCCCGAGCTCTTTGGTACAATGCATGTAGATGCTTAGCAAGTGACAGTACCGCAGGACATTCTTCTGCAATGGTTTACAAGGCTCACGTCATGGGTCAGAGGGACCTGAAGACAGGCCGGCATTTCACAGCGCATATGTGCCCACACAACATACCTCTCCACTCCCTGCAGCAAGCATGCCAGTGGTGGAGCCTAAGATTCTAGAGAAGCAAATGGTACTGCGTGGATCAATATGTTATAAGCCTCTTTTTGCACCTCTGTTGGTTCTTTCTGCACTGCACCTCTTTTGCAAATTTCTGCATCCCTCTTGCCTATTTCTGAACCCCTCTTCCCTTTTTGTCCACCTCTCTTGCTTCTTTCTGCACTTCTCTTGCTTCTTTCTGCACTGCTCTTGCTTCTTTCTGCACCTCTCTTGTACATTTCTGTATCCCTCCTGCCTCTTTCTGCACCCCTGCACCCCTGTTCCCTCTTTCTGCACCTTTCTTGCCTGCTTCTGCACTTGTCCTGACTCTTTCTGCACCTCTGTTGCTTCTTTCTGCACTTCTCTTGCCTCTTTTTGCACCCCTCTTGCCTCTTTCAGCACCTCTGTTGCTTCTTTCTGCAATTCTCTTGCTTCTTTCTGCACTCCTCTTGCCTCTTTCTGTACCCCTCTTGCCTCGTTGTGCACCTCTCCTGCCTCATTCTGCACCTCTCTTGCCTTTTTCTGCAGTTCTCTTGCCTCTTTCTGCACCTTTTTTACTTCGTTCTGCACTTCACTTGCCTCTTTCTGCATCCCTCTTGCCTCTTTCTGCACCTCTTTTGGTTCTTTCTGCACTGCTCTTGCTTCTTTCTGCACCTCTGTCCCAAATTTCTGCATCCCTCTTGCCTCTTTCTGCACCCCTCTTCCCTCTTTCTGCACATCTCTTGCCTCAGTCTGCCCACCTGTTCCCTCATTCTGCACCCCTTTTGCCTATTTCTGCAACTGTCTTGCCTCTTCCTGCAGTTCTCTTGCCTCCTTCTGCACCTCACTTGCCTCTTTCTGCACCTCTGTTGGTTCTTTTGCACTGCTCTTGCTTCTTTATGCACCACTCTTGCAAATTTCTGCACCCGTCTTGCATCTTTCTGCACCCCTCTTACCTCTTTCTGCACCTCTCTTGCCTCTATCTGCAACCCTGTTCCCTCTTTCTGTACCTCTTTTGCCTCTTTCTGCAAGTCACTTATACATCCACTCATTCTTCACTACACCTTGGCATATATATATATAAAACATATTTAAACTTTACAGAAACACACAGTCACTGGATGATGTCATCAGTGATGTCATTTGAGATGTCATCAGTGATGTTATCAGTGATTTCACTGACCATGTCATGAGTGATGTAATATGTGACATCATCAGCAGTGGATTGCGGGGGCGCGAGTTATAGTTAGCTCAGCTAACTATAACTGCTGAATTTCTCTGGTTTTGTACGAGTGAAATGTCAGCCTAACTATAAAGTCTCTGAAACCTGTGGTTTTTTCAGTGAATATATATATATATATTTATATATATATATATCTATATATCATTGAATGCTGTCAGCATGAAAGTGAACAAGATTAGGTAGCGTGTTGGATGTCTTAGCAAGACGTCTTATTATTGGCTGTTGTTTAATAAAAGAAATGAAATAAAGACTGGATATGTTTTTGAATCTATGGAGTAAAGCACACCTGCTGTATCTTATGTGGAAGCAGCATGTTCCTTTTAGAATGCACCATGAACTTTTGACCTTCTGGTACTGGTTCCATTGGGTTGCTAGCTACACTGAGCTAAGACTGTATTGGGGAAGGCTGTTAAAGAGACAGAACATTTTTGAAAAGCTGAGGAGTGATGACACAATGTAAGTAATGGCAAGTTTTAATTTCCAAAAATGTACTAAACTGTTGTGTAGTATTTAAATTTCAGAAAAATGAAGGTAGATATCAGTTTAAACTCCAGTTTATTTCGCGATTTGTCTGCGATGATCGTGAAAACATTGCGAAAATGCGGCGACAGGAACATCGTTTCAAAAAAGAGGGAAAGGGTTAACAGGTGCTAACCATTCACATGTGGGGATGCAGTAGTCTAAAACGAAAGACATGATTTCATTTGCTGCCTTTCTCATGATGATAGAGTGGAAAGTTGAAGAGGTTGCCATTTTAGACTTGCTTTGTATGAGAGTGGTGTACCCTTCTTGTGCTTAGTTTTTACAAATCTTAACAATGTCAAAAGTATGCAGAAAGAGCTAAAACAACAACATAATCTACAAACTGAATTCAGTGGCATGTATATAACTTTTTAATTATTGTAAAAATGTGCATTAGAAATATAGATGTATATAGGAGTTTGATTAAAAGGAGTATCACAGGGATAAGAAAACAAAATATATGAGATGAACTGTATCTATTAGAAGGTATGTGTTTAAGAGGTTAATGGTGAATGTTTTGGGAGGTAAGAGAAAAATGAATTAGTGCCTGTTTATTACATTGTGTATTTTATTGAAAAATAACAGTATAGTCTCGTGGAAAGTTGCAATGAGGAACTAAGATTGTTTTAAATGTCTAAACATCATGTGCAGAATAGATACATCTGTCATTTGCATTCTGGGAGTTGTAGTACTTTTGATAACATTAGTAAACAGGAATAGTGTAGTGAGAAATAAAAGATGAGAACATGTTGTCTGTCTGTATATGAATTAGAAAGAAGTAATACTTGTTAGGTATGTATTGGGAAGTGTTTGTCAATGTGATTTTTAACTTATATGACCACTTTGCATATGCTTAGATGGTGAGATATGGTTTTTGTGCTTGCACATATCTATATATACGGTGGGACTTTTGAGTTTCCTTAAAAATGCAGAGAGGTACATATTTTGGGAAAGATGGCTTGAAGGTGTACATCTATTAAGAAATCGCATATATGTTTACATGGTGATCTACGTTCAGTAAGGCTGATAAAAATTTTATGTTTATGGTGAGAGTAGTGTTTTTCTTTAAACATGGTTTGTTTAAAATTGAAAAGGATTTATAGTGCAGAATGCCTCAAGAGTTTTTGTGCTAGCTTCATTTCGAGTGTAACTTTTGTTTGAGATATGATGAATATATGTTTTAGAAGCAGAAGAAGTATTTAAGAACTGATGTAAGTATGCCATTCTCAAAAGGTTTTGTGCTTTGAAAAATTTCAAAATGTTGTTTTCCATTTTAGAAACTTACTGATGCATGTGCACGCTCAGTAGCAAAGCAATGTGTGTTTCTAGAGGGCCATGTATGCGATTATATATCAAGTGTGATGCCTAGATTTCACTCACACATAGCTCATAAGAAAAGTATGTAGACAGCAAAACAGGTAGTTTGATACTGAAAGAAGGAAACAACCAATGATTCAGAGATACAGTGACAACTGTTATGTACCTAATATCAATGAAGGTACTTTCTCAGTCAGTCAGGCAGTATTCAGGCTCTCATGGAATCACTCAGCCACTTCTCAGGCAGTCATCAAATCAGTGATTCACTATCCTTGGAGTTATTCAATTATCCAGAAACTTTACATGTACTCTTGCAATCAGGCAGGCAGAAATTATGTAGTCATTGAAGTATGCAGGCGCTACGTATGCATTTGTCTAATCACCTAGGTACTATCTATTGACTTATGCCATTAACAAGGCTGTAACTATGCAATCATAACATTTGCACAGAACCTATGCAGCCATCTAAACACCCACTTCCAACCCATGCAGTCATTGAAGTACTGAGGCACACCTGTGCACTGATGAAACACTCAGGCTCTACTCACGCACTCATGTAATAATTACGTAGAGAGTACCATAGTAGTAAAACTATCACCAATCCAGTACCTATGCAGACATTTAATTACTAAGCCAATAGTCTTGCACTAATATAATCACCCTAGCAGTATACTTACTTTCATCCAATTTCTCAAGCTTTAACAATGGAATCATGCAGTCACTCAGACACTAGTCATGCACTCATCTAATTAGGTAGGCACTATTGCTGCACTTATTCAATTCTCCAGGCACTACCCATGTAGTTATGCAAGCATTCAGGCACTACCTGTTCAGTCAACCAAAAGGAAATGGGCAGTATCCAATTGCTGAAAAACTATTCAACCACTCATCCAATAGGCTAGGTGCTATGCATGGGCTTAAACAATTATGTATGCACTATCCATGCACTGCATAAATCACCTATATACTATGTATGCACTCTTGAAAAAATCCAGGCACTAGAGTTGCACTCATTTAATCATCCTACCAGTATCCATGCATTTATTGAATTATTGAAGCATTAGTCACGTACTTGACAAATCATTCAGGCTCTACTCATGCACTCATGCAAACACCCAGATACTAGTGGTATACTCATGCAAACATGCAAACATGCAGGCAGTAAGTATGCAGATATGGAATGACCCATGGAGTTATGACATAGTCAGTCAATAATCTAGACACTACTTGTATCCTCAGGGAATCACCTAGGCACTACCTATGCTCTCATTCAATCATACAGGGATTATTGATGTATTCAACCACAAACCCATGTATTTACAAGTTTTACTGAGGAATATGTAGTCTTTAGACAATATGGGTGATAGGTTTACTACGATGGTACTCTCTAAGTAATTACATGAGTGCATGATTAGAGCCTGAGTGTTTCATTAGTGCACGTGTGTACCTCAGTATTTCAATGACTGCATGGGTTGTAAGTGGGTGTTTAGATGGCTGCATAGGTTATGAGCAAATGTATAATGATTGCATAGTTACAGCCTTGTAAGTTTAGTGATACATTTTAAAAAGTGTAGAAGAAGGAGCGATGCAGTGAAACAGAAAGAATGAGTTGAGAGAGTAGTTGATAAGGCCTTTGCTTTGAAGAGGAAGCTTTTCATTTTGATTCTAAATAGAATGAAGACTTAAAAAAATAGTGTTGTGCACGAGGAGGCAAAACCAGAAGAAAAGGTTTGTGAATAGAAGTAACTGTTGTATAGTTTTTAGTGGAGAATGTATACATACTTCTTGTACAGAGCCTTTCTTTAATGAAGAAAGCTATCTACAGGGTAACAAATTAGTTCATGCTATTGATTAAAGAGGACAATGTTATGAAATGAAGAATGGTAGTCCTATAGCAAAAGAGGTGATGATACCTAGAAATGTTGAAGAATTTATTGCAGAAGAGGTACAAGGAAGTAGTAGTCAGGGTACTGTATACAAATGGAATTGTAGTATTCTAGTATTAGACAGCAATCCAATGATATATTAAGAAAATTCCTACATATCTTCCCAAGTTGAAGTTTAAAACACAAAATAAGTTATACCACTGAGCAATGCGAACTTTAGGTAGGAGGCTATATTATGTGAAAACTCCTGCTATATTTTTAGGAGAAATGAATAGAGCACTTTTGCATGGTAGCGTGGCAGACATAAAAAGGTTTGTGGTGATGTGCAGTTTCGTTTCTTTGGTCCTGAGCAGGATTCCTGGGAAAATGAAGAGTTGTTAAGAGGAGGAGTTGCAGAACAAGACACATATATTACATTTGATAGTTTTAAAGAAGAGATTACAAAATTTAAGACAGTGTTGTGTAAAAAAACAGAGTACATTTGTATATGTTGCCGATGCACTCACTAGAAGATTTAAACACAGACTGCTCACTTATATTTAAAAAGTGAAAAAGTAAATCATGATAACTGGCAAAAGTTGCCTGTGTATTCATTTGTAGAGGGACAGTTTGACTTGTCTATATGGCAAGTTATATGTAAGTAGTGTTACAATAAATTAGAAGATAATACAATGAACAACTCATAGATATTAGATACGCATTTTGTAGGATAATAAAATGCCTGCTAATGTAGAAAAACTATGAAGGGACAAAAATAAAAAAAATCAACATTTTTTTATTTGTTATTCTTTGCAGCATTGCGAAGGGTCGTTATGGCTGCTCTCCAGCACTCACTAGAACTCCACAATCCATGCAGTATGATGCCATCGGGGAAAACTGTGGAGCCAAATCTTCAAGTTGAGATTGGACTTTTGAATGGACTCTCTGCTTCGGTGTTGTTGTGCTGCTATTGAAGTTGAGGGTCCTTCAGCTTTGGTTGCCTTCTTACTGCTCACTATGAACTCTTCTTATAAAATGTGCAAAAAATATAAAAGGGGGAAAAATTTACCATGTATGATTATTGCCCGCATTGCAGATAGCTGTAATACACTGCTCACCAGCGGTAATAACGTGAAAACTTTGGAGCTATATTTCTTGTAGTAGGCTGTACCTCTAAAGGGACTCTCTGGCCGGGAGCTGTTGCTGCTGCCGCTGATGTAGATAGTCCTCCAGCTTCCTTCTGCTTGATCGGCTGTTGCAGGCGTTTTCTATGATACAATTTAAGATGACAGAATATGAACGTCGTTCCACGTGAGTCCAAAAAATGTCTTCAGCCAAAATCTAACGCCTGCTCACAATAAACTTCTGGAAAAGAAGATTCCAGAAGGAGGAGTGGGTGTATAGTTCCTATTTATTTTACTGATCAGCATATTCTCCAATGATATTCCTTACTTTCCCGGTCATGTGATGTTTTCAGATTGTGCATTGCACTAGTTTGGCAACAGTTCTTAATTCCCCATGAGTTTGGGTAACAATGGGTAGTTTGATGGGTGTTTGATAGTTATGTTGTATTTGTGAGTTCAGATGTTGTTAATTTTTTTAATTGTTGTTTTTGTTAAATGTGTTGTTAAAATAAAGTTAAACAATTATTATTACTAAAGAGCTAGACTCAAACTTTGTGTAAAATATGTCTATATATCTGTTTGTCACTTTGTCATTTGCATTCATGAATACTGGTGTTGCTGTGAAGAAGGAAAATGCATTTTTGATTTAGTTATTTCGATAAATTAATACAAAGGGAAAAGTTAATTTAGTATCTTACTAAATAGCGATGTCATTTGAGATGTCATCAGTGATGTCAATCAATCAATAAACTTTACACAAAACAGAACTGCATTCAGCAACCTCATTGACAGTTGATACAACCAAAAATAGTTTATGGATATTTATCAGCATAAATACAGTTTTCTATGATCTTTGTAACAGACCATGCACACAAATTTCCTCAGTGAACAAAAAATAACTCAAAATCTAATTGTTGCTCCAAGATTTTCACTGTTGGTTTATTCTGTATTCTGTAAAATGACACTTCCAGCACAGATCAGCCAACACGTGTTTCGTCTTAAGAGACTTTTTCAAGGCTGGAATATAAATACAATACATGTATTCTTTGTTTCATTTGGTACTGAAACACAAATGGTGGCTAGAATATTAATACTTTTGGTGATCCCAAAGACAATTTGATCCCAATCAAAAAAAGGAAAAAACATAAGGTGAGATGAGTATAGAATTGAGAGAAAAAGAAGGCAGATATAGACCTGTAACCAAAGATCTCACACCAAGTGATGAGAGTTTTTAAGTGACAAGGATTTTTTAGTGATCATGGAAATAAGTCCTCACCCAGGAAATGATCGAGATATTGAGGTGATTACGCCCCGTTGATGTTGTATAAGTAAGACAACTATATACCCACCAGTTCTATATATCTGATCCTAATGATCTTGTGTGTCACAAAAAACGCCACGAATATCCAAATATAGCAACTGCAACCAATATGCTAGTCCAACTTATTTGAGACTATAAGGATGAAAAGAAGACCGCTATAAACATGAAGAACAAGTAAAACCAATTCCGCTCAGAGAAAGCGGATATAATTGCTATGATCAATAGTGAACTTACTCAAAAGTCAATAGCGAGTATCAGTTGTACTTCCAACTTACAGTGTTCTTGGCTAATTTGTTAATTTCAAGTTTCTAGAATAGTAATAAAGAGTCATTGTGAGGCCCAGGTACAGCCATAAAAACGCATGAGACACTAATATCCGTAATATAGCTAGCTCCAAAGTATAAATACTTTAAATGAAGAAAGAACAAGGGCAATAAATACCAATTTTAAGTTTCTAAAATAGTAAAGAAAAATCGCTGTGAGGCCAAAGTGCAGTCGTAATCACACATGAGACACAATACTAATAATATAGCTTGCTCTAAAGTATAATTAATTTAAATAAAGAAAAACAAGGGCAGTAAATACCAGATGTAAAAGTAAAATCCTCAAATCTTGAGTGTCATGCTACAAGCACTCGTCATTTTACTGAAATGATAGAGAAATATCAAAGGAGTCCTTGGTAAGCTCCTTTCCTGAAATCAATTTTGAAACGAAAATATAGTTTGCATGTATCCTTAAACATATATTGCTAATGTTTCAATGACAAATCACAGAAGAAACTCAACCAAACCCCACTTACCCAGTACAATTGAAACGTGTACCGAAGTGCAAGTCCGTACAGGCATAATGAACCTGTGCGTCCATTTCTGCATCGCTTAAGTAGTGCGGCCCGGTCACATGACAAGGTCGTCCACTGGACGAGAAATCAAAAAAGGGCTCCAGACGCGAGGACGCAGTAGCGCCATATTGTAATGGATACATTTGTCCCCTGGGCAGATATTAAAACAAGGGGGGCTCCGGACACCAAGAAGCAATAACGCCATATTGTAATGGATAAGTTTATCTGTACCACTTAGAAAACGACCCTCATGGCCTTAAGTTCTGTATAATTAAAACAACTGTATTTAACCGGTTCACATGATCGCTTGAGACATCAAAAAAATTAAAAAACGAAGCGCGGGCTCCCGCGCTTTGTTTCTTTAAGCCCCCGGGTGGGCCAGGTCCCGGGGGCAATGTTTTATTATGGTGCGGGGGTCCCCGCAGCCCCGGGGACTGCCACCTCCCCAGGGATTTAATGATAGTGTGCGCCCGGGGGACCGCCACCTCCCCGGGGCTTATGTACAAAAAAATGTGTGGGGGGCTCCTTCCCCCCACGCTGCCCCGTGGACCGCCACCTCCCCGGGGCTTTACTGTAATATGGGTGGGGGGCCTCGCGGGTCCCCCAAGACCCGGGGACTGCCACCTCCCCGGGGCTCCAGTTAAATTATAGAAGTGTGGGGGGGCACCTGCCCCTCCCCACACTGCCCTGGGGACAATCACCTCCCCGGGGGACTAATTATGTTAATACAGGGGTCCGTTGTGGACCCCCGGGGACCACCACCTCCCCGGGGCCGCATACATGTTGGGAGGGGGGCCCCGCGGCCCCCCTCCTGGAGCCCTTCATGGCCCTGGGGACCGCCACCCCCCTGGGCCGGCTCCAGCAATGTCCCAGGGTGCCCACCCCCGGGACATTACAGTTTGCAATGGCAGCGTGGGAGCACTGCTCCCGCCCTGTCATTGCAAACACTGCTTCGCTTCATGGAAGCGAGGCAGGAAACCTGCTCTTGCTTCCATGAAGCGAAGCAGATTGCTTTTGGACAAGGGGAGCTGCATGTCAGCAGCTCCCCTTGTCCAAAAGCAATGCTGGCTCCCACAGGAGGTGGGGAGCCGGCTGGGACCGCGGGGGCATTGGGGCTCCCCCTGCGGTCCCCAACATGAGGCAGGCCCCGAGGATGGGGTCCTCAGGACCCAAAAAATACTAAAAGAAGTGGGGCCACACAGCCGCCCATCTAAAAATACAAAAAGAAAAGAAAAGCTGGCATCTCGCCAGAGGCCACGCCCCCTCCCTGCACCACTCTGCAAACATGCCTCCTGCAGCGTTCTGGATTGGGGGATTAAGTACCCTTGAATACTAAGGGTTCTTAGGGGCCAACTAGCCCACCAGGTACCTCCAGTAAGCCCCAAACAGTGGGTTTGCTGAGAAGTGGTCCGAGGCCATGCCCCTTTTTACACCACTCTGCAAATGTGCCTCTTGGCGCACTGCTGGTGGGGTGATGAGGTACTCTTGTGTCCTGAGAACCTCAGGACTGAAGTGGACTTCATCCCCCGAGCAGCAGTGCACCGGGCGGCGCGTTTGCAGAGTAGTGTAAAAAGGGGGCGTGGCCTCGGACCACTCTCAGCAATCCAGCTGTGTGGGGCTTACTGGAGGTAACAGGAGGGCTAGTTGGCCCCAGGGACCCTCAGGAGGCAAGGGAACTTCATCCCCCAACCAACAGTGCACCAGGATGCGCGTTTGCAAAGTGGTGGACAAAGGGGGCGTGGGCTGTGTCCACCTCACAGAAATCCCACTGTGTGGGGCTTACTGGATGTAACAGAAGGGCTAGTTGGCATCTAATGACCCCCAGCAGCAAAGTGGACTTTAATCCCCATCTAAGAGCGCGCCAGGGAGCGCGTTTGCGGAGTGGTGGGGAAAGGGGGCACGGCCTGCTATGAGAACTTGGCAATGCTGCTGTATGGGACTTACTGGAGGTAATAAGAGGGGTAGTTGGCCCCCAAGGTTGTCTTTGGGGGCCAACTACCCCTCCTGTTACCTCCACTAAGTCCCACACAGTGGGATTGCTAAGAGGTCTTCGGAGGCCACGCCCCCTTTCTCCACCACACTGCAAACACGCCTCCTGGCACTGGTTGGGGGATGAAGTCCACTTTACTCCTGAGGGACTTTGGGGGCCAAGAAGCCCTCCTCGTACCTCCTGTAAGTCCTACGCAGCGGAATTCCTGAGCGCTGGTTGGAGGCCCAGCCCCCTTTCTCTACTACTCTGCAAACGTGACTGCCAGTTAAAGAAGCATTTGTAATGTAATAGGTCTCGCATTTGCAAGAGTTAGAGCTATTGGCGTTGTAAATGTAAAGGTTTTTTACTAATGTTTTTTGGAGTAGAGTGGATGTACGTTGTGTGTGGTGGAATTATGTGGTATGTTGTGCAGTGAAATTATGTGGATAAAAAGTATGTGGTATTTAGTATATAGGAATTATGTAGAGTGGGATTATGTGTTATGGAGAGTAATTATGTGGTATGGTAGTCAGTGTTGTGGAGTGTTAACCTCAGGTTTAGTCTTCCTCGTTTCCATAGAAGCTAAACTATGAACTCAATGAGACAAAAAAAAGAAGGAATCACTGAGGAGCACTTCTGAACCTAGTCAGAGGTATGAGCAGGGCCACTGGAATTATGCGACTGTTTGGCTGCACCGACTTTTGCACAATTATATATTTTCCGCATTAGCCACATAATCCATCATCTGCTGCCTAATCTGCAGATTTGAACAAAAAAAGCATTGTTTCTAGCTCAAACGGCTCAAACGTTACTAAAAATGCAGCGACAAGTGTTACAGCGTGATGGAAGGTCCTTTGCAAACCTACAATGGCCACCTGTTACTTATTGCTAAATGTGGGTGTTAAATTGATACTAGTGGTGTGCAAGCCACTCTTGCTTCTTTCTGTACCTCTCTTGCCTCTTTCTGCATTTCTGTTGCTTCTTTCTGCACCTTTTTTCTTTTTCTGCACTTCTCTTGCCTCTTTCTGCAAATCATATCTACTTTCTGCACCTCTTTTGCCTCTCTCTGCACCTCTCTTGCCTCTTTCTGCACCCCTCTTCCCTGTTTCTGCACCTCTGTTCCTTCTTTCTGCACTTCTTTTGTTTCTTTCTGCACCCCTCTTGCCACTTTCTCCACCCCTGTTCTCCCTTTTTGCATCTCTGTTGCTCCTTTCTGCACTTCTCTTGCTTCTTTCTCCACCCCATCCCTCTTTCTGCACCTCTGTTGCTTCTTTCTGCACTTCTCTTGCTTCTTTCTGCATCTCTGTCCCTTCTTTCTGCAACCTTTGTGCCTCTTACTGCACCCCTCTACCCTCTTTCTGCACCTCTCTTGCCTCTTTCTGCACCTCTGTTCCTTCTTTCTGCACTTCTTTTGTTTCTTTCTGCAACTCTCTTGCTTCTTTCTGCACATATCTTGCTTCTTTCTGCACCCCTCGTGCCCCTTTTACACCCCTCTTCCTTCTTTCTGCACCCCTCTTGCCTCTTTCTGCACCTCTGTTCCTTCTTTCTGCACTTCTTTTGTTTCTTTCTGCACCTCTCTTGTTTCTTTCTGTATCCCTCTTACCTCTTTCTCCACCCCACTTCCCCCTTTCTGCATCTCTGTTGCTTCTTTCTGCATTTCTCTTGCTTCTTTCTGCATCTCTCTTGCTTCTTTCTGCACCCCTCGTGCCTCTTTCTGCACCCCTCCTGCCTCTTTCTGCACCTCTTTTACTTCTTTCTGCACTTCTTTTGTTTCTTTCTGCACCTCTCTTGGTTCTTTCTGCACCCCTCTTGCCTCTTTCACACCCCTCTTCCCTCTTTCTGCACCTCTGTTCCTTCTTTCTGCTCTTCTTTTGTTTCTTTCTGCACTTGGCACTTCTTTCTATACCCCTTTTGCCTCTTTCTGCACGCTCTTCCCTCTTTCTGCACCCCTCTTGCTTCTTTCTGCACCTCTGTTCCTTCTTTCTGCACCTCTTCTGTTTCTTTCTGCAGCTCTCTTGCTTCTTTCTGCACCCCCTTGCCTCTTTCTCTACCCATCCACCTTCTTTCTGCACCTCTGTTGCCTCTTTCTGCACCTCTGTTCCTTCTTTCTGCACTTCTTTTATTTCTTTCTGCACATCTCTTGCTTCTTTCTGCACCCCACGTGCCTCTTTCTGCACCCCTCTTCCCTCTTTGTGCACCCCTCTTGCCTCTTTCTGTACCTCTGTTCCTTCTTTCTGCCCTTCTTTTCTTTCTTTCTGCACCTCTTGCTTCTTTCTGCATCCCTTTTGCCTCTTTCTGCACCCCTCTTGCCTCTTTCTGCACCTGTTTCTTCTTTCTGCACTTCTGTTTCTTTCTGCAGCTCTCTAGCTTCTTTCTGCACCCCCTTGCCTCTTTCTCCACCAATCCACCCTCTTTCTGCACCCCTGTTGCCTCTTTCTGCATCTCTGTTCTTTCTTTCTGCACTTCTTTTGCTTCTTTCTGCACATCTCTTGCTTCTTTCTGCACCCCTCTTCCCTCTTTTTGCACCCCTCTTGCCTCTCTCTGCACCTCTGTTCCTTCTTTCTGCACTTCTTTTCTTTCTTTCTGCACCTCTCGCATCTTTCTGCACCCCTTTTGCCTCTTTCGGCACCCCTCTTGCCTCTTTCTGCTACTCTGTTCCTTCTTTCTGCACTTCTTTTGTTTATTTCTGCAGCTCTCTTGCTTCTTTTTGCACCACTCTTCCCTCTTTCTGCACCCCTCTTGCCTCTTTCTGCACCTCTGTTCCTTCTTTCTGTACTTCTTTTGTTTCTTTCTGCATGTGTCTTGCTTCTTTCTGCACCCCTCGTTCTTCTTTCTGCACCCCTCTTCCTTCTTTCTGTACCCCTCCGGCCTCTTTCTGCACTTCTGTTCCTTCTTTCTGTACTTCTTTTGTTTCTTTCTGCACCTCTCTTGCTTCTTTCTGCACCCCTCTTGCCACTTTCTCTACCACTGTTCCCCCTTTTTGCATCTCTGTTGCTTCTTTCTGCACTTCTCTTGCCTCTTTCTCCACCCCTCATCCCTCTTTATGCACCTCTGTTGCTTCTTTCTGCACTTCTCTTGCTTCTTTCTGCACCTCTGTCCCTTCTTTCTGCAACCCTTGTGCCTCTTTCTGCACCCTTCTTCCCTCTTTCTGCACCCTTCTTCCCTCTTTCTGCACCCCTCTTGCCTCTTTCTGCACCTCTGTTCCTTCTTTCTGCACTTCTTTTGTTGCTTTCTGCAACTCTCTTGCTTCTTTCTGCATGCCTCTTGATTCTTTCTGTACCCCTCGTGCCTCTTTCACACTCCTCTTCCCTCTTTCTGCACCCCTCTTGCCTCTTTCTGCACCTCTGTTCCTTCTTTCTCCACTTCTTTTGTTTCTTTCTGCACCTCTCTTGTTTCTTTCTGTATCCCTCTTGCCTCTTTCTCCACCCAACTTCTCCCTTTCGGCATCTCTGTTGCTTCTTTCTGCATTTCTCTTGCTTCTTTCTGCACCTCTCTTGCTTCTTTCTGCACCCCTTGTGCCTTTTTCTGCACCGCTCTTATCTCTTTCTGCACTCCTCTTGCCTCTTTCTGCACCTCTGTTGCTTCTTTCTGCACTTCTTTTGTTTCTTTCTGCACCGCTCTTGCTTCTTTCTGCACCTCTCTTGCCTCTTTCTCCATCCCTCTTCCCCCTTTTTTATCTCTGTTGCTTCTTTCTGCACTTCGCTTGGCTCTTTCTCCGCCCCTCATCCATCTTTCTGCACCTCTGTTGCTTCTTTCTGCACTTCTCTTGCTTATTTCTGCACCTCTCTTGCTTCTTTCTGCACCCCTCTTCCCTCTTTCTGCACCCCTCCTGCCTCTTTCTGCACCTCTGTTCCTTCTTTCTGCACTTCTTTGTTTCTTTCTGCACATCTCTTGCTTCTTTCTGTACTTCTCTTGCCTCTTTCTCCGCCCCTCATCCATCTTTCTGCACCTCTGTTGCTTCTTTCTGCACTTCTCTTGCTTATTTCTGCACCTCTCTTGCTTCTTTCTGCACCCCTCTTCCCTCTCTCTGCACCCCTCCTGCCTCTTTCTGCACCTCTGTTCCTTCTTTCTGCACTTCTTTTGTTTCTTTCTGCACATCTCTTGCTTCTTTCTGTACTTCTCTTGCCTCTTTCTGTACTCAAATGGGAAGTGCAAGCTGTCAAGTTTTAAGGTCTGCATGCTCTTGTGACTGAGGTATATGTCTACTTGTATATATATTCTCACATGTGTTATGCATCTGAAGATGGTAGCTTAAAAAGTGGTTAGCTTCTTCTAAAGGTGGTTAAATGTTCTCAGTTCTGCTCTGTCATTCAGTTGCACAGGCAGACATGTCTTATGTATATAGGTGTTATAGAGCCCCTCAAATATACTATTGAATAGCCATGTCCCTGTATTATGAGCAGAAAGAAATACATACACCTTTTTGTACACATATTTACAGAGTATGCTGTTTGAAACACAGGTATTCAAGTATTTCTATGTTTATTTTTATGTAACATGTCACTCGGTGAAAGCAGAGACACGCATGCATACCTTCACAAACTTGGTCAGACTTACAACAGTGATATGCTTAGGATTACTGTTTTATATTTGGTAGGTAGGCCTAACATTCTGAGCAGTCGAATAATAGTGAACCTTGAAGAGAAAAGTGAGGTTTAAGACATCTTGGGAGAAGGATTAGTGATTAGGCTACTTTGTATGCGTCTGTTGTAAGGTACAGTCAAAGTAGGCCTCTTTCTGCATCTCTGTTGGTTCTTTCTGCACTTCTCTTGCTTTTTTATGCACCTTTCTTCCTCTTTCTTGACTTCTGTTGCCTCTTTCTGCACTTCTCTTGCTTCTTTCTGCACCTTTCTTCATCTTTCTGCACATGTCCTACCTATGTAGGCATATTTAGAAATTAGCATTTAAAAAACCTTAGAAATTCACTGAAAAAAACTGAGGATTCAGGGACGTTATAGTTAGGAAATAGCATTTAAAAAACCTTAGAAATTCACTGAAAAAAACACAGGTTGGGGGGGGCGCTAGAGGGCACACAGCAAGATGGCCGCACTTGCGTGAGACTCCTTGCAGCCCAGGACAAATATCCTTAACGATCCTGCCCAATCTCCACCTACAAGAACCTAAATTGTAGGGAACATCATGCGGAGTGCGACCTGATGTACCCTGGCAAAAAACGAAGCAGATACGAGCTGCGGACGAGCTGCTAGACTAAAGGGCAGACCAGTGAACGAAGTGGAGCTGCAGCCGCTGGAGAAGATGGCTGCGGTACCAGTGGGCAATCGCCCACCCCCCCCCAGGAGTTAACACACGGAAGGGCAGCCTGCGCTTAACCTCCGGAGACTGGCAAATCCACTAACCTGAGCAGGGGCTGCAGCGTGCACCAGAGGGGAGCGCCGAGAGATCTGTGGCCCGCTGCCATCGCAGGAAGCCATGAGTAACAGCTGCCGAGCGGCGCAATCAGAGCAAGACAGACCGCCCTGAGGAGGCTCCGGCCGGCCGGTGCGAGGCGTGAACTGCGAAGTACGATGGCGGGGGTGGCCAGAAACAGAGACAGGGCCTACCATCCTGAACGCTGTAGAGAGCGAAGAAGCTGCTGGGCCGTGCTGCTCTAGGGCCGGGTGCGGCATGGAATCTTGGCGTTCCGCGGGGAAGAAAGCCGCACTAGAGGTCTGCCCGCAGGCCGTGCCTGGACCCACTATGCAGGCCTTAAGCAAAGGCACCTCCCGCTTGCCACAGATATAATATCGAGCCCCGAGGGCTGAGAATTGCCGTTGCTGGGCCCGGACTGCGCTTCGCACAGAGCCATGAGAAGCTGCACACAAAGGCCCATCCGTTGCACATGGACTGACAGCAGGGCAGTCACGGCCCAAAGCATTGGGATCCAAATGCACCTGCACACTAGAGAACTGCCCGGAAGCTGTGCTTGGGCCTTCATCTCAGGCCTTAAGTAGAGACACCTCCCGCTTGCTACAGCTATAACATTGAACCCCTGTGGGCTGAGAATTGCCGCCACTGGGCCCGGACCACGCCTCGCGCAGAGCCAAGAGACGCTGCACACAAAGGCACATCCGCTGCACAGCGCCTGACAGCAGGGTAGACACGGCCCAAAACACCATTGGCCCTTTCCATCCTGCACGCGTGACCCCCAGCATCAGCCCGGGACAGACTCTCGCTGAGACCCCAGTACGCCTGCACGCTAGAGAAGTATCAGTAAGCTGTGCCTGGGCCTACAACTCAGGCCTTAAGTAGAGGCACCTCCCGCTTGCCACAGCTATAATTTTGGGCCCTGAGGGCTGGGAGTTGCCACCACTGAGCGCGGACCGCGCCTTGCACAGAGTCAAGACAAGCTGCACACGAAGGCACATTCTCTGTACAGAGACTGACAGCAGGGCCGTCACGGCCCAAAACACCAGTGGCCCTTCTCATCCTACACGTGTGATCCCCAGTATCAGCCCAGGACAGACTCTCGCTGGGACCCCGATACGCCTGCACGCTGATGTGAGAGAACAGTGCCTTTTCGGGAGGGCAGACGAGAGCCCCTGCGGGCAAACTGATCTTGTGCTGCCCGAGACCAGAGCGCGCCACTACAGCGGAGAACATAAAGCACGCAAAGGTAAGGGTCCCTACTTCTGGAGAAACCACGTAGGAGGAAGCACAGCGCGAGTGCAGGGAAACTATGGGAAAAACAGACGGCAAACAAGCAAAGCTACCATTTGAAGCACGAAAATCCACCAGGGCCGCCACCGACCCCGAGAACACGATGGCGGACTGCACTAGCTCTGCGGCCCAGACCTCCACGGATGACCTCAAGGAGCTACTCCTACCCATGAAACAAAGCCTCACTTCAATAGAAGCAAAAATGGACGCTATGAATACCTGCATAGATAATGTCACGCATAAGCTTGACCAGCACGAGGAGCGCATAATGGAAGCAGAGCAGCGCATCTCTACCCTGGAAGACACATCTGCGGGTAGACAAGAACAGCTACTCCACATGGAATGCCTCCTGAAAGTTATTGCGGCCAAAAATGAAGACCTAGAATAGAGGTCGCACCGCAATAATATTCACATACTAGGAGTGCCAGAGTCCACCAACACAGGCCACATGGAGGAATATGTGGAGAGACTACTGAGGACAGTATTCGAAAGAAGTGCCTTCTCCGCAATGTTGATTATAGAAAGAGCACACCCCTCACTGGTCGCCTGGAGCTCCTGCCAGACCGATCATCGAGCGCATACTCAATTATCGAGACCGAGATACTGCGTTAAGGCTAGCCAGAGAATGAAAAACACTGTCCTACGAAGGCTCCGAACTGGCCATATACCCGGATTTTACAATGGCAGTCCAAGATGCCCGGAAAACGTTCCTACCAATAAAAAAGAAATTACAGCAGGCCAACATCTCTTACGCCATGCTATTCCCTGCGAAACTACGGATCACACACCAGGGCAAACAACACTTCTTTACATGGCATATTTTTTAAAAAGCAACCTCCGGAGATCCCCTCAGAATGATCCAGATTTGAGCCCTTCTCGTTCTAGTGCTGCTCTATCTGACATAGAGTAAGCATTAGGGATACATCGATGCTGCAAACGCCCCTGCTGCTCCATATTGCTGCACGGGGGCAGCACAGATTCAGGGAGTACGGAGCCACATCGAGCTACACCAGATGATTGCAACTGGCGCCCTGGAGACTGGCAGATATGAAGCACAGTCATACCTAAGTTAATGGGCTGCACAGCTCTGTTCCCTACATGACATCTGAATGTGACACTGAAAGGAAAGGGTAAACAAACCTGTACCTGGGCACCCTCGTGCTTTGCGAGGGGAGACTGCGGTGCCCTTGGGTGATTCTCCAACAGGACAACTCTAACAAGCTTGTTGCTAATTGGTTATTGCTTCTTTCTCTTCTGCTTTTTATGTTCTTACCGAATCTTCTTACAATGGAAAATAGAGGTCTATTGTTGAGCTCTTTCGGGAAAAGGCGGGAGGGTGGGTACGTAGGCCACGGCAGGATTGGGCTGGTGATGTGGGAGGGAGGCAGGACTGAATCACTGCGTTGGGAGGGAGGGTGGAGGGAAAGTTGGAGACAGATACAACCACACTAAACACAGACCTTACCTCAAGATACTGCACTGCCTATACACCACATAAACTACACCGTACATTACACGCTCATAGTATGATCAATGACGCACCGACCCCACCTAGCTATAATCTTATCATGTGGAACGTGAGAGGTTTGGGAAACCCCAGGAAACGTTGTCATGTCCTGGCATACCTAGACCGACACAATATCCACGTCGCAATGCTTCAAGAGACTCATATGGGCCCCACATCCCCGGCTACATTTGCATCCCGCTGGGCATTGTATAGATGCTGTTCGACATACTCCACTTATGCTCGAGGGACGATGATACTTATTAAGAAAAAATTTCCATACGTACCGATAGGAGAAATGGCTGACCCTCAGGGACGATACTGTATTACATGGGGGCGACTGTCATCTCAATCCATCACGCTTGCCTGCTGCTATGGCCCTAACACCGACGACCCTACGTTCTTCAATGTTCTCTGGGGGAAAATACTTGACATTGGTTCCACTCACGTGGCATGGGGGAGACTTTAACCTAACCCTAGACCCAACGATAGATCGACAACGCCCACAACCTCACCACTACACAGGGGCCCAATGACAATTGTTAGAGATCCTTGCCACACATGACCTGATCAACGCATGGCACAGTTTACACCCAGCCGCCAGAGAGGGCACATGTCACTCCTCTACGCACTCCACGTGGTCGGGAATAGATGGATGGCTGCTCTCCAGAGGGCTTAAAACATGGCTTATGTCTGCTCAACACCTGCAGAGAAATACTCGGACCACTTGCCGGTAATGCTAAACCTGGCTCCACCCTACTCACTGTCTCCTTACCAAAACTGGAGATTGCCGGTGAATGCTCTCCTAGACATCCCATTCCAAGCTGAACTAGGTCAGGAGATCACTGATTTCTTCCTCCGTAATATTGATACTGTCCTTCAGTTCTCCACGGTCTGGGAGGCATTCAAGGTGACCGTCAGAGGAATTTGCATTGCAAAAGGGGGAGGCATATTGAGAGATATCCGCAATACGCTTCGACGTCTAGAAAGTGAACTCAAACAACTCGAAAATCAAATGCGATCTGACCCAAGCTCTCACTTGAAGGGGCAATTCAGAGACAAACTGACAGAATATCAAGATACTGCAGAGAGAGAATGTAAGTCCTGCGGTAAATACTACCGTGCCCGACAATACGGGGAAGGGGAACACCCCGGAAAGGCCTTAGCTGAGCTCACTCGAAAACCCAGATTCTCTAATACTATACTTGAAATTACCGATCACGAGGGCGGGGTATACAGAGACACCCCAGACATACTAGACACCTTCCATGCGTTCTACACCAATCTATACACAACACACAGGACTCAACCGACAGAGTTTGCGCCCTATTTTGAAGATATAGTGCTAGGCTGGCTGGGGGATGGCCAGAGGGAATTCTTCCTAGCGGATTTTGAGGACGAGGAGATACGCTCGGCAATTATGCAACTGTAATCTGGCCCACTCCCAGGCCAGACGGCCTACCGGCCGAATTTTATAAAACATACAGTGATACCCTTATCTCCATTGTAAAACAGGTCTACGAGGAGGCGCGAGAGACAGGTACACTTCCGCCAACAATGCGAGAGGCACTCATTATATCACTCTTAAAGCCAGGCAAACCAGGAGATAGATGCGACTCTTACCAGCCACTCTCGCTAATTAATTGCGATGCCAAAATCTTGGCCAAAGTGATTGCCAATAGAATCAGTCCTCTGATGACAGCTCTGGTGTTACCAGACCAATCGGGCTTTATACCCAGAAGAGCAACATCGCATAATCTCCGCACCCTGTTTGCCCTAATGCAGGACATCGAGCCAGACCAGGCAGCGGTGGCAGTCTTTTTGGACGCCACCAAAGCCTTCGACTCCCTTGAATGGGACTATTTGGCCAGTGTACTGGTGAGAATGGGATTTCCCCCCCCCCTTCCTCACCTGGATCCAGCTATTATACACAAAGCCACAAGCCAAACTACTCATTAATGGAGCATGCTCTCCCAGGTTCCATATTACGAGGGGGACGAGGCAAGGATGCCCGCTCTCTCCTCTCCTCTTCTCTCTGGCCATGGAGCCGCTCACGGCCAAGCTTAGGCAACACCATCGAGAGCACGCTCTCATATACCCAGAAAGACAAATTCTTATCTCGCTGTATGCCGATGACCTCACATTGTACTTACGCGATCCTGAGGAAAGCTTGAATCCCATATTGCGGGCTTTCCTGCAGTTTGGGCGCTATTCCGGGATAAACATTAACTGGAGCAAATCACAAATTTTCCCCCTCACAGACATTGTCAAGAAATAAACCCCGGACTTCCCATTGGATTGGTGTAAAGACGAAGTAAAATATCTTGGAATAGTGATAACCAGAGACAGGGAACACCTCATGAGGGCTAACTATGGTAGAGCGCTAGACACACTCACAGTCTCCGTTACACGATGGATAGCAATGCCACTTTCTTTAGCGGGCCGGATAGCACTGATCAAGATGGTCGTTCTCCCAAAACTACTCTACCTCTTCACCTGTATTCCATATGCACCCAGCAAATCCTTTTTTAAAGCCCTCAAATCACAACTCATTCGATTGACGTGGGAGGGCAAACAACTCAGGCTGAAGTGGGAGGTACTAACTCTACCCTTTGATAAAGCAGGCTTTGAGGTCCCCGACATGGAGCTCTATTTCTGGAGCGCTCAGGCACACTTTGCCACCTACTGGATGCACCCACCACCATACATGCCACACCTGGCAATTGAACACTGGCCCATGGTTCCAACCCCTTACTCAGCCTATATAAGCGCGCCCACTAACCCTAAATGCACAGACCCAACCTCAGTGGAATGCACAAATAGAGCATGGAGGGCCATTGCCAACCTCATGAAAGTGGACACACTATACTCCCCACATCTGCCACTAGCAGGCAGATTAGACATCCCGGTCACGCGGGAAGTGTGGTGTCAACAAATGCTATGTGAATACGAAATCCAGGCTTGGGGAGCACTGTATGAGGACGGGACCTTCCGCACACGTGACATTTTTTTTAATGACTGCCAACCCTCAACTATGGAGTTATTCATGTACGTGAGGCTCCGCCTTGATGTAAAATCTGCTATTCCTGACTTTCCCGCCGAACCCCCCACATTTGCTCTACTACATGCCTTATTGCAATGGTTCTCCCCCACACATATCGTATCCATGCTGTACCGAACCACCCAAACTAATAGCCGACACAGCGTCCCTGATGCGCGGACCAGATGGGAAAAGGATTTAGGCGCTCCTATCACTGACGATCAATGGACCTATTGTTGCCAGCAGACGGGGAGAACCTCGGCCAGTAGCAGATTGCGCATAATACATTTCAAATTCCTCCACCGACTTTATTACACCCCGGCACAACTGTATTGCTTCAGACTCAGGGAGAACAACAATTGCGATAGATGCGGGAGGGAGGGTGCTGACTTTTTGCACTTGGCATGGGAATGCCCCCCAGTCTTAGCATACTGGATGGAGGTTACGGAAAATCTTAGTCAGATGACAGGGGAACACATAACTAATACCCCGCTCACTACTCTGTTGGGATACACAAGGGATTTTAAGGCGCCCTTCAGGAAATTTATATCGATAAGCTTACTTTTAGCTAAACGCGGGTGGCCTGTAAATGGGGGAGAGGTAGAGCGCCCACGTTCAAGGTCTGGATGGGTGACCAAATATATTGCCAGGAACAACTGTCTGTGTATGCGGAGTTGATGCCACCCACGTCTCGCCCTCGAGACATCTGGGAACCGCTACGAATATATTTACAGGAGCGCCCGGCCGCAACAGGTGAAGAAGGAGACATTTCAGGGGGCCGGAAAATGTCGGTGCCGGGGGAATGATGGAGTAGGCCTAGTCGGGAGGCACCTAAGCACACTGTATGGATTATGCAATATTCCCTCTGTAGGACGCCAGAGCGCACCACTAGCAGCCAAACTTGTACAAACTAAGTACGTGCTTTGTAAGCTAAAGTGTATGGCCTGTATTTTCTGAATTTGATATAATAAGGTCGCAAAGTGTAACTTCAAAATCTGCCGGTAATTGTACTGTCCCTTTCTGTTTTTTCTTATTGCAAACTTAAAAAAGAAAGTTTAAAAAAAAAAACAGAGGTTTCAGGGACGTTATAGTTCGTTGGACATTTCACTCGTAAAAAACCAGAGAAATTCGGCCGTTATAGTTAGGTGAGCTAACTATAATTCGCACCCCCGCAATGCACTGCTGATGACGTCACATATTACATCACTCATGACATGGTCAGTGACATCACTGATGACATCTCAAATGACATCACTGATGACATCATGCAGAGACTGGGTGATTTTTAAAAGTTTAAGAATGTTAATTATATATACGGAAAGGTGTATTGAAGAATGAGTAGGTGTATGAGTGTCTGAATTGATGATTTAGTGGGTGCGTGACTGACTGTTTAAGTGAGTGATTAAACGTGTCTTAGTGAATGCATGGCTATATATATTAATCAGCCCTCCCTTGTAACTTCTGTTGTATCAGTCTGGAAAGTAGATTGTGTCTTCAAACTCAGGAGGAGTGATGCATGGATAATCACTGGCCGCAGAATTGGACCGTTTGCAAATGGAAAACGGCCTTTTCTGATGCATGTACCTTTTTCCATTCTCAATTTATGTAATCGCTATTTTTGCGATTACCTAAATTGTGAATGCATTTAGGAATGCATTTAGGCAATTTGCGATTCCTTAATGCCGATGCATGTAGCCTTTCCTAAATGCGAACTCTGCATTTAGGAAACGCTAATTACTATCAACTTCAAGTTGATGGTAATTTGTGCATGCTTTGAAAAATGCACAAAAATGCATTTTTCAAAGTGCCATGTAGCGCACACATGCCCTTAGGGCATATGTGTGCTTCACATGTGCACACTTACCTTTTTTTGGGGGGTGCTTCAGGGGGGCCTTAGGCCCCCGGGCACCCTTGGATTTGCATTTGCAATTTGCGATTACCAATTTGGTAATCGCAATTTGCGAATGCATTACCATTCATTGGCCCATAGGAATGAATGGAGTCACATTACCTAATAGCGATTCACAATTTCTGAATCGCTATTAGCCAATGTTAAGGAATTGCAAATTTTATTGCGATTCCTACATGCATAGGCATTTGCGATTACCAAATAGAGATTACTTAATAATCGCTATTGGGTAATCGCAAACTGTGACCTTGATGCATATGCCTCCTAATGTTTTGAGGTGGGAGACTGTTCCTTCTGATGGTGACAACTGTGCCAGCTGCACTAAAAACACGCTCTGCAATCACACTGGCTATCGAACATGCAAGATACTTCATAACCAGCTTTCTGAGCTTGGGTCACTGTGCCAACATCCCATATCAAAAGGACAATGGGTCTTGATCCAGGTTCACCTCTTTAGGGTCACCAGTATAGTCCTGATTCATCTTCTGAATTTATATCAGTGCTGCCACTTGCTGTGCACTGCATTTACTGTGCCTCTGCATGTGTGAGTCCTGCTAAATGAACAAAACCAATTTCTGAGGTCAGTGATGAACTTGAATATGATTTTGCTGTGGGTTTTAGAGTAGCTGAAGATGGTGTTGGTAACTGCTGCAGAGAATGGGAGCCAAAAGCACTGCCCTCCTTATGGGTTGAAGGGTGCACTTCTGAACTCGGTCTTGAATTTGCAGTCGCTCTTCTTTATCACTTGTTTTACTGATGACTCAAGTCTTGTAAACTAGGACATCCATTTCAGAAAAAGAAAGATAGTGGTCAGCACTTTCTTGTATTGTGGATCCAGTAACGTGGCACAGATGAAGTCTTTGGAGAACACAATCTCTTTTTGTAACCTTTGATTAGTGTTCAAGCGAAGGATTAAGTACTCCAGCCAGGAAGCTGTTTATTCATTGTCATTGGTGAATGTTTGTTCCACCTTTTTCAAATAATCCTTTAGCAAATTTAACAACAGTATGGCTTGGCTCATGGTGCCATCCCGCTTGTTGAGTTCCTGTGTGATAATCTCAAAAGAAAGTAGCATTTTGTATTAGGTACACCACTAGCCTCCAGTTGTCCACCTCCACCTCCATTGTTGTGGCTTTGGCTGTTACATCCACTGTCCTTTTAATTACATAATTATTGATAGACTTGTACTGGTCAAGCAGGCGTTGCAGCATGTGGTAGATTTATTTCTAATGTGTTGGCACCTCCTTTATGAGGGCTTTTATGGGTTGTTTATTAGAATGCTGAATGATGCTCAACTGCTTCCAGGGTTTGAATGAATTACTGAAATTAGTGCATTTTCTTTGGCAGGTGACAAGCATGTTGCTGTCTACCTCTTCTTTTTTGAGAAAGTCCAGCACAAATAGATTGATGTAATGCGCTAAATACAGGACTCTGAAATATCCGCTGTCGGACATAACTTTGAGTATGGGCCCAATTACGATTTTGTCGGACACACTGCCAGCCTGCCATGGTGGCAGTCGAGAGAATGCTGCCAAGCTGGCACTCATGTAGCTACTCACCAACCCATGCAGCCACTTACACACCAACTGACAGACTGATACAGACATTCACACAGATTAGTCATTCACCCATGCATTCACTAAGACACGTTTAATCACTCACTTATACAGTCAGTCACGCACCCAACAAATCATCCATACAGACACTCATACACCCACTCATTCTTCAATACATCTTGGCGTATATAAATAAATAAATACATATATATATATATATATATATATATATAAATATATATATATTATATATATATATATAACATTCTAGAACTTTTTAGAAACATTGACTCACTGGATGATGCCATCAGTGATGTCATTTGAGATGTCATCAGTGTTGTTATCTGTGATGTCACTGAGCATGTCATGAGTGATGTAATATGTGACATCATCAGCAGTGCATTGCGGGGGCGCAAGTTATAGTTAGCTCAGCTCACTATAAAGGCTGAATTACTCTGGTTTTGTACGAGTGAAATGTCAGCCTAACTATAATGTCCCTGATACCTGTGGTTTTTTCACTGAATATATATATATATATATATATATATATATATATCATTGAATGCTGTCAGCATGAAAGTGAATAAGATTAGGTAGTGTGTTGGCTGTCTTAGCAAGAAGTCTTATTATTGGCTGTTATTTAAGAAAAGAAATGAAATACAGACATGGATATGTTTTTGAATCTATGGCGTAAAGTACACCTGCTGTATCTTATGTGGAAGCAGCATGTTCCTTGTAGAATGTGTTGTGAACTTTTGACCTACTGGTTCCACTGGGTTTCTAGCTACACTGAGCTAAGACTGTATTGGGGGGAAGGGTGTTAAAGAGACAGAACATTTTTTTAGAAAAGCTGAGGAGTGATGACACAATGTAAGTAATGGCAAGTTTTAATTTCCAAAAATGTACTAAACTGTTGTGTAGTATTTAAATTTCGGAAAAATGAAGGTAGATATCAGTTTAAACTCTAGTTTTTTTCGCGATTTCTCCACGATGATCGTGAAAACATTGCGAAAACGCGGCGGCAGGAACCTCTTTTCAAAAGAGAGGGAAAGGGATAACAGGTGCTAACCATTCACATGTGGGGATGCAGTAGTCTAAAATGAAAGACATGATTTCATTTGATGCCTTTCTCATGATGATAGAGTGGAAAGTTGAAGAGGTTGCCATTTTAGACTTGCTTTATATGAGAGTGGTGTACCATTCTTGTGCTTAGTTTTTACAAATCTTAACAGTGTCAAAACTATGCAGAAAGAGCTAAAACAACAATATAATCTACAAAGTGAATTCAGTGGTATTTATATAACTTTGTAATTATTGTAAAAATGTAGATTAGAAATATAGATGTATATGGGACTTTGATTAAAAGGAGTATCACAGGGATAAGAAAACAAAATATACTAGATGAACTGTATCTATTAGAAGGTATGTGTTTAAGACATTAATGGGGATTGTTTTGGGAAATAAGAGAAAAATGAATTAGTGCCTGTTTGTTACACTGTGTATTTTATTGAAAAATAATGAAAAATAACAGTATAGTCTTGTGGAAAGTTGCAATGAGGAACTAAGAATGTTTTAAATGTCTAAACATCATGTGCAGAATAGATACATCTGTCATTTGCATTCTGGGAGTTGTAGTACTTTTGATAACATTAGTAAACAGGAATAGTGTAGTGAGAAATAAAAGATTAGAACATGTTGTCTGTCTGTATATGATTATAAAGAAGTAATACTTGTTAGGTATGTTTTGGGAAGTGTTTTTCAATGTGATTTTTAACTTATATGACCACTTTGCATATGCTTAGATAGTGAGATATGGTTTTTGTGCTTGCACATGTCTATATATACGGTGGGACTTTTGAGTTTGCTTACAAATGCAGAGAGGTACATATTTTGGGGAAGATGTCTCGAAGGTGTACATCTATTAAGAGATCTCATATATGTTTACATGATGATCTAGGTTCAGTAAGGCTGATAAAAAGTTCATGTTTATGGTGAGAGTAGTGTTTTTCTTTAAACATGGTTTGTTTAAAATTGAAAAGGATTAATAGTGCAGAATGCCTCACAAGTTTTTGTGCTAGCTTCATTTCGAGTGTAACTTTTGTTTGAGATATGCTGAATCTATGTTTTAGAAGCGGAAGAAGTATTTAAGAACTGATGTAAGTATGCCATTCTCAAAAGGTTTTGTGCTTTGAAAATTTTTTAAATGTTGTTTTCCGTTTTAGAAACGTACTGATGCATGTGCACGCTCAGTAACAAAGCAATGTGTGTTTCTAGAGGGCCATGTATGCAATTATATATCAAGTGTGATACCTAGATTTCACTCACACATAGCTCATAAGAAAAGTATGTAGACAGTAAAACAGGTAGTTTGATAGTGACAGAAGGAGATAACCAGTGATTCAGAGATATAGTGGCAACTGTTTTGTATCTGATATCAATGAAGGTACTTTGTCAGTCAGTCAGGCAGTATTCAGGCTCTCATGGAATCACTGAGCCACTTCTCAGGCAGTCATCAAATCAGTGATTCACTATCCTTGGAGTTATTCAATTATCCAGAAACTATACATGTACTCTTGCAATCAGACAGGCAGAAAATATGTAGTCATTGAAGTATGCAGGCGCTACGTATGCATTCGTCTAATCCCCTAGGTACTATCTATTGACTTATGCAATTAACAAGGCTGTAACAATGCAATCATAACATTTGCGCAGAACCTATGCAGCCATCTAAACACCCACTTCCATCCCATGCAGTCATTGAAATACTGAGGCACACGCGTGCACTGATGAAACACTCAGGCTCTACTCACGCACTCATGTAATAATTACGTAGAGAGTACCATAGTAGTAAAACTATCACCAGTCGGGTACCTATGCAGTCATTTAATTACTGAGCCAATAGTCTTGCACAAATATAATCACCCCAGCAGTATACTTACTTTCATCCAATCTCTCAAGCTTTAACAATGGAATCATGCAGTCACTCAGACACTAGTCATGCACTCATCTAATTAGGATAGGCACTACTGATGCACTTATTCAATTCTCCAGGCACTACCCATGTAGTTATGTAAGCAAGCAGGCACTACCTGTTCAGTCAACCAAAAAGAAATGGGCAGGATCCAATCGCTGAAACACTATTAATCCACTCATCCAATAGGCTAGGTGCTATGGATGTGCTTAAACAATCATGTATGCACTATCCATGCACTGCATAAATCACCTATATACTATGTATGCACTCTTGAAATCATCCAGGCACTAGAGTTGCACTCCTTTAATCATCCTACCAGTATTCATGCATTTATTGACTTATTGAAGCATTAGTCACGTACTTGTCGAATCATTCAGGCTCTACTCATGCAAACACCCAGAAACTAGTGGTATACTCAACATGCAGGCAGTATGTATGCAGATATGGAATGACCCATGGAGTTATGATATAGTCAGTCAATAATTTAGGCACTACTTGTATCCTCAGGGAATCACCGAGGCACTACCTATGCACTCATCATACAGGGAGTATTGATGTATTCAACCACAACCCCATGTATTTACAAGTTTTACTGAGGAATATGTAGTCTTTAGACAATATGGGTGATAGATTTACTACGGTGGTACTCTCTAAGTAATTACATGAGTGCATGAGTAGAGCCTGAGTGTTTCATTAGTGCACGTGTGTGCTTCAGTATTTCAATGACTGCATGGGTTGTAAGTGGGTGTTTAGATGGCTGCATAGGTTATGAGCAAATGTATAATGATTGCATAGTTACAGCCTTGTAAGTTTAGTGATACATTTTAAAAAGTGTAGAAGAAGGAGAGATGTAGTGAAACAGAAAGAATGAGTTGAGAGAGTAGTTGATAAGGACTTTGCTTTGAAGAGGAAGCTTTTCATTTTGATTCTAAATAGAATGAAGACTCTTAACAAAATAGTGTTGTGCATGAGGAGGCAAAACCAGAAGAAAAGATTTGTGAACAGAAGTAACTGTTGTATAGTTTTTAGTGGAGAATGTATGTATACTTCTTTTACAGAGCCTTTCTTTAATGAAGAAAGCTATCTCCAGGATAACAAATTAGTTCATGCTATTGATTAAAGAGGATGATGTTATGAAATGAAGAATGGTAGTCCTATAGCAAAAGAGGTGATGGTACCTAGAAATGTTGAAGAAGTTACTGCAGAAGAGGTACAAGGAAGTAGTAGTCAGGGTACTGTATACAAATGGAATTGTAGTATTCTAGTATTAGACAGTAATCCAATGATATATTAAGAAAATTCCTACATATCTTTCCAAGTTGAAGTTTAAAACACAAAATAAGTTATACCACTCAGCAATGCGAACTTTAGGTAGGAGGCTGTATCATGTGAAAACTCCTGCTTTATTTTTAGGAGAAATGAATAGAGCATTTTTGCATGGTAGCGTGGCAGACATAAAAAAGGTTGGTGGTGATGTGCAGTTTCGTTTCTTTGGTCCTGAGCAGGATTTCTGGGAAAATGAAGAGTTGTTAAGAGGAGGAGTTGCAGAACAAGACACATATATTACGGTTGATAGTTTTAAAGAAGAGATTACAAAATTTAAGACAGTGTTGTGTAAAAAAACAGAGTATGTTTGTATATGTTGCCGATGAACTCACTAGAAGATTTAAACACAGACTGCTCACTTGAATTTAAAAAGTGAAAAAGTAAATCATGATAACTGGCAAAAGTTACCTGTGTATTTATTTGTAGAGGGGTAGTTTGACTTGTGTATACGGCAAGTTATATGTAAGTAGTGTTACAATAAATTAGAAGATAATAAAATTAACAACACGTAGATATTAGATACCCATTTTGTAGGATAATAAAATGCCTGCTAATGTAGAAAAACTATGAAGGGCCAAAAATAAAAAAAATCAACATTTTGTATTTGTTATTCTTTGCAGCATTGCGAAGGGCCGTTATGCACTGCTCTCCAGCACTCACTAGATCTCCACAATCCATGCAGTATGATGCCATCGGGGAAAACTGTGGAGTCAAATCTTAAAGTTGAGATTGAACTTTTGAATGGACTCTCTGCTTTGGTGTTGTTGTGCTGTTATTGAAGTCAAGGGTCCTTCAGCTTTGGTTGCCTTCTTGCTGCTCACTATGAACTCTTCTTATGAAATGTGCAAAAAATTTAAAAGGGGGGAAATATTTACCATGTATGATTTTTGGCCGCATTGCAGATAGCTGTAACACACTGCTCACCAGCTGCAATAACAACCGTACAGTCCATCCAATTTATGGCCATTCGTGAAAACTCTGGAGCCATATTTGTTGTAGTAGTCTGTACCTCTAAAGGGTCTTTCTGGCCAGGAGTTGTTGCTGCTGCCGCTGATGTAGATGGTCCTCCAGCTTCCTTCTGCTTGATTGGCTGTTGCAGACGTTTTCTATGATACAATTTAAGATGATAGAACATGAACGTCATCCAACATGAGTTCAAAAAATGTCTCCAGCCAAAATCTAACGCCTGCTCACAATAAACTTCTGGAAAAGAAGATTCAAGAAGGAGGAGTGGGTGTATAGTTCCTATTTATTTTACTGATCAGCACATTATCCAATGATATTCCTTACTTTCCGGGTCATGTGATGTTTTCAGAGTGTGATTGCACTAGTTTGGCAACAGTTCTCAATTCCCCATTAGTTTGGGCAACAATGGGTAGTTTGATGGGTGTTTGGTAGTTATGTTGTATTTGTGAGTTCAGATGTTGAGTTATTTTTTTAAATTGTTGTTTTTGTTAAATGTGTTGTTAAAATAAAGTTAAACAATTATGTTACTAAACAGCTACACTCAAACTTTGTGTAAAATATGTCTATATATCTGTTTGTCACTTTGTCATTTGTATTCATGACTACTGATGTCATTGCAACCTCTGGTGTTGCTGTGAAGAAGGAAAATGCATTTTTGATTTAGTTATTTTGACAGATGAATACAAAGGGAAAAGTTAAATAAGTATCTTACTAAATAGCGATGTCATTTGAGATGTCATCAGTGATGTCAATCAATCAATAAGCTTTATTCGATCTAATTTAAAAGCATAGATCATCAAAGTAAACAGAATAAAAAATACAATATCAATCTTCTTAACACACTAAAAGTTAATAGAAAGTACCAATTAAAATAACACAATTCAGGTCACAACCCTCCAAACAGTCGAGGTATAGGGTTATAAGGTTAAACTGTGCAAAAAGGCGCAGTTCAATAACTATGGTTTGTGCAATTTATGCATAAATAGTCGAATAAAGTGCTATATATTCCCAATTACCAAATAAATTCATAGATAAATTATCAAAAGAAATTAATTTAGATAGAAAATACACCCTTTAAGAATTAGAAAACCGTTTAAAAGTATTAAATGTATTATACAAATCTTGTGTCGCATTGAGCCTGATTCAGATAATTACCATAATGGTTCCAGGAGATTAAATAAATATAAAGCTAAGGGTTAGGTGATGTCATCAGTGATGTCACTGACCATGTCATGAGTGATGTAATATGTGAGGTCATAAGCAGTGCATTGCGGGGGTGCGAGTAATAGTTAGCTCAGCTAACTATAACTGCTGAATTTCTCTGGTTTTGTCTGAGTGAAATATCAGCCTGTCTATAACATCCCAGTATTGTAAATAATCTAGGGCAACTTCCAAAACAATGCTTCTAGCGTATTCTTGAGTTAGAAGTAGCATAGAAGGTAATTGGAGGTTTTCCTTCTTTCCTTGTTGTTGGTACCAATTTCGGCCTGTAGCGGACTTATATATTCCGTCCTCGTATGAGAAGTAAATACGCAAATTGGGGATTGCTGGCTCTACCTCCTTTTTAGGTATTCATCATCTACCATCATATTGGTAAGCATTTGTCTCTCCAATGCATCTGTTATCTGCAGCACATGTATTGCACATGCTCATCTTAAAATTGATATTTTTAACTATTCTAAGTCCATTATGGTCCCTGTGTTGTTTTCTGTTCTCGCAGGGTTTGAACCTGGATATTCTCATATTTATTTACCCTACATCTTCTCCTGTGGAAATTTTTTACCACTCTGGTAAGAGGGGAGCCCTTTTGCTTTCTCTTGAAGGTTAGTGATGTATTTTTATATTCATCACACATATATCTCCAAAAAAGCCAAGATTTAATAGTCTCCATGTATAGGACAAATGAGTTTAAATTCTGAAAGACAATGTACTTCATTGCACAGTTTCAGCGTCATCATATTTTTAAACTTCAGTCTCTATGTACAGGATAAGTGAATTTAAAACCAAAGACAATATACAGAATTGTACAGTTTTAGCGTTATCACAGTTTTTGTGTATCTTTATGCTTTATTTTTACAAATTCATAATTGGTGTAGTTTTATATTTTTTCATTTATATTATTGTATGTGTGTCTGTATTTTTGATATTATATGTTTAAATGTATGGCTCTTTAAACTATTAATTAGATGTGAGAATGTATCTATTTCTACATAGTTAACAGGTGAGACAAAGTGAAATTACTTCACTGTATATAATAGTGACACTAGTGTATATATTCTTATTGTGATGTATATATTGTCGTTACAGAGTACAACATTCGGTGGTGGAACTCCTGAGGAAGGCAGTGTTCTGCCGAAACGCGGGTAGAGATAATCTGGAAACCACCCTAATAATCATGTTTTCATTGAAATATTACATTATATTAATTTTGACCTAATTGTGATTCGCATAATTTCCAAATAGATTATATATATCGATATGAATAATAGAGTGTAGTATGAATGTATGATGGATGTGTGTAGTTAGGATGTTGTTCAAACTAAGGTCTCTGTAGGATTAGATTTATCATGTTTTTATATCTTTAACAGTATCATGAACTTTAAATAAATTACTTTTGTATTTTTCTAAACACTAGTGTCATGATTTTCTATTCTGACATGTTCTGAGATTCTCACTGTTTTGGAAGTTGCCCTAGATTATTTACAAAATGTATTTCCCTGTCTAGGTGAACTTCACATTAGTACCAGGGGGCCCCTTTTCTTTGCAGTTATAACATCCCAGTAACCTTTGGTTTTGTCAGTGAATATACATATAAATGCATATACACATATACATATGTACAAATATACAAAAAAAAAAAATATATATATATATATATTTTTATATCGGCAGACGCCGACTGCAGTTACAGTGGCACGTCGTTGAAGTTGGGCTCAGACATTATCTAGACTGATGCTAGATTCTGATACAGTGGTGCTCTAGGATGACACCGGGAGGTTCATAATTCACTGAATCAACCTGCATGAATCTCTTTGGAGTATTGGTTGACAATTAGCAGCCCTCTTGGGGTCGAAACGCGTCATGATGGCTGGTGTTGGAGGAGTTGAATAAAACTTCAAATTTGCACTACAACGTGGTCCGTGCTCCGTTACTGTAACTGGTGGCAAGGGAATGCAAGCGGAGTGTTCCTGATATTTATAGCCGGTTTCTGCTTCCTCCGGCTAAACACGGACCCCCATTTCGATCTGGGCACAGCAGCTTCAAAGGAATCATTGCCTGGCAACAGGCGTTAGCAAGTAATCCGGGAGGATTAACAGCAGCTGAGCCCCCCACGGAGCAGCTACACGGGAGTGCGACGCCACAGCCTTCACAAGGTCGACACCACACGCTTCGGAGGAAACGAGGGAAGTCAAACAGTGAATGGTGAGTGAGCAGGCAGCCCAATACGCGCTCAGCAGGGAGAAGTGGTGTGCGGGTATTAACGCTAAGGAGGTCAACCCGAATTTGGAAACCATAGCAGTTTACCCACAATAGTGACATTTATAACTCCAACCAGCGCCATGTCAGCGGACGCGCTCAGAGAAAGGGAGGAGGCGGCGGAGGATATGTTTAGTGATGTGAACATTCCTAGCTTAAACTCCATCTCCCACAATGCATTGGTAGGAACGCGCAATACCAGCATAAGGGACAAAATCAAAGTGTTAGAAAAACTCAGCAAAACAGAACAAAGTAAATGGTGGGAGGGTAAATCCCTCCAAAGATACTTGGACGTAGGCAGGGTGCCTCGGGGATTGAGAATACTAACGGCACCCAGCTATGAAAACCCGGATAAGGATATGATGCGTGAATGGGCTGAAACAAATCTGGACTCATCACGCAGACTTATGGTGATTTTAGTCAGATATGCAGAGAAAGATCGTCAAAAAATACAGGAACAAATAGATCAAATCAATGAAGAGCTTGAGGCTATGGGACAAAAAGAGGAAATAGCGAAACAGAAGGAGGAAATGGTCAAAAGGCTGAAACGCGAAGAAGACAAGATCAGAGAGCGGAAGGCTTTCAAGTTTCATAGAGACCGCTCAGACTATGAAACAGGGCGTATATTCACCTTCGCCAAGAAATATGACACATTAAAAGCATCCAAGTACAACACCAAACAAACCTCATCAGCCGGCACAGCAGGGGCAGCAGTAGGATCTGGGACCACCTCCAATTCGGACCTCATCTCGGCCGTAGAAAGTGAAGCTGAGACTGAGGCACGCAGTCAATCATTCAAGCAAATACCAAAGAAAATCTCACTGGCAGAAGAGGTAGATTTTTTAGTCTGGGAACGAAGACAAACACTGCGTCCCAGAAACCAGACAAACAGACCACCTCGGGAAGAACAACAAAACGACGAGAGAGGCGGAAATCAAAACAACGGAGAAACCAGAAAAACAACACAAAAACCAAAAAGGAAATGGAGACGATAAACACAGCAGATCATTACAGTAGCCAGACGATCATAAATTTGACTGACATCAAACTTAATGAAGCGGAAAAGCGGCTTCTAGCTCTCGGGCTATTATACTGCCCTCAAACGTGCTTTAACTATGCAGAAACCAGAGTTAACATCTATAAAAGCGTAAGAAAGCTTAAACTGAAAAAACATTACCGCCAATTGGAGAAAACAAATAAAGAGCCAATAGAAAGTACAATAAGTCCTTCAAACACTTCACCTTTATTTGACCTTACACCTTCCGATGAGCCAATATTGAAGAATCTACTGGAGCTGGCTAATGAAAGCAATAAAATAACAACATCCAGAGATCGTACCGCTTTGCCCATAGAAACAACTCCGTTCAGACCTCATTCAACATTTAATCCCATCACCATCAGGGATGCAATAGACATCTTTCAAGAACATGTGATTTCTGACATCAAAAAACTCAATTTCAAGGTCAACAAAACGAACAAGAAGAAAACTAATACATGTGAACTACAATATCATCTACTAATAAAAAAGTTGCAATCCAACAAAGAGATAGTCATCAGAAACTCTGATAAAGGGGGCAATTTGGTCATTTGGAGTAAAATAGCGTATATTGAAGAGGCCAACAACCAACTGAAGGACAGGGAATGCTACCTTCGCTGTGATCAGATATCAATCAGGACGATGTACAACAACTTCTATACTAAGCTATTAGTATGGAAAAACGCTGGTCTGATCACAACACAGGAATACAAATTTCTACGCAATGACCATCCTGTTACACCTATCTTATACTTTATCCCAAAAGTGCATAAGAACCCCCTGAAGCCCCCAGGCAGGCCAATAATTTCAGCTTGGAACAGTCTGCTAGAAGCAACATCACAGTATGTAGACTATTACCTTCAGGAACATGTCCAGCAACTGCCTTCGTACATTAGAGACACGGGGGACTTTCTATCTAAAATACACAATATGGAGTAGAAAGATGACTATCTACTGATTACTCTAGACGTGACATCGCTTTACACGTCAATCAACCATCAGGATGGACTCAGGGCTCTGGGTCAGCAAAATGATCATCAATATGGTTGAATTTTGTTTAAAAAATAACATTTTCCTTTTTCAGAACACCCACTATCAACAACAACGGGGTGTTGCTATGGGGGCCAGCTTCTCCCCCAGCTATGCCTGTTTACATATGGGGTGGTGGGAGGAACTGGTCCTGCATAAGCAACATGAAACAACATTGATTAACAACATAAAATGCTGGTATAGATTTATTGATGATTTGTTTGTTGTATGGCAAGGTCCTAGTATGGCTGCACAAGAGTTTGTAGATGATCTCAATAACAACAGTCTCAATCTCCATTTTTACGTCCACCATCAGTTCAGAAAGAGTTACTTTCCTTGATGTTGAGGTATTTATCAAGGAAAACAAGATAGAGACCACACTGCACAGATGCTTAGACTGAAGAGGATATGCAGTTGCCGAGAGTTAAGTTAAGTAAAGCACAGGCAGAAGCAAAGCCAGATTTTTAGCAAGAGGCTATACACCAGCATGCGTCAATGCAGCTATAAAGAAGAGTACAGAAATCCAACGGGAAACTCTCCTCCAAAAAAACGTAGTCAAAAATAAAAAGACTAAACAGGGCAATGAAGATACAACTTTCAGAATGATTTTTGGCTATAACCGTCAACACAAAACCATAAAAAATATCATCAAGAGAAACTGGCCACTCCTGTTAGGTGATCCCGTCATAGGACATCTGCTACCCAGACAAGCCTCCATCACATTCAGTAGGGCACCCTCAATGAGAGATTCCCTAGTTCATAATGATTTAGGAAGTCAACCAACTGGCACATGGTTATCCCAGAGAAAGGGTTTCCATAAATGTAAGAGTTGTAAAGCGTGTCAGTTCGGTGTGAACAAAACCTCTTATAGAACACCCTTCAGTGAAGTGGAAAAACCTATCACCAAAGTTTTGTCTTGCAAAAGTGAGTTTGTTGTCTATGTGCTGGAGCGCCCTTGTGGCCTACAATATGTAGGTAGTACAATTCTACAGGGGCACAAGAGGGTGCTCCAGCACATTAGATCCATTAAGAATCATGATCAAGCTTACCCGGTGGCTAGGCACTTCGAGGAGAAACACAATGGAGATCCTAAGGGACTCACATACTTCCTGATAGATGCCATCCCACCCAAAAAGAGAGGAGGAAATAGGGAAAAAGCCCTAAGATATCTAGAGACTCTCTATATCTTAAATCTCGACACTAAGTCCCCAGGGGGCCTGAATGCCACCGAGGAACTTTTTACTTGCCTATAGCCGCTTTTAACACACGTATGTTGCATCTTTGCTTTTCTGTAACTTCATCATTAACAGCGCAAAATAAGATTATTTAATCTTAAATAAAAACCGCTGTTGCTTATAAAACCCACTTTTTAACACAAATTTCACGGTTTTAGATAGGGTGTTTTAAAATTAGATTATAACTTGCACATTGCACTTTAGTAACATTTAACATTTTGCACTAGCACTTCATGTAACTGGGAGTTTTTAGGATAATTTACTTTTGACATATATTAGTACTGTAATAAAACATCTGCATTTTAAAATTCGATCAATTAACAGAGTGAAGACAGAAATTCAGGTATTCAAACCTGAGCGTCATGCACATCTAAAAGTGTAGGGTTCCAGTCTAGCCAATATTCTAGGGAGGCGTTACCAACAGTCCTCATAGACTAATTGATGGCTTACATCACGAATTACAGCAAACCATGCATCGGAAAAAATTGTTATGGGAGACCTAATTAAAGTATAGATGTTGTTAAATCCAGGCCGGAACATATGGACCCACCAAAAGATATGTGAAATAGTTTACACAAGTGGTTTTTAATTGCTTAATTATTTTGCTATTAAAAAAGTGGCTTTTAGACATCTATTAGGTTTTAACAATGAAATGATATTTTTTATATATTTATATTTATATTTATATATACTTTGCGAATTTTCCGGTTTATTTGTATTTTACAATTTTGCAAAAAGTCCAAGTCTTTTCTTTATGTCAACTGTAAAAAACACCCAGTACATTGTCACTTTAAGAGAAAACGAAAAAAACTGTATTTAAACCTACCTGTAACCTGAGAGCGCATCATGTGATCAAGGCCTCTTGGGGTCGAAACGCGTCATGATGGCTGGTGTTGGAGGAGTTGAATAAAACTTCAAATTTGCACTACAACGTGGTCCGTGCTCCGTTACTGTAACTGGTGGCAAGGGGATGCAAGCAGAGTGTTCCTGATATATATATATATATATATATATATATATATTATCTACTGGCGATCGCCAGTAGATAGTTATAGTTACAACCTATTATCCATAGGAAATCCGCGACATTCTATTTGAAATAACTCTCTTGCCGGTTGACGTATCTTCGCAAAATTTTCAAACTTTGTGGGGCGCTCCGGTCCGCTCCTACCCTGAAAGTCTCGGGGGATTTGTCAGCGGGGGCCGAGAAAAAGGGGGTCCCAAAACGCGTTTTCCCCATGCAATTTTCCATAGGAAACTTTAGACACGGCTACAGCCCGAACTGCTGAACGGAATTACACCAAATTTGGCAAAGAGGTAGTTCTTGGTTCAGAAAGAACCCTTTTTGTTAAATGGTGTAAATCCGTTCAGTAGTTGCTGAGAAAATCAAAAGTAAAAAGATAGATATATCTATGGCCGCGTCGGATTCGCGCACCCTCCCGATCACGAGCTGCATGCTAATTGGCTGTCAACACTCCAAATCAGGAAGTGTTGGCAGCCATTTTATCCCTCGGTAGAACCGAGGGACAGAAACAAGTGCGCAAAGCGCACAAAGGGGGCAGGGTAGAAACACCCTGACCCCCTAGGTCTGCTCAGGGGTCCCACAAGGACCCCTGGGCAAAACATTTTTTTTTTTTTTAAATCGGCAGGATGCGCTCAGGGTGCGCGAATCCTGCCGAGAAATCGAAGCGCGGTCTCCGCGCTCGATGTTAGTGGCCTCGGGTGGGCCAAGTCCCGGGGGCATGCTGGGGGGGTTAATTTTATGTGTGGGGGGCCTCTAAGGGCCCCCAAGCCCGGGGACCACCACCCCCGGGGCTTTATGTATAATGGTGCGGGAGGGCTCTGAGCCCTCCCGCAGCCCCGGGACCGCCACCTCCCCGGGGCTTCTTTTTTATTTTTGAAAAACCTGTGTGGGGGCTCCAGCCCCCACACGCCCGGGGACCACCACCTCCCCGGGGCACTAAGAAAAATTACAATGGGGGTCCGTTTTGGACCCCAAGCCCGAGGACCACCACCTCCCGGGGCTTTCAAAATGTAAGGAGGGGGCCGCGCGGCCCCCTCCTGGAGCCTGTGGTGGCCCTGGGGACCGCCACCCCCAGGGCCGGCTCCTGCAGTGTCCCGGGGTGCCTACCCCGGGACACTGCTGTTTGCAATGACAGGACGGGAGCCTCGCGGCTCCCGTCCTGTCATTACAAACTGCTTGGATATTGGAAGAGAGAGCAGGAAACCTGCTCTCTCTTCCAATATCCAAAGCTGATTGCTTTCCACATGGGGAGCAGCATGTTAGCTGCTCCCCATGTGTCAGCTATGCCGGCTCCCGTAGGACACGGGGAGCCGGCGGGACTGTGGGGGTTTGGGGACCCCCACAGTCCCCAACGAGAGGCCAGGCCCTGGGGTATGGGGTCCCCGGGGCCATAAGTGGCCACGGAGGGGAACCACGCAGCCCCCCTCCCCAAAGGTAAAAAAAAAAAAAGTGCAAGGCCGGCCCCGGGGATGGGGTCCCCGGGGCCTTAAATGGCCTGAGGAGGGGGCCACGCAGCCCCCTCCAAATAAAAAAAAAGAGGCCATGCCCCGGGGATGGGGTCCCCGGGGCCAATACAGGCCCAGGGAAGGGGGGCCACGCGGCCCCCTTCCCGTTTTTTAATTTTAATTAAAAAAAAGGGGTAAGGCTCTGGGGGATGGGGTCCCCAGGGGCTAAAAATAGGAAAAAGGAAGGGGGCCACACAGCCCCCTTCAGGAAAAAAAAACGATCGGGCCCGCAGGCCCCGCCCCCTTCCTTCACCACTCTGCAAACGCGCCAGGGCGCGTTTGCAGAGGGGAACAATTCCCCTTGAATACTGGGGGTCCCTGGAGGCCAACTAGCCCACCAGGAACCTCCAGTATGCGTCAGGGGCTGCCTTGCAGAGAGGTGTACAGAGGCCACGCCCTTTTTACACCTCTCTGCAACGCAGCTCTGTGGCGCTTTGGAGGTATATGGTGGGCTAGTTGCACCCCAGGGACCCTCAGGATTCAAGGGGAGTTAATCCCCCGACTTAAAACGCGCCACGGGGCGCGTTTGCACAGTGGTGAAGGGAGGGGGCGGGGCTTCAGGTGACATGTGTGCAAACAGGCCCCGTGGCGCGTTTTAAGATGGGGAATTAAATCCCCTTCAATCCTGAGGGTCCCTGGGGGCCAACTAGCCCAACAGGTACGTCCAGAAAGCGCCACAGAGCTGCGTTGCAGAGAGGTGTAAAAGGGGTGTGGCCTCTGTACATGTCTCTGCAACGCAGCCTCTGGCGCATACTGGAGGTTCCTGGTGGGCTAGTTGGCCCGTAGGGACCCTCATGATTCAAGGGGACTTAATCCCCCAACTTAAAACGCGCCACGGGCGCGTTTGCACAGATGTCACCTCAGGCCCCGCCCCTCCCTTCACCATTGTGCAAATATTCCTCTAAAATCAGCCGAAATACGAATTCTGATTTACTCACCTGTTATCAGGAGAGACCTCAGTGCTGCATCTTTCAGCCCAGTACTAATCCTGAAAAGTAATTTTAACCGTACTTACCAGTAACTTGAATTTCCTTCCATAGGCTAACATTGACTGGTTTCACTTGGAAATTCTTCTAAGTGTGGAGTTTTGGAACTTTAAAATATTCCTCTAAAATCAGCCGAAATACGAATTCCGATTTACTCACCTGTTATCAGGAGAGACCTCAGTGCTGTATCTTTCAGCCCAGTACTGGTCCTGAAAAGTAATTTTAACCGTACTTACCAGTAACTTGAATTTCCTTCCATAGGCTAACATTGACTGGTTTCACTTGGAAATTCTTCTAAGTGTGGAGTTTTGGATCTTTAAAATATTCCTCTAAAATCAGCCGAAATACGAATTCCGATTTACTCACCTGTTATCAGGAGAGACCTCAGTGCTGCATCTTTCAGCCCAGTACTGATCCTCAAAAGTAATTTTAACCGTACTTACCAGTAACTTGAATTTCCTTCCATAGGATATAATTGCCTGCTTTTTGCTGAAAAAGTTTCTAAGTGTTGATTTTTGAAACATACAAATATTCCTCTAAAATCAGCCGAAATACGAATTCCGATTTACTCACCTGTTATAAGGAGAGACCTCAGTGCTGTATCTTTCAGCCCAGTACTGGTCCTGAAAAGTAATTTTAACCGTACTTACCAGTAACTTGAATTTCCTTCCATAGGCTAACATTGACTGGTTTCACTTGGAAATTCTTCTAAGTGTGGAGTTTTGGAACTTTAAAATATTCCTCTAAAATCAGCCGAAATACGAATTCCGATTTACTCACCTGTTATCAGGAGAGACCTCAGTGCTGCATCTTTCAGCCCAGTACTGATCCTCAAAAGTAATTTTAACCGTACTTACCAGTAACTTATATTTTCTTCCATAGGAATCCATTGTCTGGTTTTCAGCAGAAAAGTTTCAAAGTGTCGATTTTCACAAACTACAAATATTCCTTAAAAATCGCCTGTATGACTTAAACGCATTCTTTCAACTGTTTACAGGAGATGCACCAGTGCTGGATCCAGGATCCAACACTGAGTAAGAAAAAGTAACGATAACAGTTTTTACCTGCTAAGTGAATTTCCTTCCTTAGGATAACATTGGTGATTCTATGAGAAAAAGTTTCTAAGTGTCAACTTTTAAAATACAATAATATTCCTTAAAAATCACGACTGTAACCAAAACGCTTTTACTCAACTGTTTACAGGAGATGTACCAGGACTGAATCTAGGATCCAGTCCTGTGGTTAGAAAAAGTAATCCATAAAGTAACTAATTGCATTTAACTAGAAATTCACATTGAGCTGAATGTTGCATTGTGTTTGAAAATGTGGTGCCCATTGCAACAACTGTAACTACTGTACTTAAAAGTCTATTGCCTATGTGCAAAGTATTTAAACTAAAGTAATTCATTCTGAGAAAGTATTTTTTGTAATGTAATGTATAATGTAATTACAATGTAATTTAAAAAATAAAATATGTAAAAAAAAAATTCTAAAAATGTAATAAATCAGTATGAAAAAAATTAATATAACAATTAATACATTTAAAAATTGTCATTTACAAAACCTTTGAAATTCACTGAAAAAACCGTAGGTTTCAGACATGTTATAGTTAGGAATTAGCCTTTAAAAACCTTTGAAATTCACTGAAAAAACCATAGGTTTCAGATAAGTTATAATTAGAAATTAGCATTTAAAAAACCTTTGAAATTCACTGAAAAAACCATAGGTTTTAGGGACAGTTATAGTTAGTTGGACATTGCACTCGTACAAAACCCGTGAAATTCCCCCGTTATAGTTAGTTCAGCTAACTATAACTCGCGCCTCGCAATGCACTGCTGATGACGTCACATATTACATCACTCATGACATGGTCAGTGACATCACTGATGACATCACTGATGACATCTCAAATGACATCACTGATGACATCATCCACGTGATAATCTGATGCACCTCCTCACACCCTAATATAACCTTTGATACACCCAATCTAAATTACAGACTGCCATTCGCAAAACCATAGACACTCCAACACCAATAACTACATACCCACTCACTGATTCTTAGGTCTACACACACACACATCCACTCACTCACCCGTACAGTCACTCATACTTATGGTCACTCAGTACAGGACAATCATATGCACTCTTACTCCTATATAGACACTCAAACACCGCCACTCATCCATAGAGGTACTCACACACCTAGTCAGTCATGCAAATAATTAAACACACTGCCATTTACTCACCTATACAGTTATACACACACCAGCTCACTTAATCATACAAATACTAGCACATTGTTACGCTCTTATACAATCACTGATACAAGCACACACTCATCCATACAGCCACTATCACAATCACTCACTCTCGCTTATAGCTATTTATATACTCCAATACACATATATACTGCCTTTCACATATGTAGTTACTCACACATGTACCACTGGGACATACATTCACTCACTAACACACTCTTACACACACTTACCCACCCATACAGTCTATCACAGATGCACTCTTGAAACCATCCACCCAGTGAATCACCCACTCACACATCTATGCACAGTCGCACACACCCCATCCACACAAACACTCAGGCACCCATACAGATACTCAGACAACAAATCAATAACTCTTATAGACACTCATGTAGCTATTCACAAACCCATGCAGCCACTTACACAGCAACAGACAGATACAGACATTAACCCAGTTTAGTCACTAACCCATGCATTCAGTAAGATACGTTTAATCACTCACTTATAGAATTAGTCACGCACCTACTAAATCATCCATACACACACTTATACACCCACTCATTCTTCAATACGCCTTTCCCTATATATATTAAAAATATTTAAACTTTACAGAAACACACAGTCACTGGATGATGTCATCAGTGATGTCATTTGAGATGTCATCAGTGATGTCATCAGTGATGTCACTGACCATGTCATGAGTGATGTAATATGTGATGTCATCAGCAGTGCATTGCGGGGGCGCGAGTTATAGTTAGCTGAACTAACTATAATGGGGGAATTTCACGGGTTTTGTACGAGTGCAATGTCCAACTAACTATAACTGTCCCTAAAACCTATGGTTTTTTCAGTGAATATATATATATAATTTTTTTTATATCGGCAGACGCCGACTGCAGTTACAGTGGCACGTCGTTGAAGTTGGGCCCAGACATTATCTAGACTGATGCTAGATTCTGATACAGTGGTGCTCTAGGATGACACCGGGAGGTTCATAATTCACTGAATCAACCTGCATGAATCTCTTTGGAGTATTGGTTGACAATTAGCAGCCCTCTTCACGAGTTCAAATAGAAAGATTTTAATGGACACAACTACAAAGTGAAGCTGATCGTATAACTTCGTAAGGGTCATTCAACACTCGATTCTAATGTCCTGAAGATGGTCTAGCTGATATCTTCACCATATAGACCGAAACGTCGACAATCACACCTACTTTCACTCTGAATTATTTGTCTTAAGGATATGTTTTCTGTTTGACCAGTCACATCTTTCTGTTATTTATATTGTTAGAAAGAGGTGTTCACAGTAGTGACATTGAGGTGTTTGCAACACCAAATCATCTGGAATCCTCAGTTGTGATGTGTTGTTTTATACAGATGTTTGCACTAGTTTTATGTACCCTTTGAAAAATTGTTTTCATTATAAAGTCACTTTTCTGAAACATTTACAACCGTGTAAGACTATTTGTAGCAGATTTACTCTAATTGAAATGAGTTCATTGAATTTTTAAATAACTGAATGTAAGATACTAGCTAGAGCTTGCCATCATTATCTGCATGTTGAATGTCAAATTGTGTACAAGTCAGAAAATCCCTTGTAGGCATATTAACCTGCTAATGTTTTGAATGCCCAAGCCTCCAAGGGTGTATTGGGTCTCCCACTTTTTCCTGTACTAAGCCTGCCATGGTGGCAGTCGAGAGAATGCTGCCAAGCTGGCGACATCTCGACCACTGCATCACAAGTTTACCGTGGGGCTGGCGGTGCAGCCACGGCGGGGGCATGCTTCAGCTCTATGAGAGAGCCTGAAGGCAATGCTGGCTGCACTGCTGCTCCTCCAGTAAGTCAGGTGCACTGTTGCCATGCACCAGGTTGTGTATGACAAACAATGCACGCATGAGAGTGCAGGCATAGCGGGGCAAAACATGTGCCCCCAGCCAAAATCCTCATGGACTAAATGTCCCTGGGGTGGTGTCCCCACCATGAAAAGGTAGGTGGAAAGGCAGTCCATAATTCACATGGTGGTGCTGATGCCAGTGCCACCACCATTGACTGCTGCAGTCCACCCCAACGCTGCTGTGTGAGCTCAGATCTTGGTGGCGGTCTGGAGGTGGTCTCACTGCCCACTTCGTAATCCGGTGGTCGGACCGCCGGCTATGCAGGTGATCAGACCGTCAGAAAGGGATGGCAGCGGTTGGACCACCAAACTCATAATCAGCCCCCATGTTACTAACATTGTCAGTGGTAACAAATCCCGTTGTGAAACCTCTTTGTTTAAGCCATTCATATATCTTCATATTAAACTCGTCCAAGATGTTTCCAGCTGTATGAGATTTCTCCCCGGCAACTGCTGCATGCCCTGTAAAGCATCATTAGTGGTGATACCAGCAACTAACCTTTGCTAATCTCCCTGGAAAGGGATCCAGTGTGCAGTGATGCACATGTAATCTGTTGCTTAACAACTGGTCCACATGTCTTTTGTGAGATGGATGGACTGAATATCACTCTGCTGTTTTGCATTGCCAACCAATGCAGCACTTCATGATGCAGCACTAGCACAGCCACTGTGGCAAAAATGGGTCCACCTGGGAACCTTCCATTTAGGGTGGAGTGCCTCCCCAAATTACAGAAAGCCCACTCCTTTCACAAAAGAAAAAGGGAGGAGATCAAGCACTAACATTTTAGCCAGCTTCCCATTATAGAATTAGGGTTTTTCATGAGTCTTTGGTGAACATAGCCTTAATAATAGAATATTTTTGTTTTGGTACTACTACCACAAGCGACCTACGGGTACCAGCCTGTTGGCTGCCTGTGCTCTTTGTGATGGAAGTTTCCGTATCCTGCTGTGCCTTGTGTCATGCAGAGGTTGCTGCGGGTGAGGATTGTGCACTATGAGGAGACTTACAGGACTGCTCTGCGTAATGCTGCTGCCGGCATCCTATTCTTCTTCCTCATTGCTGACTTCTTCTATCACTTCAGCTGCTGGTTCTCCCTCACCACCACCAGCAGCAGCATGTTTTTAAGATGCTCTTCTCACATCATGGAGTGTCCTTTTTTAAATGGAACTGTTGCCCACCTTGCTTACGACAAGGAACTTTTTGGTGGCAAACGGAGCATATTGCAAGTTATCCTCTTGCTTAATAAGCATAAAAAAGTCCCAAATTGGGGAGGAGAGTTTTCTTATTGTGACAAATCCTAAACAACTGGAGGTAAAGCTAGGTAGCTGTGTTGTTTGCCTTTCTTCAGGGTGTACTGTTACTGTGGTAGGGGTGGTGGCTGCAGGTTTCTGGGGTCTTGCAAATATGGAAGCCGGATGTGTTGGTGGAACCACATGCCTCTGAGCAGGTTAAATAGAGGTGAACCTTACATTCTCTGTGCTATTCTCCACACTGATGATCACTGGCTCTTCATCACTATCAAAAACTGACAGAGGGTAACTCCTCAAACCAAGGGGATAGAGTTGTCTAGAACCAATTTTATAAATGCTCCCCTTAGCAGCCATTAATACTTACTACCAATAGCACTCCATGCCATTCAATATCACACCAATCACATACATAACATCATAATTCAAAATATGGCAAAATAGAATACCACAAAAACTATAAATGGTTTTAATGTGTTAAAAAATACAAATATAAATATATATAGCAAAACATATATAACATATCACAAAAAACAAAGAAGATCTTTCCCAGTAAAGTCAATTTGTCTTCAAATGTGAAAACCTTTACTTCATGTATCACTGAACGCCCGTGATTTTCTATTATTATCATATAAGGATACTCAGCTCCTGTAGATCGTGTCTTAATATTTTGTCAATGTGCTTCGGCGGAGTTGACTTATAAATTCCACCTTGTTCAGGACTAATACACTTATGAATCTTCCATGAACTAAAATAAATAGTTTCATGTACATATATAAAGTAAAACAGACATAACATATTAAAGACATGAACAAACTTCCACTTAAAATGATCAAAATATGAACAATACATAACATACTGAAACATCACTACTGCCTTACAGACAAACAGAATACAAAATTCAAATTAATGCATACAAAAACATTTGTATATACTTTTCCAAATTGGTTAAAAACAACTGTATGCTTAAAACGTTTTAAAAAACTCTTTGGATAAAAAAAACATATACATCTATCCAGTATCAAATGGTATTGCCAATAAATATTCCTTCCACTTCCAGACCACATCCCCTCTTCAGTAATCACAATATCCATACTTAGTAAGAATAAATCAATCCGCTACCATTCACCCAGCTCACATATTGCAGGCAATTACATGAACCATAAATCACTCACCCAAAATAGTTCTGATCATATATAAACGGGCAGCTGAAAGTCTAATTCTCCCGATATGAATCCAAACCGAACCACCAATGGTCCACTCCATCCAGCATCAAAGATAGGGGTCTGAAAAACATTGTAATAGTACCCCTTTAGGTATCGCCTCTCATAATGTTGTGGTATTAGACATGGTTGTTACATTTTCCTTCTCTCACCTCCTCTGCAGACCTCTCTACATTGTGCAGGAAAATAAGCTCCACTGTGCAATGAAATCTGGTTGTTTTACGGGATATTATAGAACATTTATTTCATCCAGGTTAAAAACCTTGTGGCATACCCTCAACTCTGTAAAGCCAACAAAGTCCTATTGAGCATAGATCCACTCCATGTGCTGAACCACTGCCAGTCTCATCACAGAATCACATTACCTTTCCCAAGTGGCATACTTATAACTTTATTAAATCCTTGTAGTGGTTCACTCAAGGAAGAGGGCTCAAGCACCTCCATTATCTCTTGAAGGTAACCATGCGAGATATATAAATTAAGACCCTCACCATAAAAAACTTAAAGGTATAAAATATATGCAAATGCCTAGTCATTATTTATCCTAAGTCTCAGTCTGCCACAAAATTGTAAACCAAACACAACGTTATCCTTATTGTGTTTAAAGTGCATGATGTTCTGCTTTTTCCTCGCAGTGATAATTATACCTCAAACGCCCAAAGCGAAAAGACGTATAAACAATGTGAAAATCCCATGTCTTAAGGTATCCCAACTGTGAGAATCTTACTGTCCTGGCCAAAGGCCACCCAAATTGTGTCATGTGTGCTATAAAATGAAAAGGGGTATCTGTCTCTGCACAAGCCCTCCTCTCCAAAGTTTGTGAACAGTCCACCTCTTACTGTGACTGCATCTGGTTCCTTCCATTCCTTCGGTCCATAATCCCACAAGCGAAAAGCCGATTGTCACCTCTCCACCTGTTTGAAAGCTAAATAGATTTCTTCTTTTTCTTAATAATAAGAAGCACACCAAGGAGAAATTTTCAGATCAGTGCAGAGAAGAATTTGTCGCATTTTAAAATTGTTGTGGTTTTGGGGAAGGGGCATTTATTGGGTGAAATGGAACTTTGGGAACGATCCCTGTGAAAAGGAAATTACCTGCAATCTGCTGCCTGCATACAGTTGACTCAAGACTAGAGGGTCAGTGTGAGTACTTACAATATGTTGTATGCTTCTAAGAATTGACATAATGGAATTACATTGGAAAGTGTTTTGTTTCCAAGGGAAAACCTGTCAGGCTTTTTAGGCCTTAGAATGAGGGTTCTTAGGATCAACACGCAGAGGTTTCGAAGCATTTGAGGCTAGTTCAAATTTAAGAAAAATCTCAATACATCACAGAGGGCAACCTTTGAATATATATTTTCTTTTCTTTCTTTTTCAGATTCGTGTCTGTCTCTCTTAGAAATTCAATTTGCCGTGAGAGCATTCCTTGTAACTGAAAAATAAAAATACTAAAGTTCTTGAACAAATCAGTAAAATGAATCTCTGTGTGAGGTGATTGGTTTTGGGGACATATAAAAAGCAAAATGGAAACTAGAAGAGTCAGGAACGTAGCTAAATAATAGCAAACATGTAGTAATTTCGAGAGAAGCATATAAGGTGAAGTTTTCTTAGATTTAATATAACCAGGGATAAATAATGACAAATGTTTGTATCAATGTTAAGATAGTATTTTAGTTTGTTTGTTCTAGGACCCCACAACATGTTTGTCATACATGTTTGAATTATGGTCATGTTTTTTGTACCATGATGTAACTGTCTTTTTTCTGTGTCTTGGTATTTTAGCCCTGAAGAAGCGGCATGTAACACTGCGAACCCTGTGTTGGCTGAAATTATCTTAAAATATGGGTGAGCATTCTGTATTATAAAAAAAGAGTTGGGTGCAAGAAAAATTGTACAAAACTGTGTTGAACATCTGTTTTTGTGATGGTTTTTCTGGATGGAAATCTGTAGACCAAGACTGGAAGAAATTTTCCATATATCGCTTGATAACATGGTTGTATTCAATGTTTAAAAAAAGTCTTGATCATGAAATAAATCTTAATGAAGAGTCTATTGGTTGATTTGCATCATTAGATTTAAGCTCCCCACGAAATTATAATGTGTATAGTAAATAAATGTTGGCGCCCCTCCAGGGCCTATGCAGACTCGTTGGGAGGCAAGCAAAAATAAATCTGAAAAATACATTAAATAATTGCTGGTGCCCCTCCAGGGTCCTTGGGGACTCTAGTAGGAGAAGGGGAGGCAGGCAAAAATGAATAAAAACAACATTGTACTTCAATCAGCCACAAGCACAAATAAATATATAAAGAAAGAAAAGGAAACAATAAACAAAAATGTCATAGGCCTCTTCTATCAATGTTCCCAGAAAAAGGCTTTTAAAAGTGGAATAAATGGATTGAAGGACACACTGGATGCATAAAATAGTGAAAGATATCTCATCCACCACATGGCCCCTGAAGAAGGAGTCTTGGAAAACAAAGACAAAATGCCCACCACCACAAATACACACACACACACTACACATAGAGAACAAAGAACACATGGTTGTCTATGGTAGACATACAAACTGGCTGCGCAAAAAGCCACTACCGCATGGCCAGCAAAGAAGGAGGCAAGGAGAACAAAGAACACATGACTGCGTATGGCAAACACACACACTGCTACATAAAACCCCACCACCTCATCGCCAGCAAAGAAAGAGGCATGGAGAACAAAGAACACATGGCAGCCTATGACAAACACACACACTTCTACACAAAACATACACCCCCTCTTGGATAGCAAAGAAGGAGACATGGCAAACAAAGAAGACAGTTGCCAGGTCCTGCCTAGAGCATCTTCCCCCCAAAAAAACAGTGGAGGGAAAAGATTGTGAAGATATTATTTATCCAATGTGTTTGGGCCCACATATGCAACAGCCCTTTACACACCAACATTAAATCAGCAATGCCAAAAGTGAACATTAAAATAAGTTTAAGAATTTCCCACCACAATATCAGCCATGTCACTCAGATACAAACTCACAAAAATGGTGGGCAGGAAGAAGGTAGCTGAGAACAAAGGAAAATATCCAGCTGCATGGTACTGGACTCCAGGAGCCACTCCAACCCTATCCACTAACAGGCACATGCAGATAAAAATAACATGCATTTTGCATTTAATCCAAGGCCATCTATCACAAACCCCTAAAGGTTTTTTTTTAGAAAAAAACATGTCGCAAAGCAGCAGTGAGAGTGGGAAAAATACATAAAAAATACACCCAATGTCTCGTGCAAGACAGACTAGGCTCCAAACAGGAAAACAACATCACTGTAAAATGATGAACAAATCAGTACAAAATTCAGAAAAGAAAATGGAGAAAGAGTATATTTAACCCCAGGTCTTCAGCACAAAAAAGTGCAAATGGTACCCCTTAAAAACAATTAGTCCAACTTGAATCCCCTCCTACCCCAGTCCAAAATACAGGACACCCACCAACAAAGAGGCAAAATAAAAAAAGAACAAACAATACTGGTGCATGCACCCCAACAACAAACGTTTTCCAAAGCGCTGAATTTAACTTGCTTATTTTTTTTCCAAAAAGTTAAGATTACTAAAGTGAGTATACAGCAGAGGGAGGAGTCTTTGTAGATTGCAGATAAAGAGAGTGATGCTTTCCCTCCAAAATCAACATCCAAAGTCAATCAATCAATCAATCAGGGATTTGTAAAGCGCACTACTCACCCGTGAGGGTCTCAAGGTACTGGGGGGAGGAGGGGGGATTTCGGGCAGCTCCAGCTCATCCGAAGAGCCAGGTCTTGAGGCTCTTCCTGAATGCTCACAGTGTGGGGGTTCCTCTGTTGCTGAGGGGGAGTTCGTTCCAGGTCTTGGCCGCAATGTAGGAGAAGGATCTTCCTCCCATTCTGGCTCTGTGGATGCGAGGGATTTCAGCCAGGGCAAGGTCAGCAGAGCGGAGGTTTCTCTTGGGAGTGTAGAAGGAGATTCTTTCGTTGAGGTATTTGGGTCTGGTGTTGTGGAGGGCTTTGTAGGCGTGTGTGAGCAGCTTGAAGGTCACTCTTTTTTCGACGGGGAGCCAGTGGAGGTCTCGTAGGTGCTGGGTGATGTGGTCTTGTTGTGGGATGCTGAGGATGAGTCTGGCTGCGGCCTTCTGGACGGCCTGGAGTTTTTGGAGTAGAGATTTGTTGATTCCAGCATAGAGGGCGTTCCCATAGTCCAGTCTGCTGGTTATGAGTGCATGGGCGACAGTCTTTCTGGATTCGGGGGGATCCATTTGAAGGTCATACGGAGTATGCAGAGGGTGTTGAAGCACGTGGAGGATACAGCTTTGATCTGTCGGTTCATGGTGAGGGAGGAGTCGAGTATGATGCCCAGGTTGCGGGTGTGGTCTGTGGGTGTGGGAGGGTTACCGAGGGCGGAGGGCCACAAGGTGTCGTCCCACACAGAGGAGGTGGATCCGAGTGACCAGGGGTTGGACAAAGCAGGGGGAGGATTCTAGAGGACAGGAAGAGGAAGTTGCTGCTGTTTTTGCTACTACTACTCCCAGACTCTATGACACTTTCTTCCTACATAAACATAAATGTTAAATACAAAGTACATCTCTCGCTAAAAAAAGGGATCCATTTGGGTAAAATATCAACTCAAAAATGCATTTTGAGTTAATTTTCCAGATGCTTGAGAAACAAATCAACCCAAAATGCTGACTGATGACTGCACGTGTTAAAGAGCTGCTGTTCTCTTTCAAAACAACACAAGCGTTCATGCTATTGTACTGTTTTAGTGCTACTCGTGGTCCGATTTTCCCCGAATGGGAGAATCAGTTAAGCGCTGTGATGTTATGACGGCAAAATCTGTAGCTATGCGTCACAAGAGCAATACTAAATTATAGAATTACTCCAATTACGCCTAGGCCTAGTTCTAAATGTGTTGGATATGCTAGAACTTTAAAACAACATTAGACTGTATACAATACCTTTTCAAGATGAAAACCCTCTGCTATGTTTAGTTTCATTATTGCAAGCATACACCTGTCAGTTTAAATGTCAGCATGTTTTCTATTTTCTACTTGAATTCTTTTAAGATATCTTGCATATCTTGTTGAGTTTGTGTGTATTTTATTACAATTGCGTCAGAGGGTGAATGCAAAAATGAGTCAATGGATGTATGATTGGATGCATGAGTGCAACTATGAGTGACAGAATGCATGTATGATTAATTGTTGATGCCTAAATCCATGAATGACTCAAAAGTCACATTAATTCAAAAGCCATTCATATTGGCATTGCCAATGCTTTTTTTAGTTGCTTTTGGAGTATTATTGGCTGCTGGCATGTTATTGCACCTGCTCTGAGATCGTTTATTTTTCAACCACCATCAGTGTTCTTTAGTAATCATATTGTGAGCATTACAACCCCAACAAGGGACCTCGTTCAGAGTTACTCAAGGTGTTAATTATTGCACCCAATAAATGCTGATATCATAGGGTGTGGTATTTACTACATGCATTAATTAACACACAATTCGAGATTCTGATTCATTTACAAATTCTCTGTTTGCGACCAAAATTGGATTGCTTTAGAATTTAAAATAAGCCGATGTGAAGTTGGGTTAGCCAATAACATTCTATAAAAATCCTCAAATACATTAATAATGTCAGTAGGGTCTGTGCCAAATGACCCATCATTCCTTTTGATATTCTCGACATTTTTCTATCAATCAATCAATCAATCAATCAGGGGTTTGTTAAAGCGCGACTACTCACCCGTAAGGGTCTCAAGGCACTAGGGGTGGGGGGGGGGTGCAGGTTCCATCCATCAAGGAGGGGGTCTGTCGAAGAGCCAGGTTTTGAGGTTTCTTGCGAAGATGGGGAGCGATGTTGTCTGTCTGAGGTGGAGCGGAAGGGCATTCCATGCTTTGGCCGCGAGGAAGGAGAAGGAGCGGCCTCCCGATCTGGTCTTTCTGGTGCGGGGGACCATGGCGTAGGAGAGCTGGGGTGATCGTAGGGTCCTTTGGGGTGCGTGGAATTTGAGTCAGCTGTTCAGGTATGCTGGTCTGGTGCCGTGGAGGGCCTTGTGTGCGTGGGTGAGCATCTTGAAGGTGATTCTCGCCTCGACAGGGAGCCAGTGGAGGGTGCGCAGGTGCTGGGAGATGTGGCAGTGTTTTGGCAGGTTGAGGACCAGTCTTGCGGCGGTGTTCTGGATGTTCTGTAGCTTGCGGGTGAGGTTTTTGTTTATTCCGGCGTAGAGTGCGTTGCCGTAGTCGAGTCTGCTGGTGACCAGGGCGTGAGTGACGGTCTTTCCGTGTTCGAGGGGGATCCATTTGAAGGTCTTACGAAGGAGGCGGAGGGTGTGGAAGCAGGAAGACGAGACAGAGTTGATCTGGCGGTCCATTTTGAGCTCGGAGTCCAGGATGATTCCCAGGTTGCGTGCGTGGTCCGTGGGGGTTGGTGGGTTTCCGAGGGCGGGGGGCCACCAGGTGTCGCTCCAGGCATCGGGGTTTGGGCCCATGATGAGTACTTCTGTTTTGTTGGTGTTTAGTTGTAGGCAGCTGTTTTTCATCCATTTGGCGACGGCTTCCATGCCTTCTCGAAAGTTGCGTCTGGCGGTGTTGGGCTCTTTGGATAGGGAGAGGATGAGCTGGGTGTCGTCTGCGTATGACACGATGTTGAGTCCGTAGGTTCTGGCGATGGGGGCGAGTGGAGCCATGTATACGTTGAAGAGCGTCGGGCTGAGGGAGGAGCCCTGGGGGACTCCGCAGGTGGTAGGTGTGGGGTCCGAGAGGAAAGGGGGGAGTCTGACCCGCTGCGTCCTGCCGGAGAGGAAGGAGAGGATCCAGTCGAGGGCCTTGTCCTGGATTCCTGCGTCGTAGAGTCTGCATATTAGGGTGCAGTGGGAGACTGTGTCGAACGCCGCTGATAGGTCGAGGAGGATGAGGGCTACTGTTTCTCCTTTGTCCAGTAGGGTGCGGATGTCGTCTGTTGCGGCGAGGAGGGCGGTTTCCGTACTGTGGTTCTCTTTGTCTTAGTGCGCATAGCTAAAAGTCTCCCAACTAACTCCCAATATTCATAACTTTCCTTTTTATGTGCCTGAAACCTTTCTGCCTCCCCTTAATATAATAGCTAATGATCTCAGCTTTTACCATTGTGATTTCTAACTGAATTTGCGTATCTTCCCCCGCATGATGCTCTCCGTGTAAAACTTTTTGTAGCGCAGCTAGTTTTTCATACAGCCCCTAATCTTGCCCCCTTGTTGCTTCCTTCTGTGTGCAACGAAGCTGATGATTCCCCTCTTCGCCCTGATTTGAAAGCATCCCAAACCACCCCCTGTGAAGCACTGTATCTGATCACATCAAAAAACTTGACCACCCATTTCCTCATGTGCTGAACAAATAGGTTATTTAAAAGCATTTTCCTATCAAAGGTCCACTTAGTCTAAGACTTAAGGCTGCCCTGTGCTGAGATTTCCAGAGCTAACAGACTATGATCTGAAAAAAAGCCTTGATAGTTTCTTAATTTCAGTCTTACCCACTAGCCCTGCAGTGGCCAGAAAATAATCGAATCAGACATACTTTCTGTGTGAAAAGGAAAAATACATAAATCCAGGATCAGGTGCTTTCTTGACATCCCAAATGTCAGCAAGCCATGACTGTTCATAAGTGATGCCAAGGCCCTATGAACTTGGGGATTTCTCCTGTGATACTTAGTCATTTGATTCCTTCCCACCTCAGATGTAAATTTAAATCCCCACAGATTATCAATTGGACTGGCCAGGATGCTAACTCTACTTCTAGCTCTAACAGTACTTTAGGATCATCCTTGGTTAGATCCATAAATAGAACAGACCATCACCTCGAACGGTAGCTCTCAACCACTCACCTACCCCACTTATCCACCAGTTTCTGCTTGGCAGGTCTGATACTATTTTTAGCGAGATTAGAAGCACCCCATATCATGTAGCTCTGGGTCAAACATGCTAAAAAGTATATCCCTTAATTGTCAGTAATTCCCCCTTTCCCCATGGAATATGTGTTTCCTGCTGATATATAACCTCAGGATCCAGAGACATGAGTTTCTCTGCCACCCTCTGCCACTTGGCTTTATTGTTTAGGCCTCCCACATAGAGTGAGCATATGGATAGTTTACCCATTTGATATCCAAGGGAATATCCCTATGCCTGTTCTTTGCATCATTATTCGCCGACTTTCCACAAAGCCTAGTAACTTTTGATCCAGTGTTCTACCTCCTTGCCCTCTTTTTTACTTGCTTACTCTTTGGGATTTTTGTATGCCATCCCTATACCTCGACCCCACCTCCACAACCTCCCCAACCCCCAAACCACACCTAGCCCTCTCCAGAAACACCCTACTCAGCCCCCTTGAACCCGCCACCCCCACTACCCCCTCCCCCACTTACCAATCCAACCCTGAGATGCAGACAAACAATGCATTGGTCTGTTGAGATGAGAGCAATCTTAAGAGAATACTCAAGGGGAAAAGAACCCCATCCATCTGTAGTCTTATCAAAGTACAGTCCTAGAACGAAGCCCTAAAATGAATGAATGAAACCTCAACAGTCTGCGAAGATTTATGTACTTAATTCCAACAAAAATCGTTTTGCTTTTATTTCAGACGTAAAGAACTGCATCTGATTTTTCCAGACCACTTTCAGACCTGCCGGGTTCATTATAAAGCCTGGGCCCCCTTATCTTGAAACGGTTTGATTAGTTGTCGTAAACGCAATCTCCTCTCCACAGTTATGTGGCAGAAATCAGGCCTGACAAAGAAGGAACAGTCCCCCACTGAACGCTTGGCTTCTGGCCTTCATAAAAACTGACTGTCTCAATATGAAATTCAATATTGAAAAGAAAAAAAAGAAAAAAAAGCTGACAATCGCACTCCTTTTAGTACGCAAATATATTCCAATTAGTCTTTTTGTGGGTGCTTTTGGGTATCACCTCCTGATCGTGAGGCTTACAGATAAACAATTACTTTTGAATGTGTTTTCGTGCAAGGCAAAAATTTCCCCAAATGCACTAAAGTGGTTAAGTTCAAAAATTTAAAAATTAAACCATTAGTCCGTGGTTATTGTATTTCAACTTTTTAATCTTCACTTTTTTTCAGAGCATAATTAATGTTTACATCACATTACATCATCAATACGTGCTTTGTTGAACTTGTAAAAGAAAGCCCAATGCATATCGGGCTGAGCCCTTCATCAGGTGTGGTTCCTGAAAAGTAATACCACTAATTAATCTAGAGTACTGAGTATCACCTATATAGTTGGTTAGTCGTGCCCAAGTTGAAAGTGGTGTTCTGCAGGAAATGTGTGAGTATTGGCTATTTAGAGAAATTTCAGTGAAATTGTAGATTTGTCACATGTGTAAAACTTCCTAAGTTTCACTTTGATCTTGGGCATGACTAACCAACAATATAGGTGATACTCAGTAATCTAGATTATTTAGTGGTATTACTTTTCAGGTGTAAACACAAATGGGGCTGTCCCTAGTAGGAGATTCTACAGGATTTTTTAGAGATGCATGTCCAGTGGGGGCATCTCACAAAAAGTGAAGGACTGGCGTCACACACCACCTGATGTCATGCTTCATCATAGGCCGTCCTCGCCCTCTAAAAACTTCGTTTGATAGAGGGTGGGCATACACCTGACGACAGGGATGCACTTCTAAAACTAAGTGGTGGCCCGTGAGTTTTTGTGAAAAAGTGATCTAAAAACCATTCCAGTTGTCAGTGACTGATTTAATAGTTTCTATATAAAAAGACAACTGCATGGTATTAAAAGGAAGTGGGCGGTGATTTGGGAACTAATTATCCCATCACCGTGCTAAGAAAGGTCAACATGTTTCTGCTTAGGGTCCGCGGAGGGTACATAGCATTCGTCAGGACCAAATATTAGTAGAGGGCTCCGCCTTTTACACTTTGTATAAAGGATCAACCACTAAAACAAAACCGGGGGTTGTAAGGATCAACTGCCCCGCAAGCCTAATGCTCACTCGTGAAACCTGTAGAAAAACAAAAAAACAACAAATACATACCGAATGTGTAAGTATCCTGATTGTAATGTTGCATTACATACATCCCCACACTTCTAAAGCGCGCGTGGTGGATTCTAAGTGAAACACGTGTCACTCATACGTGTCAGCACTTATCAGGGGAGGAAAAACATGTTTCTCGCCGCTTACCCTAGGTCACTATCCTACTTACTCCAAAGGAGGTCGAGGGTGGAAGGGCCTACTGTGACATTCTGAAAAAGAGAGACATAAAATCATGGCCTGATAATGGTAGATCAGGTCCAAGATAGGGAAAAAGCCATTCATATAGTTTCATATTAAAAGGGTCAAAAAAAAAAAAAAGTGTACTCCACGTGGGAGGGATGAAGTTGCACCAGAAAGCGTAAAAGTACGCTCTACCATTCAATCGAAACACACACACTCTTACTGTCATCTTCAGCACTTCCAGCTGTGTCTCCTACAGTTATCCGCTTCGCCTCCCCGCCGGTGAGTGATGGTGGAAAAAGAGCGGGCTTTTATACTGTTGTTCATTGCCTAATTACTAAGTACTGATTCAGGCAGTAGGAACACCTGAGCAAGATCTGGAGTATCACCGGAAAAGTGCCTGGTTGAAGGAGTTACCTCATGGGTCACCTGAGCAGGGAGTGGCTACAGTCCCCATGGAGCGTGCGCGAGAGTGAGTTGATCCAAAACACTACGCTCGATGGAATACTCGTGCATGCGTCCAAATCTCCTGTTATGAAATAACGCTAGTGTATAGCGGCTCATCCGCTAAATACTACATTAGGCAATGCGGAACCCATAGCGAGATCCGGAATATCACCAGAAAAGTGCCTGGTTGCCTGGTTGAAGGAGTTACCTCATGGGTCACCTGATCAGGGAGTGGCTACAGTCCCCATGGAGCGTGCGCGAGAGTGAGTTGGTCCAAAACACTACGCTCGGTGAAATACGCGCGCATGCATCCAAAACTCCTGTTATGAAATAACGCTAGTGTATAGCGGCTCAACTGCTAAATACTACATTAGGCAATGCGGAACCCATAGCAAGATCCGGAATATCACCGGAAAAGTATCTGATTGCCTGGTTAAGGGTGTAACCTCATGTGTTCCCCTGATCTGGGAGTGACTACAGTCCCCAGAGAGTGTGAGCGAGAGTGAATTATATTAAAACCAGTACACTCGATGTCAAAATAGGGCAAAAGGTGGAATGCTCGCACCTGCGTCCTAAACTCCAATAATGGTGTACAGTGGCTCAATTGTGTGCGCAAACAATCATGCCAGTGGAAGTTGGGATGGGCCCTTTGATGCATACAATGTTTCTAGATGTTATCTCATTAGGAGCTAGAAAATGTCAAAGGAATACATATAGACCTGCAGGACTTCCACTGAAATAGTGGAACATCAGTAAAACCAAAAAGTAAGGCTCTATGATGTTGATTAAGGTGTCCCTATACCCTAGACGGTGTAGAGGGTCTAGTAGTACCATAGAGATATCTATATAAAAATGGATGTCTAATTACTGCACATATTGCTGGGGTATGGTGTATGTTTCTTATTATGGACACAACGTTCAGATTATCATTGTTTTTAGTATAGTATTAGAGTCATTATATTAGTTGTAGCCATGGGATTTCATCGTTAAGGCCTGTATCCCATGTGCGTAACCGGTATACACAGCGTTGTTCCCTGATATGCAGTTGTCTGGTGATGTCTGTTTTTTGTTTCCTCATCACCTCCAGTACCACCCAATGGAGATCTGATTCAGTGTGGTTTGCGTCTAAGAAATGTTTAGTCAATCTAGTATTAGATTTTTACACCGGATTGTACTGCGATGTTCGCTAATCCGTGTTTTTACTTTCCTTGTCGTCATGCCAATATACTTCAAATTGCACGGACAGTTCAGAAGATAAATCACATTCTCAGTATTGCAATTACTGAAGTTCTTTAATTTCCATGGGTTGTTTGTGCCGATATTCACTTCTTTCGTGGTCATGGTTAGTGGGCAGCATACACAACCGCCACATGGGAAATGGCCTGTTGGTTTCGGTTGACTCCAAAGGGTGTTCTGACCATTGTCCTCTTCATGTGTGATTACGGAGTGCAGAAGGTCGTCCCTGAGGTTCCTGCTTCTCTTGAAGGCGAAAAGGGGGGGTTCCCACTGTTGTTGTCCGCTGTTAAGTATTGACCATTTCTTCTTTATGATGCTCTGAACTTTGTTTGATGCAGGGGTGTACGTGGTCACGCATACCATGCGTTCAGATTTCTCTTTTGATGTAGTATCCAGCAGTGCTTCCCGGTTGTTATTCCTTGCCCTTTTTCTTGCTCTCCTGATCATTTTTTTCGGATAGTGTCTCACCAACAATTTGGTTTCTAGGTGTTCTGCCTGTTCCTGGAATGTTGTTAACTCAGAACAATTCCTCCGCACCCTGAGGAATTGTCCCACTGGTAAATTCTGGCGTAGGGCTCTCGGATGGTAGCTTTCGTATAGTAATAGACTATTCCTATCCGTTGGTTTTATGTGCACTTTAGTTGATATTCCCTCGGTTGTCAGTGTGATGTCCAGGTCGAGGAAAATAGCATCATTCTTTTCGATGGTGTGAGTGAATTTTAGATGGATGTCTCTGCTGTTTACCCACTCTACAAAAATCGAAGCATCCTCTGGTGTACCACGATAAGGATATCATCTATATATCGCTTCCACGTTTTCATCTGGTGGATGAACGGGTTATTGGCGTTAAAGATGTAATCTTCCTCGAACTGGTGGACATACAGGCACGCCATACTGGGAGCAAAGGTGCTGCCCATAGACGTGCCCTTGACCTGATGGTATAGTCTGTCCTCAAACTCGAAAAAGTTTTCAGTGAGGGCCATTTCAGCGCACTCCATGATGAAGTGTCTCGGTGTCATGTAGGGCTATTCTTGGTTTAACAGGATTTGTTCCACAACCTCCAAAGTGCGCTTTTGGGGAATGCTCGTATAGAGCGCTTCGATATCCATAGTTATGAACAAATCCTCTTCGATGTTAGTCTCCAGGTCCCTAAGGTGGCATAGGACATCCTTCGTGTCCTTCAGGTACGACGGGGACTTCTGTACAATGGGTCTTAAGAACCAATCGCAAAATTGCAATAAAGGTTCCAGTGCTGAGCCAATGCCCGACACTATAGGTCTCCCAGGGGGTGGCATCCTGTTTTTATGGATTTTTGGAAGGGTATAGAACCGGGGTGTTCTTGGTTCGGTGTTAATGAGGTACTCAGCTTCGTGCTTAGTGATCCAATCACAGGTCATGCCCTCACTGACCATGCTTTTGATCTTATTCATAATCCGTGTCGTTGGGTCGCTCTGATGTATCTCATAGCTTGTAGTGTCTGATAGAAGACGTAGGCACTCTTCTCTGTACATAGTGTAGTTCATTGGGACTATTGCCCCACCTTTGTCAGCTGGTTTTATAACTAACTCACGGTTGTTTCTAAGCTGCTGGAGTGCCGTCCTCTCTCCTTTGGTCAAATTTTGGAACCCCTTAGTGTTGTTAAAGTCAATCGCTTCGACCTCTTTGAGTACTGCCTGTTCGAATGCCAGAACATTGCATGAAACGTTTTGAGTTGGTGGAGTGAAAGTGGACTTCTTTCGTAAGCCTGTGTTCTGCTTCCCAAAATCAGCTCCTTGCGCTTCACCAAAGAAATCTCTCAGCTTGATTTTCCTAAAGAACTGTGCCAGTTCGGTGTTGAGTAAAAAAGGGTCATTGTTTGGTGTAGGGACAAAACCCAGACCTTTTGCGAGCACGGCTTCTTCATCTTTGCTGATTATGTAATCGCTCAGGTTCACGATATTTGTCATTCCTTGTTCATCGCTTGGACACTGCCTCTGCCCTTGCTCCGTGTAACTGTTCCTTCGCTGGTAGTGGGCTCGTTTTCCCATTGCACTCTGGGAGTTCTTCTCGGTTTTTGTCTGCCTCTTCCCCTTCCTTGGCCCCTTGATAAAAAAGGCTGCGGGCCTTGTTGGAAACCAAACCCAGGTGGGTAGTATTGTGGTGGCCAAAATCCGAAGGGGTGCATAGGTGGTGTGAACATCGGCTGTTGGGGATTCTGATGTCTTCTGACGTATTGTCCTCCGGTACTCTAATCGCTGCTACTGTCGCTTCTCTCCTCACCTGAACTGAAAGGTCACACCATGGCGACATGGATTTATACCTGGCAGAGGAACAACGGATCATGTCAGATGCGCTATGACCTTATTTGATATTGCAGAGGTGACAAGTGATCAGATGGCTATGATCCTCCTCGATGCAGAAAAAGCATTTGACAGTGTCATGGAGCTATAAATTAGACCTGGGCATGAAATTCCAGAGTTTGTAGAGTTTTTACTACTCCCCACAACACGCGGAGTACAGAAAAACTCTGCTCCGCAGAGCAGAGTTTTTTTCTCGCTCGCACTTGCCAACGTTAAGTTGGTGAGCGAGGAAAATCTTACTCTAGACCACAATGAGGGCGGTCGTGGAAGGCCACTAACACTCGTGTAGAGAAACCTTCCACTCGCATTGAGGAAGCTGCCGCTCAAGTCGAACATCTACTTGAGCGGCAGAAAGAAGCAGCACCCTCTTGCGCTGCGCATGGTGCAGTTCGTGCTGCTTTTCCAGTGTGGGACAAACGCCCTGTGCTAAAAATCAACACAAACAGTGCAACCGCACTCTGTCGCTTGCGGAACTTTGCGTAGTGTAGTGGAGTTTTTTGGTCACTTGGTGAAGTTCCGCATAGCGGAACTCCACAAACTCCCCCCAGCCCTACTAGTTCTGGGAAATCTTGGAACATAAGGGGTTTGGTCCACGCTTGATAAAGGCCATTAGGGCAATTTAGTTTACTCCCTATGCCAGACTCTAAATTATGGGCCAAGAATCAGGACGAATAGACTAAGCCTGGGCGTAAAACTCCACTCCGCTCGCGGAGTTTGGAGATTTTTGGCAACTCCGCGTTCCGCGTAGAACAAGGAGTTACCGATAACTCTGCGCTCCGCACCGGAGCAGAGTTTTTTTTGTGTTTGTGTGCTCAAAATGCTTTTTCGCGGGAGCGACTTACCGGGATACCTGCGATCACGGACGAGATTTCCCATCCATTCGCGAGCGCCACGAGATTTGGTAGCCGGCCGCACAGTCCCGCGAGAGTGTGCGATCGCGAACACGTCATTCGGACGCGCCATCGGACTTCCGGCAGAAGTTTTGTGAAGATCGCGATCCCGAATACACAAAATCTGCAATCTGGAGGAGAATATCTCTCGAGCAGCATCAAAACCTTCTTGAAATGATTTGGATTAAAAAAACTCCTCAGATTGACATTTGGCTGTACTTTTTTGTGCAAGGAGTCCTTTTTCATTTTTACTTTTTTTTTCAAGAGGAAGGAAGTGCCCCAGTATCTCCAACTTCCTGTACCTGTCCAGCAGGCTCCTCCCAGTGCTTTGTTCATCTCCTGTTCACTTTTCATTTGGATTTAGAGCTGGAAGGATCCCTTTTTTGTCTGCTGCATCATATATCACTGCATTTGAGGACTTTTGGATTTGCGATTTCACAAGTAAGTTGGAAAATTGGTGTTGTTTGTTTGATTGGGGCATTGCACCTACATTTTTTTGTACTTTTCATTGTTTTTTTAATGTATTGTGGTGGGTGGCCTGTAGTTTCAGTAGGGGCCTAGTTGTTTCTTTGGATGTAATTTTCCTTCTAGATTTCTTTTATAAAGGAAACATGTTGCAATGTTCACTACATTTTCTACAACTTTTGAAATCAATTTGCAGTATTTATTTAATTCACTAGCCCAGTAGTCTGCCAATAGGCCTTTCAGCCAGTAGGCCCAGAGCTACTCATGGGTGCATGGAACAACTGTTTCTGTGGTGTCTGTTGAATATAGGGAAGTAGCAAAAAGAGAGCGAGGAAGGACAAAGGGGTACGTCCTTTTCCCCTGATTAACAATAGTTTAGAACAATGTGGACGGACAGACTAGTGAATCCATAAACCAGGACGACTCAGTACCGTACACTCGAGTACAAGGAACCCAATAGGTTTGTAAGAAGAACCCTCACCCACCAGTAGCGGCCCTTGGTGGGAGTGCTGCCGGGCGCTAATGTGGGGCGGGGGAGGGGCAGGGTGGGGGGTAGTAAACTACGGATTACGGCCGATTAGAGGTAAGTAAACATATAAATAAATAAAACGAATTTCGTTGCACGCGCTGCATTGCCAAATGCGATGCAGCGCGCGCAACAAAATTTACGGCCGCATCGTACTCGTTCGGTCGGACTGCAGGGGTCCGGCTCAGTCGGAAAACAATCCGGATCGGTCGGAGAGCTTTCCGACCCAGATCGGAATCGGCCCCAAAGTGGGGATATGGTGAAGATGAAAAGTTGGTCTTCGTTATCACTTTAATACTGATCGACATGTTTCAGCCTCGTAAACAATAAAGAGGCTTTCTTCAGGACCATATGACGTGAATTGTGTTGTGGCAAAAAGGAAGCCATGTGTGTTATTTTCAGCACACACGCTAACGTGTGCTGTGCATGCAGTGGTGTAACCGTACTTACGGAGCCACCGACTGGTGTAAAACACTAGCTACGTGCATAGAGTAGCTATAAAGGATCCCGGAAGGGGCAGACTCCTGTAGTCAAACATTCGTCAAGGCTGACCGCCCGCCTGCCTCACCTATTCCGGTCTTCTCGGGAACCTGCTGGTGATTTGATTCACTATGTGGCCTAGTCTGCCCAATCGGTTTTCCAACCAATAGGCCCAGGTCAGAGCTACTCATGGGTGCATGAAACAACTGTTTCTGTGGCGTTTGTTGAATTTAAACATCATTTAGGGCATGGATGGCATTGGATTGAAATGCAAAATGTGGTTGTTGGGGTTTTTTCACTTTTTTTCATGTGTGTTAAATAAATGTCTTTGTTGGATGTGTGTGGTTGTTGTGTAACTTGCATTGCAATTTGCAAACCTTTTTTAGCCCTGTGGATTTTTATTGTTGGCATTGCTGTCAAGCTGTGTTGTTTAGCATGCCTCCTTTGTCTGGCCAGTGTGTGAGTGTGTTTGTTTGTAATAGTGGGCCAGCATTTGCCTTGGCTGAGCCTCTCCGTGTGGCCAGAGGCCATTTCGTAAAGTCTGTGTCCATAATAGGCCTGCTTGAGTTCATTGTTTTCCAGGCCTCCTGCTTGTTGTTGTTGTTGTGAGTGACCATGTGGCTGGTGGCCATTTTGTGGTGCTGGTAGTAGTGCTTTTGCCATAGACCTGCATGTCTTCTTTCCTTTGTTCCTCTTGGCTTATTGCTTCTTGTTGTGGCCTGCCTGGCCATGTGGCTGGCGGCCATTTTGTGAAGGCAGCCAGTGTGCACTGCTTTTGCCATAGGCCTGCATTGTCTGTCTTCCCTTTCTTGTTGTTGTGGCCTGCCTGGCCATGTGGCTGGTGGCCATTTTGTGAAGGCAGCCAGTGTGCTTTTGCCATGGGCCTGCATTGTCTGTCTTCCCTTTCTTGTTGTTGTGGCCTGGCCATGTGGCTGGTGGCCATTTTGTGAAGGGGCAGGCAGTGTGCTTCTGCATTAGGCCTGCAAGCCTTCTTTGTGGTGGCCATGCCTTCTTGCTGGTTGTTGTTTTGCAAAATTTGCATGCAATTCTTTCTTCTTTTATGTTTTATCCAGCAAAAAATGTAGCACAGTTCACTACATTTTCTAATACATTTGCAATATTATTGATTTGATTTGATTCACTATGTGGCCTAGTCTGCCCAATGGGTTTTCCAACCAATAGGCCCAGGCCAGAGCTACTCATGGGTGCATGAAACAACTGTTTATGTGGCGTTTGTTGAATTTAAACATCATTTAGGGCATGGATGGCATTGGATTGAAATGAAAATTGTGTTTTTGGGGGGTTTTTCACTTTTTTCATATGTGTTAAATAAATGCCTTTGTTCGATGTGTGTGGTTGTTGTGTAACTTGCATTGCAATTTGCAAACCTTTTTAAGCCCTATGGATTTTCATTTTTGGCATTGTTGTCAAGCTGTGTTGTTTAGCATGCCGCCTTTGTCTGGCCAGTGTGTGAGTGTGTTTGTTTGTAATAGTGGGCCAGCATTTGCCTTGGCTGAGCCTCTCCATGTGGCCAGAGGCCATTTTGTAAAGTCTGTGTCCATAATAGGCCTGCTTGAGTTCATTGTTTTCCAGGCCTCCTGCTTGTTGTTGTTGTGAGTGACCATGTGGCTGGTGGCCATTTTGTGGTGTTGGTAGTAGTGCTTTTGCCATAGACCTGCATGTCTTCTTTCCTTTGTTCCTCTTGGCTTATTGCTTCTTGTTGTGGCCTGCCTGGCCATGTGGCTGGCGGCCATTTTGTGAAGGCAGCCAGTGTGCACTGCTTTTGCCACAAGCCTGCATTGTCTTTCTTCCCTTTCTTGTTGTTGTGGCCTGCCTGGCCATGTGGCTGGCGGCCATTTTGTGAAGGCAACCAGTGTGCTTTTGCCATAGGACTGCATTGTCTGTCTTCACTTTCTTGTTGTTGTGCCCTGCCTGGCCATGTGGCTGGTGGCCATTTTGTTAAGGCAGCCAGTGTGCTTTTGCCATGGGCCTGCATTGTCCCTTTTGTTTTTCCACGTACACTTACAGGCTGGCCTTTACCCTGTGCTATACTGGGAAAAACAACTCACACTTACCTTACCAATCCGCATCCGCCAGGCAGGCAGTGGCACCCAAGATAGACGGACGGAGCGTCCATGGAAGGAAGGACCAAGAGGAATGCTGAGATGCAACTCCCAATTTGACCATAACATATAGTATCATCTTTTATTTTTCATTTGATTCATTTTTTCTCTTCAATCATTACGACTGTGTGTTGTTGTTTATTATGTTTGCTTATATATTTCACCCCTACAGCTATTTTTTTATTTTCTTTGCTAGCTTTAAAAGGAAGCCTGGTACAACAGAACATAAAATGTATGTAATTTGGGTCTCTCGACTCTCTCTGGGGGCAGACAGGCAAGGCAATTGCATAATAATAATAATAATTAATAATATACTGCTGCCCTGTACTACTAGTCTAGTACTACTCATCATCATCAAGTCCTCATCATCATGCATGCATTTCCTTTTTCTCCCTTAACAGATTTATGATGGTCGTCTGCTAAGATTGTGTGTTGTCCATATTGTAGTGTTTGTCTTTGTCAAACCTTTCCCTCAAATACCCCTTCCCAGCCATTCATCAAACCCTAACCCTCTTCCCCCGGGCTGTGTGATTTATAATATTGAGGTGTGACTAAAGTAAATTTACACCTATAATTGATCATACACTTGCTGGGGCGGATGTGGTGAAAGCAACACTAACTCAAGGCAGGGCGAGGATCTTCTTCTGCTCTAAGTTATATATATATATCGGCCACACTGGCAACATATAGATTAGATTGCCCACCCATGCTCAGTATTCGCTATTCAATTTTTTTTCCAGAGAAACATAATTAACCCATCATAATTATTAATTGCCAGCATCGATTTATCATCCTTCCAGCACCAAAGGTTACGCTTGTCCACTTCATAGGTCGAGTCAACTTCAGTTTGTAACTTGTACTAGGCTATCCCTGCCACCATTATGCTTTATTTTACTTTAGCACTACTTATCATTCATCATCATGGTTTCTTATTTGGCAGTCTTCTTCTTGTGTACTGTACTTCTACTACTCGTTCCCTAGTCTCCCTCAGGTGACTGACTGTCTCATTTTCTTTTTTTGCAAATGCAACTGTGTACTACTGCTACCACCACCCACCTTGGCACCTTAGGAAACCAAACCATCACCATGCAGCCATCGCTTCGCCTAAACATCAATCAAAGGTAAGAGAAGAAATGTCGGGGAGGTAATAATGTATATACTATGGAAAATAATTAATTCACACACCCACATCCTTCCCAGTACATACTACAAAGGGCTTTTAGTTGCAGAATGCATAGACTAGGAGGAGAGACTGACAGTAGTAGGACAAGTGAGGGTACTGCATCTATCTGTTGGTGTGTTACACTACTGGCAGATTTTAAAAACTGGCTGCGTCCCTGCAGCAAAAGGAGGAAACAAACAAGGCGACGTAAAAGAGTAACCCCCCCAGAAAAGATTTACATCATATGTATTGTAAAACTATAAATAATTTATTACCCTAAGAAATATAAACTAGAAGAAGAAACCCACAACACCGACCTGACCCACCCCTCTCCCTAACCCCAACCAATGTCCAGTAAATTTGTCCATGATTGTCCAAGTCAAGAAGTTCAAGAAAACCCCAACTTTCACCAACTTTCAACATCCCACCCACCAAAAACAGATTAAAAAAGGGGGCAAGGGTCGAAGACTGAGGTCTAGCGGCCAGGGTGCCGGCTAGTGCGTTCCAGGACCTCCTCCAGCCTGGCCTCTAGGCGCGCCATCCGGAGGAGCATGCGGCACCGAAAGTTCCTGCAGGAACAACAGGGGTGGGCAGCAGTGGATGATGATGAATGTGATGGGCGGTGAGCGGCTGCCAGAGCACGGCGCCATACCACCGGAGGCACGGGGGCCTGGCTGGGGTCCATGGCACTGGAGGAAGCTACAGCTGCCACCTCCTCCGCCAGGACAACCAGCCGACGATATTCTGTCCGGATTGCCTCCAGCTTCCATTGCCAGGCCCTGGCTGCTAACTCCTGCCTGTTGGGTTGGGAAGGAGTAGCTATATCAAGAAAGAAAAAAGACAATTGTAACCAATAGTCTTAGCAAAACAGTAACACAAAATTACACACATAAAAATTATAGTGGTACAGTAGCACTAGCAGTTGTGGTATCCTCCTCACTTCCTCTGCCCCTAAGATTTGGATGTGATAATTAGACTTTCAGGCACTAGACACTACACTATGGCGTAGACAAGTATTCTTCTTCTCTCTCTTGTTTAGCACAATTAATCTTGTATGCATGCCAGCTTAGTCAGCTTGTGCCCTAGACAGACATACTCGTGTCGCAGACTCATGTTACTTTACTACTGTCTGCAGGTGGGGCAGCTGTACTACACAATTATCTATTTTTCCATTGCGGCCATACTCTGTTAAATCAATGGCAAATGCTCATTTTCACTTTCACCCTGACTACTGAAATAAGGCACAAAATTACATACTTATGAATGATGATGATATACGGCACAACATCACATCACTCACGTGATGATGATGATGACATACTGATTTGTAAGTAGTTACCATGCAGCCGATAGGCCACCCATGGCTGACACAGTCGAAATGACATGGGTAGGGACTGGAGCTTAAGTGGGCATCGAAGTCGGAGGGAGGCGATTGATGATGGGTGGGTAGGGTACATAATTATAGTCATGCACAACAATATATATGTTGTGCTTGCAAACTACTGTGAGTCAAAGGAGTATTCCATACTGAAATACAACCTCAAACCTTTGAATCAGATTCAAAAACCTTGCAAAAAAACAGCCCTTGTTCTTCCCAGGGCTTTTTTTCATTTAGCATCGCATTGCTCTTCTAGCATTATTTTATTCTTCACCCTTGGCTTTGGTACTCTGGCACGGTTTAATTTTCTTTTACATTCCCTTCATCCAGTCTGACTCTTCTTCTCACCTACTGTGATACCATCCAGGCATCCATCCATCCAAACATGGCTATCATAAACCTTTCACCGATAACATACATTTGTCACAGATATAACTAATCAACCACCACCCATGCGTCCTTGCTTGCCTTTGAGTTTGACCCCTCAAACCCCCCGGTGGATTCCTTTCACCCATACAGTTTAACCCACCCAGGCAGGCATCCTTTCTTCTTTCTTTTCTTTCACCTTTCACCCATGCTTCAACTACACATACATCCTATCATCAGCCACCTATATACATCCCGGGGCCCCTTCCTTCACCCATGCGTCCTTCTCTGCCAGTCATATATTACATGTTGTCTGACTCTTTGTCTTCGTCCTAAAAATGTCTCTGCTGAGTTGAAGATAGAATCGAATAGGCCATTAGTTACTCAACCCCCGCCGCTAATGCTAATGTTAAGTCAAGGGTGTCTTCTTCAACTGTTCAGTGTTCACAACAGCTTAGTCTCAGCAGAGGTACAGTGTACTACTGAGTGTGTACCCCCTTGCAGCGAGTGTATTCATCATTCTCAATAAGTAAGGAATATGACTTACCACCGCCCGCCACTGCTGCTGGCTCACCCCCTGTAGCTGCCGCATCCGTTCCCTCCGGAGTGGAATTGCCCTCACCGCTGGCCCCGGCACTGGTGGTCTGTACGCCTGGAAAAACATTTCAAATTTTTTAGATGCCATACGCCTCCCCTATTTATTTTTTTCATTAGAAAGATTGAAAATACATAATTAATAATACATACACCACACACATCACTATCTACAATTCGGATACTAGAGTAGAGTAGACAGTATGTCCTATCAAAAATAACAAAATAATATCCGGTTGAGCCTTTAGTTGGTGGCAATTTTTGAAAAGCCTCTCAATAAGAGGACAACCCAAAGGTCTGGACTCAGTGGCTAGAGCTATTGGTGCATCACATTTTTTGAAAAGAAGAAAGAGTGGCCAACTGGGCGGACATGAGGTCTCTCTTAGTTGGAAAATAATGGTGCCGTCCTCCTCCTCATACTTACTTCCTGCCATGGTGCACGGTAATCAGTTGATCAGTGTTCACCATCAACTGCTGGTAATAAAAAAAGTACTAGGCCTGGATTACAAAAAGTAAAATACACCACTTTGGGGTGTCCAACGTGAGTGACCACCATTTACTGATTGAGCATGAGACAGTAAAAGAAAGCCTTCTCATCTCACAAACCTGCGTAGAATACCTTACTTGGGCATGCAATCTGCACAGCAGATTAGTGCTACTAGTACTAGTAGTAGTAAAGCGTCCTTACTAGTACTAGTAGTAGCCTAGGACCAATGGGTTCTCTGAGTCTTACAGTACCACTACTAGGCAATCCACATATAAGGGGAGAGGGAAAGCTGAGTGGAAACCTAGAGGAAAGCAAGCTACAGATAGACTAATACAGAGTCAGAGGTTAGTCAGAGGCAGTTTGATTTGATGTAAAGAAAGAAAACAGACACTAGAAACAATGTTAGTACTAGTTGTAGTAGGTAATGGAGCAAATACAAGAATTTAGAAACAGATAGATTGAAGGGGATTTTGGAAAAATTAAAATTAGGAAATGGAAATAAGAGCGGTAAAAGTTAGGGAAATATTGATATAACAACACCAGGAGGACTTACTGTGGCCGGCAGCAGAGCCATCTGCGCCTGAGGCCACTTCCTGCTGCTCCTGAGAGGCCCCTCCAGCTCCTGCACCCGCCTCAGCACTGCCAGCAGACCCAGTCTTCTTCTTGCCCCTGGATGCTGATCATGTAAGACATAATTAAAGAGACAAAAAATGATTTGTGTGAAATAAATAAATATAATCGCTCAAAAAATATTTTTAGACAGGAAACGGCCATTCCAATAACATTGACCTATCCTAAATCAGATCGACTAGTAGTAGACTAGTATCGCAGTCGCGCACCATCCTATCTTTATTATTCCACAGTTCAATTCCGATTCCTGAATCCTAAACATTCCTAGCCCGCCTATTCCAGACTTTGGAATGAATTGCAAATAAATTATATTTGCTTAAGTTCCGATTTCATTCCTAATCATCTCTCAGTCTCAACTTCAACCCCCTTTGACGAGCCAATTACTAAGTCTGCATTTATTCTTCTTAATGCATAGATGGACGCATGCATATTGCATTTTTGCATACACCAAATTGGTTGGTTGCTATTCACTCACTATACGAACTACAAAAGGTTCTACTAGGACTGAAGTCATATGAGAGGACGCGTCACCCAGGCCACTAAATTACATAATACTAACTAACTAACTACTACCACTATCTTAGTGACAGGACAGGACAGCCTGACAGGACAAAGGAAAGGACTGGAGTCTTTCCTATCTGCATTACCTAACTTAAATTCTATAACCTCTCTTACATAACCAGCACAAGAGGGCGCAAAGTTGCAAACAAGTATGATTAGATAGTAGCGCTGAGCACCTGTCTGGAAGTAACAATCACATAATATAATATTTTTAAACATAAGTTACCTGCATGCAGCAGCAGCATGTTAGCTATTTGCGAAAAAAATAATATTCGCAATAACACAGAACAGAAGAACACAATAGTAATATAATTAGCTACTCACCAAGCCCGGGACCTCAACACCTAGTAGGTCCAGCAGGTCCTGCTTCCGGTCCAGGATGTCGGACCACCAGTGCGTCAATTGGTTATGGGTGCTCCAGACCCCAGAGCAGCGAAACACTGCCTGGCGCTTCCTTTCCCACCGCCAGTGACTCTCCCAGAGCCTGTACCCAGACCCAGGCCTGCCGCCTGCTGCCAGGGTTAAGGGGAGGTGGCGCTGCACAACCAAAACCAGTGCGGCCACCTCCACCTCGGAGAATAAGGCCTGTGGCTGCACCCCTTGTGGGCGCCGCCTTCCGCAAGGAAGGCGGTCGCGGCTCTCGCTCCTCGTGGACCTCTTCCCCTGGCCCTTAGTCTTTTTAAGACTCTTCGCCATGGTTCTGGGTAGGCGGGGGGTGGAAAAGAAAATGTAAGAAGTTAGAAAGGAAGATAAAAAAATTTAAAAAGCAAGTAATAGAAAAAGAGTGAAAAACGCACTAAAAAACACACTAAAAGTAGAAAAGAAAGCAAAATATACAATCAGGAATAGAGAGGGATAGATAATAAATAAAAAAGATCAGAAAAAAGTTTCTAGAAACAAAGGATTGAAAAGATATAGGGGGATAGAAAAACAGGCCCAGAACCATAGCAAAAAGTGAAAAACAAGATGGCCACGCCCATTGGCGACCACGTGGTTAAGTTTGCACGATATTTCCCCCCGAGCACGCAATAAGCGTTCCCGAACACGCTATACGCGTTCCTAAACGTCAAAAACGCATCGCGAACGGGAGGAAAAAGCAACTCTGCGCGCTCGCGGAACTCCGCGTAGCGCGCAGAGTTTTTCTGCAACTTCGCGGGATTCCGCGTAGCACGGCTATGCGAACTCCGCCTAGGGTTAGAAGAATAGATATAACCAGAGGAACAAGACAGGAGTATCCCTGTTCTCTAGTCTTGTTTGCCCTCTATATAGACTCATTCATTGAGCAAATCGCCCAAAGTCAGGTAATAAAGTCAGTTTGAATTAACGAATATGACACAAAGGTACTATCGTACGCAGATGCTATCACAGTAATACCTTCTGACCCCGATAGCGCAATACCTGCGGTTGAGCAAGTGGCTGGTGAATTTGGGAGAAAACCAGGTTATCCATTGAATAGGGAAAAAACCCAGATTGTCTGTACTGAAAATGTTGCCTTTATAGATACTCATAGGACTGATACGGTTACGTATCTTAGGATCAAGATAAACCCTAAGGTTGCTACTATATACCATATCAACCTTGATCCCTTGATAAATAATGTTAGTACTGACTTGAGGCATATTATTGGTTTACATCTATCAATTATTGGCAGATGTAATGTTCTTAAAATGACAGTCCTATCTAAGGTACTTTATTTGTTTCACACTATTCCCCTTGAGGTTGACAGTTCCTTGCTCAGGAAGTTGGACTCCATATGTATAAACTTTATATGGCAATATACGAAGACTAAGTGAGCCTTACATTTTTAACTCTTCTACAGGAACAGGGAGGTTGGGCAGCTCCCAGCTTCTTGTTCTATTACTGGGAGGCCCTCTTACAACAGATGGGGGGTATTGTTTTCTGCAGAAAGGGGTAATATGGATGATCAAGGATATGGGGAGGCCCCTCCAACTATTTATAATCTTGCTCTTGGTAAATCAGCTTGGGCTATCTCCTCAGGCAAGTAGAGTCGAGTTATTTTAAAAATGTGCAGTTTAAGAGAGTGATCACCACTTGGAGAGTCAGGAGCAGGGTTTGAAAACTGCTGAAGATTAAACGCTACCGCAGGTACACCCCCTTGTGGCGGTCCCCGCTTTTTCCAATCAACTTTTATGACATAATGGGCTGGCAAGGGAACAACCTGGTCTCAATAAGATAGCGGACATATATTCTGCTGACCAACTATGCTCATTTGTGGAATTACAACAAGATTTGGGGCTAGCTGCAAGGTCCTTCTTCAAGTACCTACAGGCAAGGGATTTTTGGAGTGTACTTAGTGTAGGTATGTTTTCATTGGAAAGAAACCTCCTCTTAGACGCAACAATCCGGTCAGACTGTAAGATAGAACAGGTGTATAAGCTTTTAATGGACACAGCCCCAGATGATCTTGAGAAGGCTGAATCTAACTGGGCAAAAGAAGATAGGGGAGGAGGGGGATGTGGACTTATACATATCCATTGGACTAGGAATGAAGGTTCTTCTTTCATCTAAATTGAGAGCTCAGCACTACAAAACGGTTTTTAGACTCTATTTTACTCCGGCAAAGTTGCTTGGATGAGGAAAAGGGAAGATGATAAGTTTCCTCGGTGTGGAGACGGTCCAGCTGATTTTGTACATATGTTTTATAGTTGTGAGAAATTACAACCTCTAAAGGAAGGTATTGAGACATTCTGGAAGAAGCTGTTTGGGAAAGAGATATGTATTAGTTCTGGCATGATGCTTCTTGGTTGTAATAGCCACTGTGAAGGAGATCTGACTCAGACCTATTTTATTTTTATATCAGTGGCAGTAGCTCAGTTGCTAATCGCAACAGTCTGGAAAAGTGTAGAACCTCCTATGATCCAGTCATGGCTGGGGCGGCTATTGGGTATTTGTAATTTATAAAGATCTCTTTACAACTGTAAGTGTAGAGGGCCTAAGAGGCGGGGTAAAAAGATTTGGTCCCCTTTGATCAATTGGGTTATTGGCTATTTAGGGCACGGTGATTGGTTAACCCCCGACCCCTAATATGGAGGGCGATAGCTGACTACTCTCTAATGAGAGGGAAACTAGACACATAGGAGGTGGCTCTGCGCTTGATGTGCTGCACATAGCAATGGTCTGATTTAGTTTGGCTTTTGACAAGCCTAGCGCTGTCCTAAGGTGATGGGATGGATTGCCCATCTTTTTTTTTTTTTTATAAATCTTTTTATTGTAGAACGAAAAATGACAATACAACCACAAAAGAAAACAAAAAACACAACATAAGTTAAAGCAATCGTCAAAAGGGGGTGCATCACTGAAAATAAATGCCTCATATTTATGATCAATAATAAATTAAATAGACAATAGCAATGACACACAGGCAGATCGCAGTCTTCGATGTCTAAAGGGATTCTCCATCTACAGTATAAGGAGCATCATCTGCAAAGGGGGTACATAAAAGTCCTCTATATTTGTTCCATGGCCCCCACAATCTAGTCCATTTGCCCGGGCAGTCTCTACCTTCGTATATCACCCTCTCGGCTTGCATGCACCAGTCCATATCTGCAGCCCAGTCCGTACTCCGGGGCACGACTCCTCCCTTACATGTTCTGGCAATATTCCTCTTTGCTACAATACAACCCAGTGAGACCCACAGTTGTTCGGTACGATTCAGATCTGTGGCGTCCCAAATGTTTAAGAGACACAGCCTTGGGGTGGGGTCTATTGGTTTCTGACATATTTGGGACATAAGGGATATAATCTCGTTCCAGTAGTGTTGGAGGATCGGACAGTCCCACCATTGATGCAGAAAATTACCCACGGCACCACAGTCACGGGGACAAAGTGGGGAGGTTAGGAATCCCATCTTAACCAGAGCTGTGGAAGTATAGTAAGCTCTGTGGAGTAATTTTAGTTGGATAAATTTAAACCAGGACCTGATGGCCACCTCCTTGGGAGAAGCCAGGGCCTCCCTCCAGTCTTCATCCGGTATGTCCCCTAGATCGTCCACCCATTTCCTACGAAGTTTATCGAGTGGTTCTGGTAGGTTGTTAAGTATCTTACGGTATGTTAAGGAAATAGCCTTATCTGGCAGGTAGTCGTCTAGGAGCCTGTCTTCTAAAGGCGATGAGGCGGGGAGGTCCGAGCCCTTAGGAATGGCCTTGGTAAGTGCGCTACGTGCTTGCAGGTAACAAAATGTTTCCCCTTCATGGAGCTGGAATTTGGCCTGTAGCTCAGCGAATGGAACCACCGAACCCTTCACCCACATGTCTCCGACTTCAGAGAGACCAATCAGGTCCCATTTATCAAAACCGGGCTGATTTGACAACATCCCCAAGTGACAGGATTCTAGCAATGGGGTAACTCGTGTGATTTTACCTTTCCATCCCAGCGCGGTTGTAGCTGCATGCCAAATTGAAACTGTGGTGGAGGTGGGTGGGAACAGAGGACATGCTTGGGCCCGCCGTAGAGTGCCCTCAAATAGTTACCCGCTGTCATATTAAAGCGGTCCATTCTGTACGCTGGGTCCGCAATAGGGCGATGGGCCCAGTGATTGAGGACCACCAGTTGAGAGGCCCAATAATACATTTTGAGTGCAGGAAGTGCGATACCGCCGTCGTACCAGCTACGCTGGAGTTTGTCCAACGCGATCCGGGGAGTGCCGCCATTCCATAACAGGGAACGGACTTCAGAGTCAATTGTTAAGAAATATTGTGGCGAGACTGAGTAGGGTGTGTTTTGCAGGGCGTACAAAAACGGGGAGTGCCATCATTTTAAAAGGCCGCAGCCTTCCGAGTAAGGTGAGAGGCAACCCCTTCCAATGCCGCACATCTGCACGGAGGCGGTGCATTGGTGGAAGAAGATTCCTCCTGTAAAAGGCATCCTGATCCTTCGTAACGTATATACCCAAGTAACGGAAGCCCTCTGTGGTCACAGCGGCCGTACAATCTCGGGGAAGTCATGGAGGATTCCCACTAAGGACATATATCAAGGATTTGTCCCAGTTGATAATGTAGCCGAGTATTTCCGAAAAGGGTCAGGATATGGAGCACTGAATGCAACGAGGACCAGGGTTTGGCTAAATACAAAAGAATGTCGTCGGCATATAGGGATATTCTATCTGACCAATCCGGAGCCCAATTTAATCCACGAATAGATGGAGCCCTCTAATCCAAACCGCTAAGGGCTCCAGTGCTAACGCGAAGAGTAGCGGTGACAGAGGACAGCCCTGCCTCGTACCTTTCCCCAATTCAAAAACCACCGATCTGCCACCGTTAACTGTTACGCGTGCCAAGGGCTTAGTATACAATAAACGTATCCAGGCCAGAAAATGTGAGCCAAATCCGTATCTCTCCAAGGTGGCAAATAAAAAGGGCCATTCCATCATATCGAACACCATTTTAGCGTCTAAGGACACAATTATTGCGTCTTCTCGTATGGTGGAGGCCCTGCCCAGCACAACGTAGAGACGACGGAGATTGAGTGCCGTGTTTTTTGTCGGCATAAAACCGGATTGGTCCGGGTGGATCAGCTTATGTAGGTGGGGCGATAGACGAAGGGCCAAGAGCTTAGCTAGGATTTTGACCTCCGGGTCCAGAAGGGAGATCGGTCGATAGGAGCCGCATTGGTCCCGGGGTTTTCCTTCCTTATGTAGAACTACAATATTAGCCAGACGCTGTGTCTCGGGCAGGGCCCCATGATCTACACTTTCGTTATACATTCGGAGGAGATATGGAGCTAGGACCTGCGAGGCCGCTTTGTATAATTCGATTGGGGAGGCCACCAGGTCCCATGGCCTTTCCAGAGCGCAATGCCCCTATTGCTTTAGACACCTCCTCAGAATCAAAAGGTGCATCAAGATCAGTCGCATCTTGGGGGTCCAAGCGCGGCAGGGGAGGGTGGAAAGTAAGTCAGCGGCCTCCTCCTGGGTTGGAAGAGGATGTAGGGACATAGAGACGTTCAAAGTAATTAGCAAAAATCTCCGCAATTCCGTCCCGGTCACTACGCCTCTCCCCGTCCGGCGCAACCATTTCAGCAATCCATCGATTGGCCGCCTCTCGCCTATCCAACCACGCCAGTATTTTACTGGCTTTATCTCCTATTTCATAAACCATATATTGAATAGAGCGATAATGCGCCCGGGCTGCCTCACTAGCAATGTCATGGTATTCCTTCTGCTTCACTGCAAGCCTATGAGAGGTGTCTGGGGAGGCAGAGGCGATAAGATCACGTTTGAGGTTAGCCACCTCTAATTCAATATCTTCTAATCGTTTATGTTGTTCCTTTCGATGGCCCGCCACAGCTGCCACCCCGCACCCACGAATCACCGTTTTGTACGCCTCCCACAATGTTACATCGGAGTCTACGGAGCCATCATTTTCTGCAAAATAATCGGTCGTGGCCTTTATGAGCTTATCTCGTATGTCCGGAACTTGGAGATACCATGCGTTAAGGGCCATCTCTCGATGTGAGCGGGACGAAACCCCACCGTAATGTGCTAAGATCGGGGAGTAGTCGGATATGCCCCTGGGTAAGAAGGATATGTCACCAAACATGGAAAGTTGAGAGACCTGGCAAAAGAGATAATCAATACGGGACAGACTCCCAGGGACCCCGGAGAGGAAGGTGTATTGTCGATCTAAAGGGTGAAGAGTACGCCACGCGTCAATCAATCCAAGGGCCTCTAAAAAGTCCGATAACAATTTCCCCTGTGGCTCAGGACGTCAGGATGGCAGACGGTCTATCTCTCCGACTATAGCGGCGTTACAATCACCCCCAATAAAAGGTCTCCCTCAGGCAAATTCAGCAGGTGCGAGCCCAAAGCGGCCAATGTGGAAGAGTGAAGTTTAGGGGGAATGTACAGCGAGGTCACATTGAGGGAACGGCCCTCCCAATCTCCGGACACAGTAACAAAACGTCCATCAGGGTCATGTGTGGTTTTCTTAACATGAAGGGGAAAGGAGGCTCTTGCAAGGATACCCACCCCCCTGGATCCCCTGGTGTATCCTGCATGAGCAAGTAGTTTGTAGCCCCAGCGGTTCAGCGCCTTATATGTCGTGCCCGGTATGTGCGTCTCTTGTAGAAGTATAAGGTCTGGGGTGTGTCTCTTCAGATACTGCAAGACCAAACCCCTTTTAATCCGGTCGCCCAGTCCATTAACATTCCAGGTAATCAATTTAAGTCGGCCCAGGGGTGTGGAGAAGACAGGGGTGTCACCCATTAGAATCCTGAAACAGGGACCCCAATTCCCATTGGGCCCGATGAACCAGTGTACACAGTAAGACGCAATGCAAAAACAGACAGGTGTAATCTCCATAGGCATCAGCTACCATCATAGAAATGCACAAAATCGACCTAGACAGATTGCTTAAAACATAAAACAAAAAACAAACAACCCCCTTCGTGGAACACCCAGAAACCCCCAACCCTGCCTCCCTGCAACGTGGACTCAGAACTGCCCACCACCCCAATTTGCAGAGCGCTTGGATACCCATAGAGAACCTAATAAGAGGGAAACGCTACCCAACCAACGTACCCCAAGATTCGACCCTCTTACCCCCAAAGGACAAAATAGCTGCCCAAAATATAAATCAAAATAGCTGGCAACTGTAAGTGGGAGTCTAGAACCCCGAGTACAACAATGAACCATGTCCCAACATTCCTATACTTCCCAGAAATCAATGTCAAATAAACAAAAATTGTGCGAAAAATACATATTGAAAGACCTATGTACTTAGGACACTATGTGAATAACAGACGATTATTGTTCATAACGGGTCAGGAGTGTGACCCAGGGACGTAAGCAATGTCTCAATCACTCGCCAAATACAAGAAACATGAGTCACAGCCTGTAATGGCTGTTATGATACTCTGCACCATATAAGTTCAACTAGGCCTCCCTGGAGGACGTTCGGAGTCGTGTGCGTGTTCCCGGGAGGCAGTGTCCTGATCCGGAGTCGACCTCCACCCCTCCAACCAGTCCCAGGTCTCCTCTGGGGAGTGGAAAAATAGTGACTTGCCATCTGCCTCCACCCGCAGCTTCGCCGGGAAGAGCATGGCATATTTCAAATTGTGTCCCCTAAGAGCGCGTTTGACTTCCAGGAAGGAGCGAGGTTTCAATTGTACCTTATGAGTGAAGTCTGGAAAAAAGGTTATACTGGAATCCTCAAATTTTAGGGGTGGTCCATTCCTAGCAGCCTGAAGGATGACATCTTGATCCCGAAAGTTGAAAATGCGTGCCAGGATAGGACGTGGGGGAGCGCCCGGCTTCGGAGGACCTCCAGGTACTCTGTGGGCGCGTTCGACGGAGAAATAATTGGAGAGGGATCGAGGTTGTAGATGGTTTTGGATTAAGTCCTCCACGAAAAGATCAGTAGCCGGCCCCTCCGCCCGTTCAGGAACACCTAAAATACATATGTTGTTCCTTCTTGCGCGCCCTTCATAGTCCTCCAGCCGGGCCTCAAGGTCAGACGTCTGGGCTTGTAAGTGCTTGACCACCGACTCCAGGCGTGTGGTGGAGGTCGTGAGCGTCGCGATGGACCCTTCATTTACCTTGACTCGTTCCCCCATATTCCGGAGGTCAGCACGGATCAAATTGACATCAATGGAAACAGTGTCAATTTTGAGCTCCAGGGCCGTACGGACCCCCTGTACCGCCTCCATTATGTCCGCTAGCGTCGGGCCGCCCTCAGTAGACTGTCATGTTGTTTCCTCATCCGGGTGTCGCACCTCAGAGTCCGCGGCTCTGGAGTTGGCATACTTAGATAATTTTTGAAGAGTGGATGATTTGGGTCCCCTCGATGTGGCCATTGTGTCTTACGCTTCCACCCAAAGCAAGAAACAGCAGGGGTCAATCTCGTCAGGAGACACGCAGTGACGGCCACAGACCGGCCGCCGGTTCCTCGGCCCCTGTCTGTATGGCGATGGGTCCCACGCGCCTCAAAATGGCGGCCGGCAGGAGTTATGTCGGGCGCAGCCTGGGCCCCATGGAACTTTCCTCCCCGGGATAATACTGCCCTGATAGCAGTAGGCGTGAGAGGTCGTAGAGTGTCGCCCTTCTGTACACGGTGCACCCCACTCCCTGAAGGTGACGATCTTCAAACGGATAAAGGACAAGGGAGGGGGGGGGAAGAGAGTCAGAACCAGTAAAATCGGTCCTACTGCCCCCCAAGCGTCCACAGTCCTTCGCGCTATCGCCCAGAACAGGTGGGGGCGCAGGATCGTAGAGGTCGACCCTCAGCTTCCTCCCAGATATCCGGCCGCCGGGGCAACAATGCTCCGTATACGTTGTTCGGCCCCAGCGCGTTGAATAGGGCGCCCCACGCTCATGCGACTTACTGGCAATCCGGGACACCTCGCATCAGCTCTCGGTGCAGGCAGATGCGCCCAGTCCGCGCCTTCCGTCCACAGTGCGGTCCGACAGCCGCAGGCGTGTTCCAGGGCCGCTAGCTTTCAGCGCGTTCCCGGGCCGCGCCGCAGGCCGCGCGGCGTCTCTGCCAGGTCCGCCCCCGTCTCACGGCTGCAGGGTATATTTAGCGCTAGCGTCGGCGTATGGTCACCAATTCGCCTCGGGGAAGGCTTCGAGCAGTCAGTAGCTCAAGGTACTCCTCCGACCTCGATAATTACGGGCATCCGGATCTGTGTAACGGATTTATTTGGGGAATTAGCCGGTGGCCGACCGGAGCTCTACCCCAGAGCGGCCATCCTGGTTGTCGGCTAGCCACGCCCCCCTGGATTGCCCATCTTTAAGTTTATATGTGGGATGACTTATTTATTAATTGTAAGCCCTGTCTTTTTTATGATGTCTTATGATTCAGTGGAACGTGATGTTATGTGGTTGTATTGTTCTTCCATGCATTTGTAACTGTTTTTTTAACGAAAATTGGTATTTGTCCTGTGAATTTAATGAAATTAATTAATTTTATATGCTCGTCTCTTTGAGAAATAAAACTATATTTAAAAAAAACGAATTTGAAATAAGTTGTTAATCTTGGTGTGACAATATAAATTAATGTTAGAGTTGCTTCTTTAGGTGGTCCCATGATAGGTGCAAATACATCTACATTCACAGGCCTATTTTTTTGCTTTTTGTCAGCATTGGAAGTCTATTGTAATTAACACCCAAAAACTAAAAATTCTAATTCACAGGGAAAGTAACAGACCTGATTTCGAGGGCGTATTTACTCTTTATCGCACCGGATAAGATCCCACACCTTAGGGTTCGGAAATAATTGTGTGTGATATATAGCCCCTATTCCAATTTTTTTACCATTAATGTACAGACTTCTGCATGTTACCTTAATACAAAATTGTTTTCGCCTGTTAAATTCCGACAGGTTTGACTGCCTGAAATTAAACAGGGAGTGAGGTATTTAACCACCTGCTAATTTCCGCGGGCAGTAAATACCACCCAACTTGGCATTCTGATGCTTGGGCAAACAGGTTTTGCGCAGGGATCAGTAAACTCCGAACAATTCAGATTCATGGCCGCAGTAGTTATGTTTATTTTATTTAAACCACGGCCTGTCTTTGAACATATCGAGAAACAATTATGTATACAGCAGAGGCCGCCAGGCATCCCGTGTTTAGTATGCCTCATGATTTCTCAATCAGAGCTCTAAGTCTTTCTGGACACATCACTTTAATTTGGCGTTCCGCAGAGGCAAACTAATGAGCTGCGCAGATGCTGCACAGAAATTCTTTAGCTGAATGACGTCCCTGATGGGAAGAGGGTCACAATAAAATGCAAGTTAACAAGTATTATGTTCATTTATAAAAAAAATTAAGTGAGCTAACCTAATCTCGACGCTCGCCACTTGGTGGAGGCTTCGCGTGAGCGCGCCTCTGATGCCTCACGTTAATGGCTCATGACATGAACTCGGCGCATTGGAGGCCTCGCTTGCACATGGCAGGCTTTAGCACCTGAATATTGATAAGGCAGGGTGCAGTTTTCCTCTGCAAAACTCCCGGCTTCCGTGTCTGTGCAAATAATCAAATTAGTGGCCTGCAGGTCCCAGAGCCAGATGGAGCTCTAGTTTTGTCTCAAAATTAATATAATGCGCGCAACTGAGGCGGATCTTCCTGCAACACGCTCAGGGACATCTTAAGGATTTTGAGGGCCCTGGGCCAATCGTATTTTGGGGGCCCCTGTTCAGAACAGCTTTGAATTTATGATCAAATTTCATCCATTTCAGGGCCTCTTTGGCCAGGTCACTGACAGTGCTCAGGCACAATGGTGCAAATTCTAAATGTGTTTACATCTAATATTAAAGAATAGTGACGTATGTTTTCAGTATTGTAGCACAGCAGCAGCTCACTAATATTAGTGCAAAGAATCTCTGTGCCCCCCCCCCATTTCTCATATATGAGGTCCTGTTTTGATCTAAAAGAAACATTTTTGATGGATGTTGCATGAAACATAAACACATTTTACTGCAAAATGTCTGCAACGTATTCTTACAAATCACACACATTAAATACACATTTAAGGAAAACGGTATTTAAAACCATCTGTTTAAAAGTATTCAAGGTCATCAGAGGCAAGCCTCTGCAGAACAGAACTAGCTCTATCAGGGGGCCCCCTGAAAGGCTGGGGCCCTGGGCCATAGCCCACTTTGCCCATGCCTTAAAACGTCTCTGAACACGCTGGCACTCAGCTATCTTCACAACAAAAGGTCTATCACACCCACAAGTGCAGGAAGGTTTCGGAAGTGGATTTGTTTTTCTTTAAAAGAGTTTGCTATATACAGTGATTCAGAGCGAAAATGCAGTTCAGGACAAATGGGGTATTTTTACTTGAGTGTCTGGTGACTGGCACTAGCGCTGTCGAAGTTACACAGTAGGGAGCTGAGTGGCTTATCATGGATCTGTTCTGCGAGTCGTGCACAGGCGCAGAGAGCCAGGGCTTAGCTGTGCTGCTCTTTGTATGCACTTGCACTGTCAAAGTGCATATGTTTAACTGGGCAAGTACCTGAGTTAATGCATGTGCCCCAGATACACAGTACTGGAACACTGAGCAGCAGGGTGCGGTCTCAGAATGTTATTGACAGAATATTCTTTGGTATAAGCATCATGTCCTAAATATAATTTACAATAATATCGCCCTGTTGGAGTCAACAGAAAATCTACACCCAACGGAATGATATTTTTATCGCCACATTGGAGGCAATATAAGAATTGTGGACAATTTTGTACTGGTGTCTGGAGATTTTTGCATAGATGAGGGGCCATTTTGCATCACTGAGAACTGTCATTGGTATGAACTGAAAGGGCCGGGCCCATTAGTTCAAGGCCTTTTTTAGAGACACACTCCAATTGTTCTTTTTCGCAGCATGAAAGTGTAAAGGGGAGAAAAGTCATTAATCAACAGTCAATTAGCCAATAATTCTCCTTGATACATAATAATACACTGAACTACGTAATATTAGTTAGTTTATTACAAAGTCAAAAATAACTGGACCTAAAGACACCTCAACACGATGGTGTAGAAATACAAAGGAATTAGCATGAAGCCAAATCTATGCATCCAATTTAAACAGTGCAAATGAACAAAACTATTAATTCAAGAAGTAGAATACAGAAAATCAGGAAGAATGAGTCCAAATTTCCCTGCATCGAGGGTTGGTGAGCAAAAAGCATTAAATCTGTCCCTACTCTAGCGCTATGGTGACATCCATACGTAATCATTTTCAAAAGAAAGGAGAAAGGTGTCAGTACATGGAGTCTTCCTAAGGAGCCTCTCCACCATCAATGGATCAAGTAGCATAAACCCACTATCGTTCTAGGATGCTCTCACTCTGAAGGCAAGGAAGAAGTGGGACTCTTTCCCTTATTCCAACAGTTATCCACAGGAAGAATTTCCATAGTGCACCTCGCACATGCCATCCACGCTGGTACAGTCCTGAGCGTACTCTTCCATGATGCTGCCCATGTGCAACCTTGGCAACATTTCGTCCTTGGCTCCCAGGCCTTCTCCTGTGTGAATCCTAATGTCCTTCCTTTATCGACCCAAGTCACACGATTGTTACTTCTTCTCTCCTTGCCTAGCTGCTAAAACAAAGACATTATTCTGCCAAAAAAGAACGCTTCTTCTCCTGCAATACAAAACGTGAGAAAGAACAGATTCCACAGCGCACATGAAATTCAAACTATTAATCCTAAAGCAAGAGTTGCCAGGGACTTGCATTTCAGGCCTACGATTCCAGCTAACATAAAATGCATCATGTGAGCTTTTCAAATTCACATAATCATTAATATATTTTCAACTAATGCATTTACCTCGCCACTAATAAACAATTTAAGTACGAGTATTGTCAGTTTTCACAACATAAGTTCTTCATGTTAATGTATTCTACTAGTTACATTCATTTCCTACGTTAATTCTCCATGCTACTTGCCAATAACCTAAAATATGTCACATATTTATGTTAATACATTTCACAGTTCTAGCACTTCACGTTTACACAATTGCAAGATATATGCGGGTGCACTCTACACATGATTATGATGCACCTCTACAAATGAAATGGGATTTCCACTCCATCAGTTCCCCCCTCTGATGACGTTGAGTCATCACAAAAACCTTCAAACATCTGTGTAGTAGACCAATCTAAACAGATGTTGTAGCTAATCTTCTCTGTCTGAACTCCTCCATTCTCTTCAAATTCTCATAGTGACTGTCCTGCAGTCTTTCCATCCTTCTCTCTCTTTCTCTTAAGGAGTTCTCCACTTGCTCTCTTTGTGCCACTTATATGCCCTTATCATCCCTACCAAGACAATTATATAGATTATAGCAATTATTATCGGTTTCAAGATGTATCCGAAGATTCCACTTCCCAGGTTTGCAAACCAATTACCAACTGTACCAAATCCTTTTCCAATCTTATCCCAAACTCCTTCAGCTGCCAAGTCCTTTTATTTCATGATGTATATCAGTGATGTTATTAATATATCCCCTCAGATCTTTACTTCTATCAAGGATATAAGTACACCACTGTTGGACCTTCAGCCTCCGACAGACTCCACCTTCTTTTGCAAGTAATATATCTAATGCAAGGCGATTCTGCATTACTATCACCGTTATCAAGACCATCTCCACATCTATGAGTAGCAAAGACTGAGCTGTGTTAACAGATAACTTATCCACTATGGTAGACGGCCTTCTAATCTTGATGTCATTCAACACTATGCACAAACTAAGTATCATCACTCGAAATATATCTCCCATAACCTCTCCAGCAGCCAGTCCACGTTTTTCCCTGCTGTTTAACTTTCAGGACTCTCCAAATCATCCACATGGTATATTTTCAGAAACATGACCACCAAGTAACAAGTGCCATACCATTTGCTTGGTAACCAAAAATACGCATTCTTTCCACACACAAAATATACTCCTGGTACCATTCGAACTGACTCATGCAAAAATGTCTTCCAAGGACCATTGACTAAGAAGATATGATCACACACACTCTGTCCCACAAATAGTGTATCATATCAACTCTCAGCTTGACGTATACAAAGCTTGCCTCATTGTTGCCAATCCAAAGCTATAGGACCAGAACTTTCTTTAGCCTTATGAGCTAACTCCTCCTTGGTCCAATCAGAATCCTTGTCCTTGTTCTTAACATTTTTAACGAATCCTCTACATCTATCTTCTACTTGGTCTACAAATTTCTTTACTATATCTGTTAGTGTGCATGTTAAGTTATGCCTATGCTCATAAGCAGTATCTAGTGTCATTGTTGGTGAGAGGTAATTTTCCATTTTTTCTACTCTCTTATAGTTATCATATTTATTCAGATGTTTATATTCAGGTATTTCAGAGATTACCATGTCATAATTTGAAAAGTAGTACTCATAATGGCCTTTTCAATAAAACATACTAAGGAGAAAACTACAACTAATGCCATAAGTCATGGGTAAGTGATGGTATTGTATTCTCTCCTAGACCGAGGCAGGTAATGCATGCACACATAGCAATCTCTAACTTCCATAGTGTCCACGTACTCGTACAGCAACTTAGCATAAGCATTCAAAGTGTAATCACCCTTAGATAGGTCTACACAAAGAAAGCAACTAGTTTGCTCTATTACGCCTTTCTCAGATCCCTGTGTACCCTCTCTTGAGATAGCAGTGGTAGGTGCGGATGTCCCGTGTACCCCCACCCCATCTTCCTCACTTTTGTGTGCACTTAAAATTGACTCTATAATGACTACAGCAATTACTACAACTACCTCTACAATGAGTGCACCTACAATACATTTTTTTCTACGATTCAAATTTCCAGACTCCATTTTTGAGTAACTCAGATTACAGTTCGAAAGAGGATCAACTCACAGAGTCTCTTTTCTCCACCTCTATCCACGTATAACAAGGTTCTTGAGCAACTTTTCTTTTTTTAAATCTTGGAAAGGTATTTTCAACAGTCTCTGTTTTACAGTATTTACACAGCTTGGAAGATTGTCCCTAGCCCTCTTTCTTTTTCTTCTTCTATATAGAAATCCCTAAATTTATTCTTCTTCCACTCAGGCCTAGGTTACCTTCTTCAAACAAATTATTTACAGTTCAAAGTTCAATTTACATCCCTTATCAGGTCAGAGCCAATCTCCTCAATGAGTCATTGTAACAGTAAAGCTCTAATGCTCCAATCTCTTGAGGAGACTGTGGTGTTCCGAAGTCTTGGTGGAAAAGGAACCATCAACAACAGAAGTGCATTGGCTTCAATTCCAGGAACTCTCAGCAAGATCTTGACAATCAGCACCAAAATCTCGGATCTTGCTCTCCCCGGCATTTGCAACCAGATAAGTCCACTCGGGAGAGAAATATCTCCGACAAGGCACTCAAGCTCTCCTGGGTCTTCTCACACTCTCTGTGTTTTGCTCGGTCTCACTTAGATCGGACTCTGAAGATTCACCTATTGGTGCAAGTTCTTTTTCAGATGAAAGTCTCAGATTCCTTCTTCTCTGTCTCACAGGCAAGGTTTCACCTGCAGCATCTTTCTTCCTCAACTGCACACAACCACTTGTCTCACCAGTCTCTTCCTCTGAGTCAGGCTCTCTGTCACTCACAATGTTACCATCTCCCACAGAGTCTACACCAGGGTCTTATGTAGCTTGAGCCCCCCCCCCAGATCGATCTGGTGTGTATCCAGCCTCTTCAGGTACCTCTCCAGCTTGGCTTGTCCTCTCCTGTGACCCTTCAGTAATAGCTGGAAATTCTTCCGGAAGAAGAGCTTTTTCATCAGAGGGACCTAAGACTAACCGGATGTGAGATGCATGGACCCAATTCGGCACTCCGCCACACTTCACAGCAGTTGTAGTCACCAGTATCACTGGGTCTCTCCAACGAGAATCAAGACAGTTTTTTCTCACATGCTTTCTGATGAGAACCTAATTTTCTGAGTTCAGGTTGTGGCAGAGATCTTTTGAAGTCTGTGCAGTCACTGCTTCAACCTGATGAGACACAGAATGAACCACGTCAGCCAATCCTTTACAGTAGTCAAGGACCAAATAATCTGTGATGTTCACTAATACAGTAGCAGGCATGTCAGGCAACCACATTGCTCTTCCCATAAGTATCTCATGAGGCGACAACCCAGTTCTCCTGTCAGGAATGCAGCGCAGACTCATTAGCACTAAAAGTAAAGCATCAAGCCACTTCAAAGATGTTGAAGCACACACTTTAGCCAACCTCAATTTCAAGGCACCTTTGATTTGCACCATTCCTGATGCCTCTGGCCCGTGGCTACAATGTAGTCTTTGATCCACATTCAAGTTGTGCACAGCAACTTCATAACTTCATTGTGGAAGTGTGTGCCTCTATCCGATTCCAATGTAGGGAGAAATCCGAATCTAGGAATGAGTTTCCTCAACAACAACTTAGCTACTGTGTGGCTATCACATCTCCTAGTTGGGTAGGCTTCGACCCATCGAGAAAAGATGCACACAACAACCAGAATGTACCTCAAACTATTACACACAGGCATCTCAACAAAATCCATTTGGATCTGATTGAAGGGACCTCCTGATCTACCAATGTGGCTCAAGGCCACAACAGTCTACTTCACAGCATTCATTTGTTGACACGTGACACAACAATCACACACAGCTTCTGCAATCACTCGAAACGTAAACGTTGGATTAAACCAAGTCTGTCTGAACAATCTCACCATCGCATTCCTTCCTATGTGAGCTGCTCCATGAGTTTGCCTCACCATTGGATTTAACAAGCAATCCGTGTTACTGCCCTGCCATCAGCCGACACCCAAATGTCATCTTTCCCTTTCTCAAATCCTGCTCTGATCCAACCCGCTTGTTCCCCCTCTGTGGTCTCCATTTGCAAATGCCTCACTTCATCCCATGTGCCAGCAGCTGCTAGGATCATGTTGAGTTCAGTCTGCTCCGTACTCTCGCCAGTATATTCCCCATTCAAAACACATGCATGAAAAGCACAGTAGCGTGAGACTTCATCAGTGTACCTGTTTCCAATATTACCAAAATAATTTCCCCCTTCAATGGGCTGTGCACTTACCGACGGCCACTTCCCTTGGCAGTTGTAAAGCTTCATCCAGCGGCATGTCTTCCACTGTCAATAATGGAAATATGGCAACACAAAGATTCTGGTTGGCCAATTTGAATGCAGTGTCCTCATCATTAGTCTGCAATTCGATTCCCTTTGGTGTGCAGTAAATGGTGCAATTCAATTTGCACAACAGGTCACGCCCTAACAAACAGACCGGACTCGAATCGCACACCACGAACTGATGGTGATCCTGGAAGATTCCGATTTTCACCGGCACCTCTTCCATCAACTCCCTGAGACTCCTACAACTTGGATTGATTTTCCCGAGAGGGGCAGGTTTGGGGCTACTGCAGATCTTACAGTAGAAGGTAGTGCCAGTATCAATCAAGAATGTAATGGGATGGCCATCTACGTCTGCTTCTACGTATGGCCCACTCTGGTCTACCTCTAAGACTGCACCAAGTGTACAGTCTTCCTCCCCCCTCAGGCACCATGATAAGGATGGGCCCGGATCAAATCCATCTAGGGCTTCCATTAAGGGCATCTGATGATAAGTTTGATTGCCTTGCGAAATTCTTGAAGGCTGAGACACTTACACTAATTGGTTCGGATTCCCTTCTGCTTTAAATGATCTTGACCTGGTCACTGTCAGTAACTGATTTACTTAGTCTGCCACCTGCACAAGTTCTCCTCCTTGCTCCTGGTTCACAGGATTAAGGCTATACTTGCGCTCCCAATGCCCGATCTTATGACAAAAATGACAGGCAGTGATCTTCTTCAGGGTTGTGACATCTATCCCTGTCTACGGATCTATAGGGATGCCTCTCCCTCTTCCCTGTCCTGTTGACCCTGCAACTGATTGTACTTGTATGCCTCCTGGGACATTCCCCTGACCACGAGTTACAGCTCCCATCATTGCCTGCACCTGCTTTTCCTTTTAGGCCTTTTGCATTTGGACCAACATCAATTTCTCCTTTAGCCTCCTATGTTTAGACTCCACCTCATCACTGCAGTACCTTGCATACTGTAGGATTTTATCCACAGATTTATTTTGCCAACAAATTAGGTGCTGTTGGATCATGAGGCTGATCTCTGGCCTCAGTCCTGTCACAAATGTGGACACACATTGCCCATGTCTTTAGGGTCAAGTGTATCTAACCCACTGTACTGCTTGAAAGCTTGTAACAGCCTCTCGTAATAGGCATGTACAGACTCTTGGGTTGTTTGATCTATCTTAACCCAATCAATGTCCTGTGTTTTTTTTTTGGACTGCAACCATGTGATCACCTGATCGTACTTCTTCATGACCATTGGCAAAGGACCATGAGTTACTGAGATCCTCTCTGGTTCAGCAGTAGGCTACTCAACAGCTATTTTACAAGCAGACCATAGATCACTAGGAACCACAATCTTGAGCAAGGTGTTCAAATCAATCCCCAACACTTTTGAGATCTTAACAAAGCGATCAACTTGCTTATATCATTCAGCAGGCTTCTCTAATCTGGGAAAATCATTCATGAACGCAGCGAGGTCACCCTGACTCCAGGGAACATGCACGTACCCTCCACTAGGCACGTCCTGTAACGTATAAGCCTCTACTCCCTGTTTTCCCCCTCCTTGAGGTGGCGTCTCTCCTGTCGCCTTTCATACAATCTTCTTCTTGGACTGTCTCTCCTCCCACTTATCCAGCATACTCCAAGCCCTTATTCCTATTACCAACTCTCGAATGTGTGTCCTTAATCTAGTCACTCTCTTTTCTTCTCTCTGGGTCACTGTAAGTAAGTCTGAGATTTCCCTGCAATGCCTTCGTTCGGGATCAATCTACTCCATACCTCTGATCCAACTCCGACAACTTCTCTGGTGCTTGTCTTGCCCTGCGGGTGACATCCTTAGCCATAAACAACAAGTTCTCTGGCTCCTAGGTCTCTATCCTATCTAAAGGTAGACTCCCTCTGATGATTTCCTCTAATTCAACCTTCATCCTTTGCACATCCACTAGCTTCACCTTCATTGCAGCCTTGATGGTACCCTGACTCGACTTACTATTCTGGCTCTCCTTGCTGTTATTATGGTCCTTCAACCATGACTCTAAGTCCGCGGCCATGGCTCTAAGTCTAAAACTAGCGGATTCTCAGAGGTTCTCTGGCTGTGCTAGCTTCTTGAGTCATATCACTTGGTCCGCTCACAGGCGTCTGCCACATTCGCAGATCTGAACTGGTGCTCACCATAGGTATAGACCGTATAGTACTGGAGCCAATCCGAACTCCGGAAGGGTTAGCAGTACTCAATAAAGGGGTACTGGATTCCATAGGCACTAAGTAATGGCAATTCCAATTCATGCTCCCTGTCTTGCCCAAACTGGTCCCTTCAGCATGTATGGATTGTCTCTGACCAAGGCTCCCCACTGAGCTCGGGTCATAAACAGGAGCAACAGGACCAATGGTAACCGGTACTGTAAGAGCTTCCGGCAACCGCGAAGCAGCATTAACACCATTCTGTCCCATACCTTCCGATACGAACACTCCCTTCCCCCTACTCCTGCTGATATCCTTCCCACGACCCCTGCATCAGGAGCTTCTGGAGCTGCCACACTTTCCACATTCTCAGTGCCTTTAGCGCTTCGTGGACTGTAAGGTGGAGGACGCTCAGCCAACAACCCCACCAACAAGCTCTCTTCATTATCACTACTGTCACTCCTATTTGTCCTTCTGCTCCTACCCTATGGTCCTCCATCTCCTACCAACACTGGGTACAAACTCTCTCCCTAAATGGTATCCACTCTCCACTTCTTAAGTCTAGCGTCTCACTGTGCATCCTGATATGCCTTCACAGTGTTCTTCATCCTCCCTTGATATTTCTCTCTTTGCTTAGCATGAGCTGCACGCATCCATGTGTCTAATGCTTCAAACTGTGTAGGTCTAGGCAAAGGTCGCATTGCAAACATTGTTTCTCCAAGCTTATTCAGAACATCTTACCTGAATGAACCAAAGCACTGAAATGACAATTCACCCTCCTTTTCAGTGGTCTTGTACCAGTTTTGGAGCCAAATTATAGTGTGGAGTCCAACTTTAGTTGCCATATAGTGTGCTGGAGTATCCTCGGGTGGTGCCTCTTCGCCCACTCGAGTAACAACCCCCTCATCACCCCATAAAAGATCCCGTAACACCCTAAAGCATTGAATGATTCCGAAAATGCAATTTGTTGTTCAATGGATTATGACGAAGAATCCTTTTCAACCACAGACTTCCAGATGACTACCAACTAATCCCAGCACGGCGTTACACCAACCAACCTATCGCATCACGGAACAATTTGACGTCACTCTCACTCCTCGCAGTGGCTCATCCTCCTTCACAATTTCTCTGTACACATTCACTCACACAATCATCTTAAATCCGTTATTGCCACTCTAAAAGATTGATAGAAATCAACCACTCAAGAACATTCACACACAGTAATCCTCAACCAGCAAGGATCATTTGAATCAGTATAGTTAACCCCTATACACAAGGTCCACTAGATGATTCTCATACATCCCACTCACAGAAAGTTCTCTGTCTTAGTTGGAACTGCAGGTGATGTCTCACGACAGCTCCTCAATTCTTCGGTCAGACAATAACAATCTCGGTGTATTCTACACCTTTTAATATCCCGAGATGTTAGGCCACTTCGGGACTTGCAACTCAAATCTTAATCCTTGGGCCGCGTCAGACCCAAAACCACATTCACTCGACTCTCACTCCAACTCTGTAAGACATCACACAATCGAACCATTCCTGCAATCTAACATACTACATATACCCTGTTAATACTCACTCCTTCTTCCACCGCTGATCTCGCCACACCATCAAACTCCGCCGGTCTCGGTCAGATTCCGTTGCCATCCGCTCTCAATCATTTGGCTCTGGTTCTGGACTTTGGGGTTCTAAGTGCCACCTATTCTAGACCACTTCTAGATTCTCTCCTTGCTTCATGTGTGAACCATCCTACTCTGCTTCCAACTGAAAGGGCCGGGCCCATTAGTTCTAGACCTTTTCTAGAGACACACTCCGATGGTTCTTTTTCACAGCATGAAAGCGTAAAGGGGAGAAAAGTTATTAATCAACAGTCAATTAGCCAATAATTCTCCTAGATACATAATAATCCACTGACAACTACGTAAGATTAGTTATTACAAAGTCAAAAATAACTGGACATAAAGACACCTCAACACGATGGTATAGAAATACAAAGGAATTAGCATGAAGCCAAATCTATGCATCCAATTTAAACAGTGCAACATGAGCCAAACTATTTATTCAAGAAGTAGAATACAGAAAATCAGGAAGCATGAGTCCAAATTTCCCTGCATCGAGGGTTGGTGAGTGAAAAGCATTAAATCTATCCATACTCCAGCGCTATGGTGACATCCCTACATAAGCATTTTCTCAATAGAAAGGAGAAGCCTCTCCACCATCAATGGGTCAAGTAGCATAAAGCCACTATCGCAAAGAAAGAGCTAGTTCTATGATGCTCTCTCTCTGAAGGCAATGAAGAAGTGGGACTCTTTCCCTAATTCCAGCAAATAGTTATCCACAGGTAGAATTCCCATTGTGCACCTCGCACATGCCATCCACTCTGGGTACAGTCCTGAGCAACGTTTCCATGATGCTGCCCATAGGCAACCTTGGCAACATTTCGTCCTTGGTTCCAGGTCTTCTCCTGTGTGAATCCTAATGTCCTTTCTTTATCGACCCAAGTCACACGATTGTAACTTCTTCTCTCCTTGCCTAGCTGCTAAAACAAAGACATTATTCTGCCTAAAAAGATTGCTTCTTCACCTGCAATACAAAATGTTAGAAAGAATGTATTCCACAGTGCACATGAAATTCAAACTATTAATTCTAAAGCGAGAGTTGTCAGGGACTTGCATTTCAGGCCTACTATTTCAGCTAACATAAAAATGCATCATGTCAGTTTTATGAATTCACATAATCATTAATACATTTTCAACTAATGCATTTACCTACTTATGAAATGTCGCCACTAATAAACAATTTTAGTACATGAGCATTGTCAGTTTTCACAACATAAGTTCTTCACGTTAACGTTTTCTACTAGTTACATTTATTTCCTACGTTAATTCTCCATGCTACTTGTCAACCTAAAATACGTCATATATTTATGTTAATACATTTCACAATTCTAACACTTCACGTTTACAAAATTGGAAGATTATATGCGGGTGCGCTCTACACATGATTATGATGCCCCCTTACAAATGAAATGGTATTTCCGCTCCATCAGTTCCTAGGGGTACATTTACTAAACTTTCACGCAACACAGGGCAGCAAGCAAAGTTGCTTTACTGCATTGTCTGAAAGGGAGAGAGCAGAAAAGCTCCATATTTATAAAGACATGGAGCATTTCCGCTTCCTCTCTGCACTGGCACACTGTGTGCAGCCTAGCGCCAATGCAGGCACCCTTGCACCTTAGTGCAAGGGTTCCTGCGCTATAGGCAGGATTATTTTTGTGCAATAAGGAACACCTTCCTGCCCAAAAACAATCCGTAGAGGAATTTTTCCTCTTTCTATGAGTGCTGCAGAATGCAACACACATGAAAAGAGGAAATAATGAGGAGAAATTAAGATATTTCTCCTCGTAACAACTCACTTGGGAAGGAGTAGCATTTTGACACATTCCCAGGTTCAGAGGTCTTTGTAAATCAGGGCAAGCACCAAAATCTATGGGTGGATGCATGGGAACGCCCATGCTCCACCCATGGAACGCCTCCCAAGTTGAACTGTAACGTAACTCAGCGAAAGCAGCTGCCCTGCATTACATTTGTTTACAAAGCAATGCACGGCCACACAAATCAGGCCTTGCGTGGCTTTGTAAATATTACTGAAGCCTTTGCGTTACCCTTGTACAAAGGCTTCATAAATATGGACCCAAGAGCTTTTGTCTTGCCTTTGCTAGCTGGTGTAAATGACTTTCAAGCACTGGTTTTCGCTGTACATGCCAGTGCAAAATTGCCCAGTGCTGGTGGAAATTTCACAGAATGAATACATTTTTTTTTAGCACTGATTCAATGTACATGAACTGGCTGTTATAAAACAGTAATCCATCCAAAATGTACATTAGCAAATGTTGCTAAGCGCTGGACCCAATTGGGATTACAGATTGTGAGAGAGTGGATTATTATTTGAAGTGGAAGGCATTCCTCTCCACGTAATAATGGCACTATTCCTTCCTAGATCCACTTAGCTCTCACTAATTTTAACCTGAGCCCAACCCCTAGTGGATGTAGAAAAGAGCAGGCAGGCTTAACTTAGGGGAAATTTTTAAAGCCTGTATCAGTACCAAAATAGTTAAAAAGCAGAAAACACAACAGTTTATAAAAAGAGAATTTTAATGAAGAAATACACACCAAAATAAAAATAAAATCTGATGCAGGGAAACAGAGACTTTTCGAAGTTGTAGATATTTCTAGTGCCAAAAAAACCAAAGCACCAACTGCAGGTATCTGGTCTCACTAAACCAGGTCAAACTCAAAAGTTAAGGCCGACCACTGTGTGGCGCAGGTTAGGTTTAGGAACCAGGTTCATCCCAGTGGAAAGTTTACTTTCTGACTTGTTTTTCTGAAAAAGTTCCTGTTGAGGTCAACAGCTGGTCTGGGTGCCAGCTGGATCCGAAGGGGAACTCATCGACAGCGGCTGACTGAAGCACAAGACCTCGTTGGAAGCCTCTGGTCTGGCAAGAAGTTTTAGGTTCTCGACATCCAAGGCAGGAAAACTCATTGCAAAACTACTTTGGAGATTTTTCACTGCCAGTAAATGTAAAACCTATGTGCACATGTCCTACTTTTAAAATACCATGCACCTTGCCCTATGGGCCTACCTTATGCCCATAGGGCCTACTTATCAGTATTAAAAAGAAAGATTTACGTCTGGAAAAAGATTATTTCGCCAGGTCGAATTTGCAGTTTTAAAACTGCACGTGTAGTCTGCAGGTTAAGGCCTGAAGACATACTTTGCATTGTCATGTTAGTGGTGACACAATAGGTGCTGCATTCCACTAATGGTTTGTATCTTACAGGCTCTAGGTAGACTGGGTACCATACTAGGAACATAAAGGTAATTTAAATGTGCCAATAAGGATTTATAAGAAATTCAACAATTGTTTAGGGCCAGAGCACATGCACTAGGGCCTAGTTAGAAGGATCCCAGTGTACAGAGTGTAAAAAACAACAGCTAGTACATTGTTCTTAACTTCCCCTAACAATAGATCGTGGAGCAAAGCAAAGCAAATTTCTGTAGAACCAGGAGATTTTGCACTGGTTTTGTAGCGATTCTGCATCAGTGGCTGAATATTTTTGCTGTCATTTTTGCTTTGATGGCCAGCACAAAATGAATCTTGCATTGACCTACTAGTGTTAAATGACATTTCGTACTGATTAAATGTAAACCATTGTCTATTGTAAATACAATTTCTTGTATGCAAAATTATTGTTTTTCAGTAGTACATTAAAAGATTAATACCCGTATAAAATAGGAAATATAGGTATTCCATGATGGCTGGTGAACTTCAAAAGTGGTGAGGCTATTTACCATCCTTGAACTGGATTGAACTGGATTGAGCAAGGGTCATATGACACATTTTGCAGCATGGTTTTAAAATAACCTAGCTAACAATCCAGAAGTTCTGATGGGTCACATTAAATGATCTTGATAATTGTTAATTAGAGCACACTGTGCACTTTGACCTTATTCCCACAATGATGACTTTGTTGAGCATGGAAGGGGGGAAATGAGGTAGGCAAAATTAAGGCTCAATGTGTGAGTAACAAGAAAAAACAAGTTTTCTCCTTGGTATAATCACACCCATATGTCGCAATAGAATTTGACGTTCAAATTCCTCAACTATATTGCTGAGAGAGAGACAATCCATCTCTAGTAAATCACCTTACAGCACCAATGTGTAAAACGGCAAAGGTGTCATTCACTGGCTTTTTGGCAAACAGAATCATTGCCCTTAAATTGTCATGAGTCAAAAATGCAATACGGAGAACCATTGCGAACATAGATGATGGAATAACTACACATATGTGGTAAAATAACAAACATAACAGCAAGTGTCTTCTAGTACCAAGGTATCAAAAGCAGCAATATATCAGTCTTAAATCTATTTCAAAATTGCAGTTATTTTTCTGACACAAAAGCTTGGCAGTTTTAAAAATAAAGGCATTTCACCCACTAAGGAATATATTTCTTTTTATTTTGGATAAATAGGCTCAATTCACAAATACAACAGACTTGCATTTAGTATTTTATGCCACCGAATACTTTAGAGAGCACAGTTTTAGTCACCCAAGAGCATCTTTTCTTTTCACTGAGCACTCACACATGCTACTGTCAGACACATGGGCATATAGTACCTTTTATGTGCATTTACTATCTTCAAAGACCAGCAATGACCAGCATATCACCACCATTATGCCCAGTAAGGCACAATTATGTAAAAGATTTCCGCAATATTTCAAGGAAGACCAGCTATTTAGCGAAGCAGAAATGGCCAGAATTTTGAGATGAATGTCCACATATTTATCACTGATGGGCCACCAGTCTGTCAGAGATAGCCAGGATATTGTCTAAAAGGACCACCAAATGTCACATATGGGCCACCATTATGCCAAACTAGCCAGCATCTCACCTAGAAATCCCATGGTATGTCAATGATAAGCTACCATAATGCCAGATCTCTCAAAGATGTCACCCACATTGTTCACAATGTCACAGATGGATCAAAATTACGCAGGGGCTAACCAGAATGCCTATCAAGAATTCCACAACATGCAATAAATGGGACCATTAGGCATGGTTTAAGTCCCATGCCGTCAACCAAACACAGCCATAAAAGCACAGATATGTTTATTTGCACACATGTGCTCCTACAGTCACAGTCACTCATACGCTCACTCACACACGTTAATATGCACAGACACTCACAGGCTCTCAGTCACACATGCTCACTCACACAGGCAAATACACAGGCATTAACTCTTGACAGTATTTCTGTGTGGTGGGAGGGCTGCACAAAACTCGGCCCTACCTGCTTCATACAAATGAGCAGTAGTACAGGCTAGTCCGGGCCCTAGGCAAGTGAAAGTATAGTGGAAAACACTAGGGCCAGCCCCTTAATGTTCAGTAAACAATTCAGTGAGATGCTGCACTTTTTTTTTTTAAACTAATGGGTTGTCAGTAAAATAGTAGAAAGAAACCAAATGCTCATATCGAGGAATGTAATGCTATTAATACACTCAGGATTAATTTGGTTTTGCTCAAGCTGCTTTCCAGCCATCAAATCCTAATTGCTGTTGCATTATTTCCCTCATAAAATGTACACATTTAATGCAGGGACAAATCAAAGTTTGAGTCTCTCCGTGTCAGAGATACTGATGGAAAAGCAATCTGTGAGTTGCCATTAAGAGGATTATCAGCTCTTTTCTTAATGTACACTGTGTTCCTGGAAAAAGGAACAACTTGCTGAAATGGATTCAAACCTGTTACCATCTCTTTATCGTACCGTCCATTATCCTAACGTAGCCTAGCCAGCTGCCCTGTCTTATTACTTATGGATTTCAACATCTTCCATGGCACCACAGATTTGCTTTTTGTTCCTTCTAAAAATGTTACACTTTCAGATAACTGTAAGAAGCATCTCATCTTCCTCTTCTCTCTTCACTGCAGTGCCATGATCCACTATGCCAGCACTAACACAAGCCATTCTTTAAACTAAACTCTATGCCATCAGAACAGGAATCACTGCACTTATGATTTGATTTGTCTTTTTATACTTATAATACATTTATTTTTATATTTATTTATTTTATCCGTACAGCCTGGAACAAATGTAAAAATTAGCTTCTTGGTGTTCACAAGCAGAACAATACAACTAAGGGTCAGATGAACTGAGCATTTTGGCTGTAACAAATGTATAGATTCGGCGTTTGTATTGTTAAAATGGATTTTCTTTTTACTAATCCCATTTTAGGAGTCAGAAAAGTTGTTCTGACTCCTAAAATGGCAATCCAAATGGATATCGAGTTGGTATCTGGAAGAGGCATGTTGTAGGTGTCCCTAAACCAATATCTAATACATCAATGTTTTGCAATCGAAATCCAGTGCAAAACATTGATCTGAATCTCAGAACCAATGCATCACCTCGGCTACGTGGCATTTGTTCAACCAGGACCCATACAACGCAACGCAACCAGGATTTAAGGTGCTTTGTTAAGCAGGCCTAACTGGGTCCCTGTAGCCGGCCTGTGCTCCATTGCGGCCGGCCTGCGCTCTATTGCGGCCAGCCTGAACTTGTGACTTTGTCTGGGTCTGGCACAACCAGATATTCCTTGTTGGTGCTTTGTGCTTTTTGGCACTCTTTTAACTTAAAACTATAAAATTCAATATTTCCGGTTTTACTGATTGGATTTTTGTCGTTTAGGTCTTGTTTTATTTATTAAACTAAGCTTTATTTTTTAAACCTGTTCTGGGATATTTTTGTGTGATGTTTTTACTGTTTTACAGTATCAAGTGTTGCACAAATACTTTACGCATTGCCTTCAAGTCAAGACTGACTTCTATGTGCAAAGCTACAAGAGGGTGAGCACAGGTTAATTTGGGGAGAGCGAAAACGAGCCATTCCAGACGATATTATGCAGCAAGTATTTTATTCTAGCGGACAGTTCATAACGCGCTTCGACCACACGGGTCTTGACCACATGACAGAAGGAGTAGTCAGTTCGTTTTTACATGCATATACATATAGACAGCGAAAAAAGACTAAATGGGCATAAACAGTGGGTAGAACCACAACCAGTAGATGCTCGATAATGACAATATCTGACATGAAAAAAAATAAAACTGTAAATTTTTTGGTACAGGATATAATTCATTCACATGTCAATATCCCCAGTTGGTTACTACATTATCTTTCTTCCCCATCAAAGTCATGTAGTTTTATAAAGTCCCACATTTCGAGACTAAACCCCTGGTTAAGTTTCAACATTCAATGTCATAATCTCAATCCTTGTCTTAGCGCCATATGGTTCAAATACCCACAAAAGCCATTGTTCTTGCACATGCACGCAACTTCATAGCGTCCACTTTGCTCTCATCTCCATTTATTTATTACTTTACATTTATGTTTTCTGCCTCATCTATATTGCAAAACCCCAAACCACCTCCTTGTCTCCAGAATTCAATTTCATATTGGTATAGTGCTCGTTATTACTTATCAGATGAGGCAATAGTAACGATAATGTTTACCGGCTGTTTTCAAGGCTTCCCGCCTTTCCAAAAGACCTTCGTCGCCACCCAATCATACCTGCGTTAAGCATCGACAATGTGCTGAGGTACATTACTCCAGCAAATGCTGGCTGTTTCAGATTGTCCTGCAATGAGTGGGGCAAAAAAAAAAAACAGGCACTCCCCATGCCCTCAGCATTGTTATAAAGAATTGTTATTTGCAGTTGTGCGATTGACAAATGGTAATAGCGATATCAATATGATATATAATACCCAACCCTGACAGAAATGACTAGCCGAAAATGGCCGTGCTGTATCGTATCTATCCTGTTCCTATTTGAGAAATGTTGTCCATCTACTCTGTTGATTGGAAACACATAGAGATGGAGGTTCGAATAAACGGAAATGAAATGAAGACAATGCTGATATTGACATAGGCCGATGATAGTAAAAATGCTTTTAAAATTATGCTCCTGAGTGCACCACGTTTCCTGTGAGGGGCTGTTTTTGAAATATATATATTGAATATATATATATATGACATTGACGAAGGCCGTCATGGCCGAAATGCGTTTGTTCAGCTACGGGACTACAATAAAGTAACCTTCAAACATCCTACTCGAGTGTGCGCCACACTGTGTAATGCAGAGTCTGGACGAATATATATATATATATATTCACTGAAAAAACCATAGGTTTTAGGGACAGTTATAGTTAGTTGGACATTTCACCCGTACAAAACCCGTGAAATTCCCCTGTTATAGTTAGTTCAGCTAACTATAACTCGCGCCCCGCAATGCACTGCTGATGACGTCACATATTACATCACTCATGACATGGTCAGTGACATCACTGATGACATCACTGATGACATCTCAAATGACATCACTGATGACATCACTGATGACATCATCCAGTGACTGTGTGTTTCTGTAAAGTTTAAATATGTTTAATATATATAGGGAAAGGCGTATTGAAGAATGAGTGGGTGTATAAGTGTCTGAATGGATGATTTAGTACGTGAGTGACTGACTCTACAAGTGAGTGATTAAACGTATCTTACTGAATGCATGGGTTAGTGACTAAACTGTGTGAATGTCTGTATCCGTCTGTTTGTTGGTGTGTAAGTGGATGCATGGATTTGCGAATAGCTACATGAGTGTCTATATGGGTTATTGATTGGTTCTCTGAGTATCTGTATGGCTGCCTGAGTGTTTGTGTGGGTGGGGTGTGTGTGACTCTATACATAGATGTGTGAGTGGGTGATTCACTGGGTGCATGATTTCAAGAGTGCATCTGTGATGGACTGCTTGGGTGGGTGAGTGTGTGTATGGGTGTGTTAGTGAGTGAATGTATATCTCAGTGGTACATGTGCGAGTAACTACATATGTAAAAGGCAGTATATATGTGTGTTAGAGTATTTAAATGGCTATAAGTGAGAGTGTGTTATTGTGAGAGTGGCTGTATGGATGCGTGTGTGCTTGTATCAGTTATTGTATAAGAGCGTAAGAATGTGCTAGTATTTGTATGAGTAAGTGAGCTGGTGTGTGTATAACTGTATAGGTGAGTAAATGGGTGTGTGATTAATTTTTTGCATGACTGACTAGGTGTGTGAGTACCTCTATGGATGAGTGGCGGTGTGTGAGTGTTTATATAGGTGTATGAGTGCATATGATAGTCCTGTACTGAGTTACTGTAAGTATGAGTGACTGTACAGGTGAGTGAGTGGATGTGTGTAGACCTAAGAATCAGTGAGTGGGTATGTAGTTTTTGGTGTTGGAGTGTCTATGGTTTTGAGAATGGCAGTCTGTAATTTAGAGTGGGTATATCAAAAGTTATATTAGGGTGTGAGAAGATGCATGAAATTATCACATGGATGATGTCATCAGTGATGTCATTTGAGATGTCATCAGTGATGTCATCAGTGATGTCACTGACCATGTCATGAGTGATGTAATATGTGACGTCATCAGCAGTGCATTGCGGGGGCGCGAGTTATAGTTAGCTGAACTAACTATAACAGGGGAATTTCACGGGTTTTGTACGGGTGAAATGTCCAACTAACTATAACTGTCCCTAAAACCTATGGTTTTTTCAGTGAATTTCAAAGGTTTTTTAAATGCTAATTTCTAACTATAACGTGTCTGAAACCTATGGTTTTTTCAGTGAATTTCAAAGGTTTTTTAAATGCTAATTTCTAACTATAACGTGCCTGAAACCTATGGTTTTTTCAGTGAATTTCAAAGGTTTTTTAAATGCTAATTTCTAACTATAACGTGCCTGAACCCTATGGTTTTTTCAGTGAATTTCAAAGGTTTTTTAAATGCTAATTTCTAACCATAACGTGCCTGAAACCTATGATTTTTTAAGTGAATTTCAAAGGTTTTTTAAATGCTAGTTTCTAACTATGCCAACAGAGGTAGGACATGTGAAGAAAGAAGAAAAAACGCACAGAAAGAAGCAAAAGATGTGCAGAAAGAACCAACAGAGGAGCAGAAAGAGGCCTTGTTGCAAAATCATCCTGTGCCCACAACTTTTTCAGACGGGTACTGGTGGTAACTGACTCTGACTAACCAGAGCCAGTGCGCGTTTGCACAGTGGTGAAGGGAGGGGGGGCCTGAGGTGACATGTGTGCAAACGCGCCCCGTGGCGCGTTTTAAGTTGCGGGATTAAGTCCCCTTGAATCCTGAGGGTCCCTGGGGCCCAACTAGCCCCCCAGGTACCTACAGTTAGGACCACAGAGCTGAGTTGCAGAGAGGCGTTCCGAGGCCACGCACTTTTTTTCACCTCTCTGCAACGCAACTCTGTTGTGCTTACTGAAGGTACCTGGTGGGCTAGTTGGCCCCCAGGATTCAAAGGGAATTAACTCCCCAACTTAAAACGCACCACAGGGCGTGTTTGCGCACATGTCACCTGAGGCCCCGCCCCCTCCCTTCACCACTGTGCAAACGCGCCCCGTGGCGCGTTTTAAGTTGGGGGATTAGGTCACCTTGAATCCTGAGAGTCCCTGGGGCCCAACTAGCCCACCAGGTACTTCCAGTAAGCACCACAGGCCTGCGTTGCAACGCCTGTAACAAATTGTGCAGTTGTGTTTAGGTAGTGAAGAGGGTCGTGCAGGGGGTAGTGTTTTAGGGTTTAGGGTAGTGCAGTGGTGTTTGTGTAGTGTAGGGGGTCATGCTGGGGGTAGATTTAGGGTTTAGGGTAGTGCAGTGGTGTTTGGGTAGTGTAGGGAGTCGTGCTGGGGGGAGTGTTTTAGGGTTTAGGGTAGTACAGTGGTGTTTGGGTAGTGTAGGGGGTCGTGCTGGGGTTAGTGTTTTAGGGTTTTAGGTTAGGGTAGTGCAGTGGTGTTTGGGTAGTGTAGGGGATACTGCTGGGGGTAGTGTTTTAGGGTTTAGGGTAGTGCAATGGTGTTTGGGTAGTGTAGGGGGTACTGCTGGGGGTAGTGTTTTAGGGTTTAGGGTAGTGCAGTGGTGTTTGGGTAGCGTAGGGGGTACTGCTGGGGGTAGTGTTTTATGGTTTAGGGTAGTGCAGTGGTGTTTGGGTAGTGTAGGGGTTCGTGCTGGGGGTAGTTTTTTAGGGTTTAGGGTAGTGCAGTGGTGTTTGTGTAGTGTAGGAGGTCGTGTTTTAGGGTTTAGGGTAGTGCAGTGGTCTTTGGGTAGTGTAGGGAGTCGTGCGGGGGGTATTGTTTTAGAGTTTAGGGTAGTGCAGTGGTCTTTGGGTAGTGTAGGGGGTTGTGCGGGGGTAGTGTTTTAGGGATTAGGGTAGTGAATTGGTATTTGGGTAGTGTAGGGGGTCATGCGGGGGTAGTGTTTTAGGGTTTAGGGCAGTGCAGTGGTGTTTAGGTAGTGTAGGGGGTCGTGCTGGGGGGAGTGTTTTAGGGTTTAGGGCAGTGCAGTGGTGTTCGGGTAGTGTAGGGGGTCGTGCTGGGGGGAGTGTTTTAGGGTTTAGGGCAGTGCAGTGGTGTTCGGGTAGTGTAGGGGGTCGTGCTGGGGGGAGTATTTTAGGGTTTAGGGTAGTGCAGTGGTGTTCGGGTAGTGTAGGGGGTCATGCTGGGGGTAGTGTTCTAGGGTTTAGGGCAGTGCAGTGGTGTTCGGGCAGTGTAGGGGGTCGTGCTGGGGGTGGTGTTTTAGGGTTTAGGGCAGTGCAGTGGTATTCGGGCAGTGTAGGGGGTCGTGCTGGGGGTGGTGTTTCAGGGTTTAGGGCAGTGCAGTGGTGTTCGGGCAGTGTAGGGGGTCGTGTTTCAGGGTTTAGGGCAGTGCAGTGGTGTTCGGGCAGTGTAGGGGGTCGTGCTAGGGGTGGTGTTTCAGGGTTTAGGGCAGTGCAGTGGTGTTCGGGCAGTGTAGGGGGTCATGCTGGGGGTGGTGTTTCAGGGTTTGGGGCAGTGCAGTGGTGTTCGAGCAGTAAAGGGGGTCATGCTGGGGGTGGTGTTTCAGGGTTTAGGGCAGTGCAGTGGTGTTCGGGCAGTGTAGGGGGTGGTGCAGGGGGTGGTGTTTCAGGGTTTAGGGCAGTGCAGTGGTGTTCGGGCAGTGTAGGGGGTGGTGCAGGGGTGGTGTTTCAGGGTTTAGGGCAGTGCAGTGGTGTTCGGGCAGTGTAGGGGGTCATGCAGGGGTGGTGTTTCAGGGTTTAGGGCAGTGCAGTGGTGTTCGGGCAGTGTAGGGAGCGGTGCAGGGGGTGGTGTTTCAGGGTTTAGGGCAGTACAGTGGTGTTCGGGCATTGTAGGGGGTGGTGCTGGGGCTGGTGTTTCAGGGTTTAGGGCAGTGCAGTGGTGTTCGGGCAGTGTAGGGGTTCGTGCTGGGGCTGGTGTTTCAGGGTTTAGGGCAGTGCAGTGGTGTTTGGGCAGTGTAGGGGGTCGTGCTGGGGCTGGTGTTTCAGGGTTTAGGGCAGTGCAGTGGTGTTCGGGCAGTGTAGGGTGTTGTGCTGGGGCTGGTGTTTCAGGGTTCAGGGCAGTGCAGTGGTGTTTGGGCAGTGTAGGGGGTTGTGCTGAGGCTGGTGTTTCACGGTTTAGGGCAGTGCAGTGGTGTTCGGGCAGTGTAAGGGGTCGTGCTGGGGCTGGTGTTTCAGGGTTTAGGGCAGTGCAGTGGTGTTCGGGCACTGTAGGCGGTCGTGCTGGGGCTGGTGTTTCAGGGTTTAGGGCAGTGCAGTGGTGTTCGGGCAGTGTAGGGGGTCGTGCTGGGGCTGGTGTTTCAGGGTTTAGGGCAGTGCAGTGGTGCTCGGGCAGTGTAGGGGGTCGTGCTGGGGGTGATGTTTCAGGGTTTAGGGTAGTGCAGTGGTGTTCGGGCAGTGTAGAGGGTCGTGCTGGGGCTGGTGTTTCAGGGTTTTGGGCAGAGCAGTGGTGTTCGGGCAGTGTAGGGGGTCGTGCTGGGGGTGGTGTTTCAGGGTTTAGGTCAGTGGTGTTCGGGCAGTGTAGGGGGTCTTGCTGGGGGTGATGTTTCAGGGTTTAGGGCAGTGCAGTGGTGTTCGGGCAGTGTAGGGGGTCTTGCTGGGGGTAGTGTTTCAGGGTTTAGGGCAGTGCAGTGGTGTTCGGGCAGTGTAGGGGGTCATGCTGGGGGTGGTGTTTCAGGGTTTAGGGCAGTGCAGTGGTGTTCGGGCAGTGTAGGGGGTCGTGAAGGGGGTGGTGTTTCAGGGTTTAGGGCAGTGCAGTGGTGTTCGGGCAGTGTAGGGGGTCGTGCTAGGGGTGGCGTTTCAGGGTTTAGGGCAGTGCAGTGGTGTTCGGGCAGTGTAGGGGGTCATGCAGGGGCTGGTGTTTCAGGGTTTAGGGCAGTGCAGTGGTGTTCGGGCAGTGTAGGGGGTCGTGCTGGGGGTAGTGTTTTAGGGTTTAGGGTTGTGCAGTGGTGCTTGTGTAGTGTAGGGGGTCGTGCTGGGGGTAGTGTTTTAGGGTTTAGGGTAGTGCAGTGGTGTTTGTGTAGTGTAGGGGGTCATGTTTTAGGGTAGTGCAGTAGTGTTTGGGTAGTGTAGGGGGTCGTGCTGGGGGTAGTGTTTTAGGATTTAGGTTAGTGCAGTGGTGTTTGGGTAGTGTAGGGGGTCGTGCTGGGGGTAGTGTTTTAGGGTTTAGGGTAGTGCAGTGGTGTTTGTGTAGTGTAGGGGGTCGTGCTGGGGGTAGTGTTTTAGGGTTTAGGGTAGTGCAGTGGTGCTTGTGTAGTGTAGGGGGTCGTGCTGGGGGTAGTGTTTTAGGGTTTAGGGTAGTGCAGTGGTGTTCGGGCAGTGTAGGGGGTCATGCTGGGGGTGGTGTTTCAGGGTTTAGGGCAGTGCAGTGGTGTTCGGGCAGTGTAGGGGGTCGTGAAGGGGTGGTGTTTCAGGGTTTAGGGCAGTGCAGTGGTGTTCGGGCAGTGTAGGGGGTCGTGCTAGGGGTGGTGTTTCAGGGTTTAGGGCAGTGCAGTGGTGTTCGGGCAGTGTAGGGGGTCATGCAGGGGCTGGTGTTTCAGGGTTTAGGGCAGTGCAGTGGTGTTCGGGCAGTGTAGGGGGTCGTGCTGGGGGTAGTGTTTTAGGGTTTAGGGTAGTGCAGTGGTGCTTGTGTAGTGTAGGGGGTCGTGCTGGGGGTAGTGTTTTAGGGTTTAGGGTAGTGCAGTGGTGTTTGTGTAGTGTAGGGGGTCATGTTTTAGGGTAGTGCAGTAGTGTTTGGGTAGTGTAGGGGGTCGTGCTGGGGGTAGTGTTTTAGGATTTAGGTTAGTGCATTGGTGTTTGGGTAGTGTAGGGGGTCGTGCTGGGGGTAGTGTTTTAGGGTTTAGGGTAGTGCAGTGGTGTTTGTGTAGTGTAGGGGGTCATGCTGGGGGTAGTGTTTTAGGGTTTAGGGTAGTGCAGTGGTGCTTGTGTAGTGTAGGGGGTCGTGCTGGGGGTAGTGTTTTAGGGTTTAGGGTAGTGCAGTGGTGTTTGTGTAGTGTAGGGGGTCATGTTTTAGGGTAGTGCAGTGGTGTTTGGGTAGTGTAGGGGGTCGTGCTGGTGGTAGTGTTTTAGGATTTAGGTTAGTGCAGTGGTGTTTGGGTAGTGTAGGGGTCGTGCTGGGGGTAGTGTTTGAGGGTTTAGGATAGTGCAGTGGTGCTTGTGTAGTGTAGGGGGTCGTGATGGGGGTAGTGTTTTAGGGTTTAAGGTAGTGCAGTGGTGTTTTTGTAGTGTAGGGGGGTCATGTTTTAAGATGCAATGCTCCAATACCTGACCAGTCTGCACTACATAAAACTGCAAAAAAACTAAAAATAAAAAGTGTTTTGCACACTTTTGTCATTGGGCTATATGTGGGCTACATCTGGGTAATATTTGTGCTACATTTGGGCTCTTTTTTCACTGGTGGCCATCTTGGAAGACTTCTTTGTTATGAAGTTTCCTAATTTCTTCATTTACTGCAGTCTCCTCAGTAGGAAATGCTTTCAGTTTTTTACTTTGATTCCATCAAGAAGGCATTCAGATGTGTCTCACATCTGCCATAAATTCAGAATGTTAGCACTCTAGTTGCTCATTAGATCACTGGAGTAAAGCTACTGCTCACCAGGGAGTTAACTGGTAGTCTGCTGCTGGTATTGAAAGTGATTGTTTCAGTCTGCATGTCAGAATTTTCTAATGAAATAGAAGAGGATTTCAGATCTCACTTAAAACATGCCCTAATTTTTCTTTCTGCAGCACTAACCATAATTTCTATTTCAAAAAGAACCCCTCATTTTGTTCCTTTTTAAATTAAATGTTTTAAGTGTTACCGGTTTATTCCAATCAAGATGGCTTCAGGTGTGCCATACTTTTGTCATAAGTAAGGCTGTTAGCGCTCTAGTTGTTCTTTAGAACACTCTGGGAAGCTGCAGTAGAACACAAAGGCATCAACTGGCAGGCTGCTCCTGTTGAAATATAACAGGAAGATATTTGAGATCACACTTGAAATATGTCCTAATTTTTCTTTCTACAGCACTAACCATAATTTCTATGACAAAATGAACCCCATCATTTTGTTCCTTTTTAAATTAAATGTTTTAAGTGTTACCAGTTTATTCCAATCAAGATGGCTTCAGGTGTGCCATACGTTTGTCATAAGTAAGGCTGTTAGCACTCTAGTTGTTCTTTAGAACACTCTGGGAAGCTGCAGTAGAACACAAAGGCATCAACTGGCAGGCTGCTCCTGTTGAAATATAACAGGAAGATATTTGAGATCACACTTGAAACATGTCCTAATTTTTCTTTCTACAGCACTAACCATAATTTCTATGACAAAATGAACCCCATCATTTTGTTCCTTTTTAAATTAAATTGTTTAAGTGTTACCAGTTTATTCCAATCAAGATGGCTTCAGGTGTGCCATACTTTTGTCATAAGTAAGGCTGTTAGCACTCTAGTTGTTCTTTAGAACACTCTGGGAAGCTGCAGTAGAACACAAAGGAATCAACTGACAGTCTCTGCCCTTGTTGGATGTACATGTTTTACTGAGAATGTCAGACTTCATTCTCACATGAGTGAGAAAGATAATGTGAATTTACAGAAAATATGCTCTCATTTTAGCTTCTGGAGCACCTTCCAAACCTCCATGGGACAAGCATGAGAAAATAGTGTTCTCTCAAACATGATTCATGATATCCCAGCAGAAGGTTTTTCACATGGTAAAATCACCTTAGAATACACCACAATTCCTAAAATTAGTATGGTACCATCAACAAATAAATTCTAATGTAACTAAAGCCTGTTATCACCCTTTATAGTTCTCCTTTTGGTGACCCTCAAAATCTTCTATTCACTACAATGCATTTCAATGAGGTACTATCATTTATATTGGTCCCAAGATGGCTGCCAGCAATTCCAGGATGAAGTGCTGACAGCCAATCAGATCTCACAATGACATGTGTGGTTAGGCTCCGCCCAGATATATATGTGACTTTACTTTTGATTTTCTCAGGAACTACTGAACGGATTTACACCATTTAAGCAAAAGGCACGACACTGAACCAAGGGCTACCTCTTTGCCAAATTTGGTGTAATTCCGTTCAGCAGTTCGGGCTGTAGCTGCGACTAAAGGTTCCTATGGAAAAATGAATGGGGAAAACGCGTTTTGGGACCCCCTTTTTCTCGGCCCCCGCTTGACGTATCACCCCGAGACTTTCAGGATAGGAGCGGACCGGAGCGCCCCAACAAGTTGGAAACTTTCGCGAAGATTCGTCAACCGGCGCCAACGTTATTTCAAATAGAATGTCGCGGATTTCCTATGGATAATAGGTTTTAACTATAACTATCTACTGGCGACCGCCAGTAGATAATATATATATATATATATATGTACTACAAAGGACGCAGCACTCCGGAGTTGAGTTTGAAGAATGTACTCATATATATGTGTATATCATCTACTGGCGGTCGCCAGTAGATAGTTATAGTTAGGACCTATTTTCCATAGGAAATCCGCGACATTCTATTTGAAATAACTCTCTTGCCGGTTGACGAATCTTCGCGAAATTTTCAAACTTTATGGCCCGCTCCGGTCCGCTCCTACCCTGAAAGTCTCGGGGTGATTCGTCAAGCGGGGCCGAGAAAAAGGGGGTCCCAAAACGTGTTTTCCCCATTCATTTTCCCATAGGAAACTTTAGACACGGCTACAGCCCGAACTGCTGAACGGAATTACACCAAATTTGGCAAAGAGGTAGTTCTTGGTTCAGAAAGAACCCTTTTGTTAAATGGTGTAAATCCGTTCAGTAGTTCCTGAGAAAATCAAAAGGAAAATCACATATATATCTATGGCCGCGTTGGATTCGCCCACCCTCCCGATCACGAGCTGTCTGCTAATTGGCTGTCAACACTCCAAACCAGGAAGTGTTGGCAGCCATCTTGTTCCTCAATAGAACCGAGGAACAAGAAAGCAGTAAAAAAAAGTGCGCAAAACGCACAAAGGGGGCAGGGTAGAAACACCCTGACCCCCTAGGTCTGCTCAGGGGGTCCCACAAGGACCCCCTGGGTAGAAAAAAGAATTTTTTAAAAGAAAAAAAATCGGCAAGATGCGCTCAGGGAGCGCGGATCCTGCCGAAAAAAAAAAAAATCGAAGCGCGGTCTCCCGCGCTTCGATGTTAATTTGCCCCCGGGTGGGCCAAGTTCCGGGGACATGGTGGGGGGGGGGTTAAAATTTAATGTGGGGGGCCTCTAAGGCCCACCAAGCCCCGGGAACCGCCACCCCCCGGGGCTTAAGAAAATAATGGTGCGGGAGGGCTCTTTGCCCTCCCGCAGCCCCGGGGACCGCCACCCCCCGGGGCTTCTTTTTTTAAAAAAAAAATTTGACCTGTGTGGGGGGGCTCCAGCCCCCCCACACGCCCCGGGGACCGCCACCTCCCCGGGGCACTAAACATTTGAATATGGGGGTCCGTTACGGACCCCCAAAGCCCCGGGGACCACCACCTCCCCGGGGCTGTGAAATAGTTGGGAGGGGGGCCGCGCGGCCCCCCTCCTGGAGCCCTTGATGGCCCTGGGGACCGCCACCCCCCAGGGCCGGCTCCTGCAGTGTCCCGGGGTGCCTACCCCCGGGACACTGCTGTTTGCAATGACAGGACGGGAGCCTCGCGGCTCCCGTCCTGTCATTGCAAACTTGCTTTGGATATTGGAAGCGAGAGCAGGAAACCTGCTCTTGCTTCCAATATCCAAAGCTGATTGCTTTTCCACATGGGGAGCAGCATGTTAGCTGCTCCCCATGTGGAAAAGCAATGCCGGCTCGCGCAGGAGGCGGGGAGCCGGCGGGACTGTGGGGGGTTTGGGGATGGGGTCCCCGGGGCCATAAGTGGCCAGGGAGGGGGGCCACGCAGCCCCCCTCCCCAAATTAGAAAAAAAAAAAAAAAAAGGGCAAGGCCGGCCCCGGGGGATGGGGTCCCCGGGGCCTTAAATGGCCTGAGGAGGGGGGCCACGCAGCCCCCCTCCAAATAAAAAAATTAAAAAATTGAGGACATTCCCCGGGGGATGGGGTCCCCGGGGCCAATACAGGCCCAGAAAAGGGGGGCCGCGCGGCCCCCTTCCCGTTTTTTTTTTTTTTATTTGAAAAAAAAATAAAATGCTCAGGCCCCGGGGGATGGGGTCCCCGGGGCCAAAAGTGGCCAAGGGAAGGGGGGCCACGCAGCCCCCCTCCCATTAAAAAAAAACAAGAAAAAAAAAAAACAACCGGCATCGTGCCGGAGGCTTCGCCCCCCTCCCTGCAGTACTCTGCAAACGCGCCCTCTGGCGCGTTTTAAGAAGGGGAAGTAATCCCCTTGAATACTGGGGGTCCCTGGGGACCAACTAGCCCACCAGGAACCTCCAGTATGCACCAGGGGGCTGCGTTGCAGAGAGGTGTACAGAGGCCACGCCCCTTTTTACACCTCTCTGCAACGCAGCTCTGTGGCGCTTTTAGAAGTACATGGTGGGCTAGTTGGACTCCAGGGACCCTCAGGATTCAAGGGGACATAATCCCCCAACTTAAAACGCGCCACGGGCGCGTTTGCACAGTGGTGAAGGGAGGGGGCGGGGCTTCAGGTGACATGTGTGCAAACAGGCCCCGTGGCGCGTTTTAAGATGGGGAATTAAATCCCCTTCAATCCTGAGGGTCCCTGGGGGCCAACTAGCCCACCATGTACTTCTAAAAGCGCCACAGAGCTGCGTTGCAGAGAGGTGTAAAAGGGGCGTGGCCTCTGTACACGTCTCTGCAACGCAGCCCCTGGCGCATACTGGAGGTTCCTGGTGGGCTAGTTGGCCCCCAGGGGCCCTCAAGATTCAAGGGAACTTAATCCCCCAACTTAAAACGCGCCACGGGGCGCGTTTGCACAGATGTCACCTCAGGCCCCGCCCCCTCCCTTCACCATTGTGCAAATATTCCTCTAAAATCAGCCGAAATACGAATTCCGATTTACTCACCTGTTATCAGGAGAGACCTCAGTGCTGCATCTTTCAGCCCAGTACTGATCCTGAAAAGTAATTTTAACCGTACTTACCAGTAACTTGAATTTCCTTCCATAGGATATCATTGCCTGCTTTTTGCTGAAAAAGTTTCTAAGTGTCGATTTTTGAAACATACAAATATTCCTCTAAAATCGGCTGAAATACGAATTCCAATTTACTCACCTGTTATCAGGAGAGACCTCAGTGCCGCATCTTTCAGCCCAGTACTGATCCTGAAAAGTAATTTTAACCGTACTTACCAGCAACTTGAATTTCCTTCCATAGGCTAACATTGACTGGTTTCACTTGGAAATTCTTCTAAGTGTTGAGTTTTGGAACTTTATAATATTCCTCTAAAATCAACCGAAGTACGAATTCCGATTTACTCACCTGTTATCAGGAGAGAACCCAGTGCTGCATCTTTCATCCCAGTACTGATCCTGAAAAGTAATTTTAACCGTACTTACCAGTAACTTGAATTTCCTTCCATAGGCTAACATTGACTGGTTTCACTTGGAAATTCTTCTAAGTGTGGAGTTTTGGAACTTTATAATATTCCTCTAAAATCAACCGAACTACGAATTCTGATTTACTCACCTGTTATCAGGAGAGAACCCAGTGCTGCATCTTTTAGCCCAGCACTGACCCTGGAAAGTAATTCTAACCGTACTTACCAGTAACTTATATTTCCTTCCATAGGAATCCATTGTCTGGTTTTCAGCAGAAAAGTTTCAAAGTGTCGATTTTCACAAATTACAAATATTCCTTAAAAATCGCCTGTATGACTTAAACGCATTCTTTCAACTGTTTACAGGAGATGCACCAGTGCTGGATCCAGGATCCAACACTGAGTAAGAAAAAGTAACGATAACACTACTTACCTGCTAAGTGAATTTCCTCCCATAGGATAAAATTGGTGATTCTATGTGAAAAAGTTTCTAAGTGTCAACTTTTAAAATACAATAATATTCCTTAAAAATCACTACTGTAACCAAAACGCTTTTACTCAACTGTTTACAGGAGATGTCCCAGGACTGAATCTAGGATCCAGTCCTGTGGTTAGAAAAGTAATCCATAAAGTAACTAATTGCATTTAACTAGAAATTCACATTGAGCTCAATGTTGCATTGTGTTTGAAATTGTGTTGCCCATTGCAACAACTGTAACTACTGTACTTAAAACTCTATTGCCTATTTGCAAACTATTTAAACTAAAGTAATTCATTCTGAGAAAGTATATTTTGTAATGTAATGTATAATGTAATTACAATGTAATTTAATAAATAAAATATATAAAAATAAATAGTTTTAAAAAATGTAGTAAATCAGTATCAAAAAAATAAATATAACAATTAATACATTTAAAAATTGTCATTTACAAAACCTTTGAAATTCACTGAAAAAACCATAGGTTTTAGGGGCGTTATAGTTAGAAATTAGCATTTAAAAAACCTTTGAAATTCACTGAAAAAACCATAGGTTTCAGGTACGTTATAGTTAGAAATTAGCATTTAAAAAACCTTTGAAATTCACTGAAAAAACCATAGGTTTCAGACACGTTATAGTTAGAAATTAGCATTTAAAAAACCTTTGAAATTCACTGAAAAAACCATAGGTTTTAGGGACAGTTATAGTTAGTTGGACATTTCACTCGTACAAAACCCGTGAAATTCCCCCGTTATAGTTAGTTCAGCTAACTATAACTCGCGAACCCACAATGCACTGCTGATGACGTCACATATTACATCACTCATGACATGGTCAGTGACATCACTGATGACATCACTGATGACATCTCAAATGACATCACTGATGACATCATCCACGTGATAATCTGATGCACCTCCTCACACCCTAATATAACCTTTGATACACCCAATCTAAATTACAGACTGCCATTCGCAAAACCATAGACACTCCAACACCAATAACTACATACCCACTCACTGATTCTTAGGTCTACACACACACATCCACTCACTCACCCGTACAGTCACTCATACTTATGGTCACTCAGTACAGGACTATCATATGCACTCTTACTCCTATATAGACACTCAAACACCGCCACTCATCCATAGAGGTACTCACACACCTAGTCAGTCATGCAAATAATTAAACACACTGCCATTTACTCACCTATACAGTTATACACACACCAGCTCACTTAATCATACAAATACTACCACATTGTTACGCTCTTATACAATCACTGATACAAGCACACACTCATCCATACAGCCACTATCACAATCACTCACTCTCGCTTATAGCTATTTATATACTCCAACACACATATATACTGCCTTTCACATATGTAGTTACTCACACATGTACCACTGGGACATACATTCACTCACTAACACACTCTTACACACACTTACCCACCCATACAGTCTATCACAGATGCACTCTTGAAACCATCCACCCAGTGAATCACCCACTCACACATCTATGCACAGAGTCGCACACACCCCTCCCACACAAACACTCAGGCACCCATACAGATACTCAGACAACCATTCAATAACTCATATAGACACTCATGTAGCTATTCACAAACACATGCAGCCACTTACACAGCAACAGACAGACGGATACAGACATTCACCCAGTTTAGTCACTAACCCATGCATTCAGTAAGATACGTTAAATCACTCACTTATAGAGTCAGTCACGCACCTACTAAATCATCCATACAGACACTTACACACCCACTCATTCTTCAATACGTCTTTTCCTATATATATTAAAAATATTTAAACTTTACAGAAACACACAGTCACTGGATGATGTCATCAGTGATGTCATTTGAGATGTCATCAGTGATGTCATCAGTGATGTCACTGACCATGTCATGAGTGATGTAATATGTGACGTCATCAGCAGTGCATTGTGGGTGCGCAAGTTATAGTTAGCTGAACTAACTATAACAGGGGAATTTCACAGGTTTTGTACGAGTGAAATGTCCAACTAACTATAACTGTCCCTAAAACCTATGGTTTTTTCAGTGAATATATATATACATATATATATATATTCATATTTTTATATATATATATATATTCACTGAAAAAAATCAAAGGATAAAGTAACGTTATAGTTAGGTGAAATGCTGAAATGCTCAGTAACAACATAACATTTTCAACTAAAAAAAACAAAGACATTTACCAATTATAGTTATCTCAAGTAACTACAAATTGTGCCCCTGCCCTGCACAGTTTTCTCATCAATAGTTGCTTTGCATGAGGGGCTGTATAGGTGAGTGAGTATGTCTTAGTATCTGTATGAATAAGTGAGTGGGTGTGTGTATAACTGTATAGGTGAGTAAATGGCTGTGTGATTGACTCTATAAGTGAGTGAGTAGGTGTGTCAGTAGCTCTATGAGTGACTGACAGTGTGTGAGAGGGTGTATGAGTGGATATATCAGTGGCTGTATTTGTGAGTGGGTTGGTGTATGAGTGGCTGTATGGGTAACTGAGTGGATGTGTGTGTAGACCTATGAATCAGTCAGTGGGTGTGTAAGTACTGGTATGGGTGTATCAATGGTTTTGAGAATGTTAGTTTGGAAGTTGGAGTGGGTGCATTAAAGGTTATATTGGGGTAGGAGTGGGTGCATCAGAGATTCTGTGTATGATGTAATCAGTGATGTCATTTGTGATGTCATCAGTGATGTCACTGTCTATGTCATGAGTGATGTAATTTGTGAGGTGGTAAGCAGTGCATTGTGGGGGCACGAGTTATAGTTAGCTCAGCTAACTATAACTGCTGAATTTCTCTGGTTTTGTACGAGTGAAATCTCAGCCTAACTATAACGTCCGTTAACTTTGTTTTTTTCAGTGAATTTCTAAGGTTTTTTTATTTCTATTGTCTAACTATAACACCCCGTAACCTTTGTTTTTTTAGTGAATTTCTAAGTTGTTTTAATATTCTATTTCTTAATTGTAACGCCCATTTTCTTTCTTAAGTGAGCCTCTGAGATTTCCGTATTTTCTTTCTATAATTGGATATTAGATATTATATTTATATTATATACCAATCGTTTTTTGATTTGGTATGTGTTTATCAGAAAGTACATTAATAACAAGTTTTTTTTTCAACAATATTTTGACTCTGCACAACATTGTCGCATTTACTGTGGAGAATCTGTGATCAGTAATGTATTTCACATACTGAAAAATAAAATTAAAGACACTTTTTAAATAAAGTTTAAGTCTAAATATTTAGTAAGATATTGTTTTAACTTTTCTTTCTGTGATCAATTTAGGAGAAAACCGCCTTTACAAAAAAAATGTATATTCGTGACTACCAACGTCATTGCGGTGCCCTCGGTAGTCGCAAAGAGCACAAGGTTTGTACAAAGTGTAAAACATATATATAGACACATTCTACAGTATATTTAACAATTGAGCTTCATTAGCGTACTTTTCAAACTCATATTTTTGTAGTGAGTTTCCAGAAAACTAATTTTCAAAGACTATTTTCTGTTTTCGCCGTGACGCTGGGTGTCGCGATGATATCAGTGGCTGCAATTGGCGTGAATCGTCACAAAATTACAAAACAAATGCAGACATTCAATAGTCACCACCCCATTCAAAACTTATAACTGCAAAATGGATTATAACCAACACACTAAACACATTAATATCTAAATGACTGTATAATACCATGTACAACCCTCTTAATATCTCTATAGCACAGTAAATAACTTTTTCAGTGTAATCTGACTGCATTCATCACTGTATCACTAAGTCTCTCATTCACTGAATAAGTATATGTGAGACGATGCATCAGTCTATCCATACTGCTGTTATGAAATGTGTGACTGCATCTATGTGTGGGTGCATCAGTATCACAATGGGTCTGTGATTGGTTCCGTAAGTCTCTCACTCAATCTGTGAGTAGGCACATGAGTAACTTTGTGCATTCGTAAGTAAGCATATGACTGTCTGACTGGATCTGTGACAGGATACATGAGTGTCTAAGTGGGTGTCTGAGTGGGTGAGTGAGTGGGTGCATGAGTATCTGAGTGGATCTGTGAGTGAGTGCATGAGTCTCTCAGTGGGTCTATGACTGGCAGCCTGAGTAGTTCTGTCAGTGGGTGCATGGATCTTTCAGTATGACTGTGAGTGGGTACATGAGTCTCTAAGGGGCATATCAGCAAGGGCCGACAATAATTATCGCTAAGCGCGCTTAGCGCTAGGATAATTATCGCTGGCTATCGCTGGATTTTATCGCTGAGATAGCGCGCTATCAGCGACGCTTATCTCCAAAGTGATAAAATTCCAAGCGCAAGCTGCCAAATGTGCGATTATCGCTGGAAATCCAGCGATAATCGCACAACGGTTGGCGATAGCTTGATGATAGGGCAGGGCAGACTTAGCCATTATATCCACCTTCCATTGGATATAATGGCTAAGTCAGACTGAAAGCAGGCGTAAGGAAAGTAGCGATAACCGCGGTTAGCGCTACTTTTCTTAGCGCTACGCAGGTTATCGATCAGCTTGCTGATAGGAGAAATGTCTGTTAGCGACATTTCTCACGTTATTTTGGGGAGGAACGCCCACTTTGCATCTCATTAGAGATGCAAAGCTGGGCGTTAAGGGAAAAGGCGCTAAGGGATGGATTCACGCGATAGCGTGACCTTGCTGATAGTGCGATAAAATTATCGCCGCTTTTCGCCTGAAAACGGACGCTAAAGCGGTGATAATTTTATCGCGGGGCGTTGATGATATGCCCCAGAGTGTATAACTGACTGGGTGCATAAGTCTCTGAGTGGGTCTTTGAGTAGCTGCGTGAGTGACTGTGTGGGCATGTGAGTGAGTGGGTCTGTGAGTGGATGTATGAGTGTATGTGTGGATCTGTGAGTGGGTGTATGAGTGTCTCAATGGGTCTGTGAGTGATAGCATAAGTCTGAGTGGGTGAGTGAATGGGTGCCTACATGAGTGTCTGAGTGGGTCTGTGACTGGGAGAGCGAGTCTCTGGGTCGGTCTGTGAGTGAATGCATGAGCCTTGAGTGAGTGAGTGGGTGCATGTATATCTGAGTGAGTATATGAGTGGGTGTGTCAGTTTCTTAGTGTATGAGTGACTGACTGAGTCCATAAATCTCTGAGATGGTCTGTGACTGAGTGTGGGAGTGACTGTATGGGTGTGTGAGTGGGTGTATGAATGTCTCAGTGGATCTGTGAGTGGGTGTATGAGTGTCTCAGTGGGTCTGTGAGTACATACATGAGTGTGTGATTGGGTCTGTAAGTGGGTGTGTCAGTCTCTGAGTGGGTCTGTACATGGGTGCGTGACTCTCAAGTGAGTCTGTAAGTGGGTGGATAAGTATCTGAGTGGGTCTGTGAGGGGGTGCATGAGTGCCCAGTTGGGTCTCTGAGTGGGTGTAGAGTCTCTAAGTGAGTATGAGACTGTACTCATGAGTCTATGACTGACTCTCTAAGTAGGTGCATGAGTCTCTGAGTGGGTCTGTACATGGATGCATCAATCTCCGAGTGAGTCTTTAAGTGGGTGCATAAGACCCTGAATGGGTATGTGTGTGGGTGCATGAGTGTCTGAGTGGGTATGTGCCTGGATGTTTAAATGTGTGAGCGGGTATGTGAGTAGGTGTATGAGTGTCTGAATAAATATGTGAGTAGATACATAAGTCTGTGACAGTGACCGGCGAGTGTGTACAATTATATATTTATTTTTATATTTCCACCAATTTTTGCAATGACTTTGCGATAATAGCCATGTCCCCACGATGGTACACGAGTGGTTGCGCTGACTATCGTGAATATTGTGCGCAATTAAAAAAATCAATTTAGGAGACATAACTTGTGTCACTAACACACCCATTTCTCAAACATGAGGTCAGAGTATTTCCACCCAGGCCTCTTATGTTAGCTTTCACACAAATGTTCAGCCACGGGAACCATTCCTGGACGATAAAATGGCGGGCGCTACTTTGTGTTCAGGTTGCGTCCAGCCAATCAGAGCATTCCCGTTGGTGCATGCATGCGCAATTAATGGCGAAATCGTTGCGAAATATCAGCGACCAGAGATATCACTATAATTTTCAACCTACATTTCTCAAAAACTACAGAACGGATTTACACCAAATAACCAAAAGGCACTTTCTTGAACCAACATCACCCTCCCTGCCAAAATTGGTGTAAGTCCGTTCAGCAGTTCGGGCTGTAGGTGTGGCTAAAGGTTCCTATGGGAATTAACATTACAAATGCACCCTTATTTCGCTCCCCAATTTCTCAGTCCCCACTGATCTGTCAAGTGGGAGCTGAGAAAAGGAGGGTTCACAAAACATATTTTCCTCATGCAATTTCCCACAGGAACTTTAGACACAGCTAAAGCAAAAATGGTTGAACAGAAATACACCCATTTTGGCAGAAAGCTAGATCTTTACCCAAAAAACTTACTTTTTGTGAGTTTGTGTAAATCCATTCAGTAGTGTTTGAGAAATTAAGGTTTAAAATGTATGTATATATTGTAAAGCAGTACCACCACAGTATTACCCCGCAGCACCACTCAATCTGGTTGGTGGTGTAATTCCATTCAGCTGTTTTGGCTGTAGTGCTGTCCAATTTTCCTATGAGAAATTGCATGGGAAAACAATTTGCGGGTTGGGTATTGTAATAAAAACTTACCATACGTTAAAAAAGCCCTAGAAATTTACTGAAAGAAACAAAGGTAAAAGTGATATTACAATTAGGTATGGTAAAATTATCTTACTTTACATTAAAAAAAACCTCAGAAGTTCACTGAAAAAAACAAAGTTTAACCTGACGTTATAGTTAGGTGAAAATGTCAGGAGACTGCCAGCTGCGGCCACCCACTGTAGTGGGTTTGGGAAGGATCTGGCCGAAGGCTAGACTCTGTGGCTAAACCCTTCTGCCCAATGCTAAAGGACATGTGCAGAAGACATTGACCGCCAACAGGAGGTTTGGTGCATTGCCTGCAACCAAACACTGCTGTTCACGCCTGTAGGATATGCACACTTGAGAATTAGGCACAGGACCTGCCCTGCTGTCAATCAGCACTGTGCATTACCAAAGACGTGGGGGGGTATAAATTAAGTATGTCATAAAAAAACATTAAATTCACTTAAATAACTACACTTAAGTTATAGTCCTGGCTCAAATGTGCAGAACCACAGTAATTCAATAGTTATGGTTTGCAATGTACACAATACACATCATAACTTGTTCCATCCTCCAAGCTCAAAACACAAATAAGCCAAGGGCACAGAAGCAAAAAAAAGAGCTATTGAGAAAAAACATGTTGATTGGTGTGAGTAATCTTGTGTAAATCACAAAGCTGCACTTATACGACCCTTGAAATACCAGTCTCCTTTAGGTTTCCTGAGTGCCGCTAGTTTACTTTGTCTTAGTACTGAACCCTAATCAGCATATCTGAAGGAAATTGTGACCGTGGGTTGTTTGAGCTTTACCTCTGATGGATTACAGAAACTCTTGTACTTAGTCTTGTATATTTATATTTCTGTCCTCTACCTCATGTAGTCTGCCTTTTATGTGGATGTTGTTTCTCTAGGATAGGTTCCTAGATCTTCTTGCTGGAGCTCCAGTTCTTGATTTTCGCCTCTCAGCATATGGATATTGGTCTACATCTGGTGCTGTTCTTCTGATCCTTCATCAAAATCTTCTCAAGGGTATCTACCCTGGTCCCTAGAGAATTCAGGTCACTTTTCAAGGCTGGAAGGAGGTCTTGTAATATGAGTTATTTGTTCCAAGTTCCAATCCGATCTCCTGTAGTAATTGCTGATAGAGTGCTTGAGACATCCGAATTTGCTTGGAATTTCGAATTTCCTAGCCACAATTTATGCTGCCTGTCTTGCACCGCCTACAGTCAGAGATCTTGTTGTTCTGCTCAGAGGCTGTTTCACTTCTGCGGGTGTCTCCTAAGACTAACATGAGTGGCTCCTATCAACAAAAAGTGTGCATATAGCTTGCGTGTGATATCGGTCTGTATTGTTTTTGAGTGGGCATCATGGAGGGCGACACAATCTTAAAACGTTTCCTTGCTATCTTCCAGTCATGACCGCCAGGCGCCTTGTAAATTGGTTAAGGAGTTCTGACTTTATTGCAGCTGTGCAGGGCAGGTAGAATCAGTAAATACTTATTTTCAGGCAAGTAAGCGAGTCACCATTATGCTCCCAAAACTGGAGACCAAATTCAGAGTCATCCTCTCTGGGGGCTGCTGAGTTCCTTTGCCGTGTTCCCTTACTTGAATACAGCTACAAAATTGGTGCATTCCTAGCTAGAGACTATGGCAGTTGGGACTTCCTCCATCGCATTCACCCTTTGTCCTCTGCATGGCAGGGCCAAACCTATCAACGGCACCTGCCTGGCTAGGCTGCTCGTAAGATGGAGGACTAAACGCCAACATATGGTATCACTGTCCTTCATGACGGTCATGTTCCTTCAATTGTCCTGGTCACGATTGGCATTCCCTCAGCTTCTGTCTCAACCTGCAAGTTGGTGGTCTAATGTCACTAGGCGTGAGATGGCTTCGAATCTAGCCCATGGGTACTCAGCCATCTGCAGCCCACACTCAAGTTGGCTTGCAGCAGCAATCTGATTGATCCATTCCTCTGCTGCCAAAGCCTTGATATCCTCTGCCAGATTTGATTGTTGCTTTCCAGTGGCAGCTGGCCCTCTGGTGCCTTTGGGTGCTGAGCTATACCAATTCATCTTCATCCAGCCTCCGGCTTGCATCAAGCGCGTAGGTCGCCTGATCCTACTGAGGGCCTCTGCTTCATGCCTAGCCCTTCAGATCTGCACAGATTGAGACGGGGCCATATAATGTGAATTATATAACCGAATGTGCACCATTATTTATATCACATTTATTTAACACATTAAGGCCATAAAGATTTCGTACATATCCTTATACATGAACCAGAAGGCCCAGTGTGATGGTGTTATATCTTCTGAAGATCCTCCAGCCATAACGTGTTTCATCACTTGCGTCAATATCCCTATGACTTGCTCAGTGCTAAATCATTATTCTCACAGTTCTCTTCATATTGCCAAATAATTGCATTGAGTATATCAAAAGTGAACTTATCATCACTCTTCTGGAGATCAGCGTTAGTGGGGAGTGTGCCTCTCTTTGCGCAGACTGTCTCCACTCCTGTGGGATACACAATCACTCTGCCAATAGAGTAGCCCCACTTGGTCCTCCATTAGTTAATGGATGTAGTAATCAACGGCCTGATGCAGACCTAGAAGTGGATAACACGTGTCAGCACTTATAATCTTTTGGTGTGCCAGTGCCCAATTGGGAATCTACAAGTGCATTTACTGCAACTTTTCATTGGGAGAAAGTTGTGGGTGCTCGAGAATGTCCTTAGCTTGTACCTTTAAGCAGTCTTTGCTAGACCTAAACATGAGGCAGCAACACTGCTAATCAGAAATGTTCTAAATATTTGAATGACTATTTGGGTATTCTAATAAACACGATAAATATACTTTTTTTTAACTAGATGTGGGCTGATGAATTTCACAAGAAAATGGATATTATCAGTTTTTACTGAATGGATATATGCTGTACAAAGGCCAGCAGTGCGCGAGACAGTAGCTCATAAAGCAGCCACATTATTTGGCTTCTGGCGCCTGAATTTCTCGTTAAAAACGTCTACTTTATCACATTGACCAAAACCCCGATACTGCCCATTCTTGATATACTGAAAGATAAAAGAAAAGCTGGAAGAAATAGTCCTCATTTCTGCTTTTCACATTCCTCTCACCATTCATCATACTTGTCCCCCAAATGCTGTAGTCACTTCTTTGAAATCAAGTGTCACTGCGGCGGCTTGCAAGATACAGTGCTGCGCATTAACTGTATCGATGTTTCCAGAACGCCCACAAAGAGGCTGTCAGAAATACTGCTTGGTATTCCTCAAATTAGGCGCAGGACTGGACTTGCTTAAAGCATCAGGTCCAAATGATTTACGCTGCTCCAATCAATAGACACCAAGCTGCCCGACAACAATCACACCAACCACACCAACGAGATCATTCAAAACACCAAACTCTGCTCAGTGCTTCTGTCTGACCTATCAAGCACAGAAAAGTGATGGAAATGTGCGCCCTCCACCTGGAGTCTAATGATAACGACTATGACGTATAATGTTCAATGGCATACTTTATTTATGCAGGACTTGCAGGCAAAAAAGATTGGAGTGTGTAGCGATCTGCAGATCACGGAGACTTCAAGCTTTCATTTTTTTAATGTTGATACATTGACTGCATATGAATAAGGCAATCGTAACACCAGTATTTACAGTGCTTAAAAAAAAACACAGCATGAGGCGCTATATAAATGAGAACGTTATCATATTTTGTATGTACTGAAAAGTTTAGGAATTGCCAAGAAGTGGAAAATCCAGGACATGTGTGCAGGACATGTTCTTTTAACACCCATCTACGTTCAGAATGATCAGTCGTCCCATCACCATCTTCCTTCACATGGCCCACAGTATTTTGGGTTGAAAAAGGAAAATCTAAACATAGTGCAGAACATGGAAGGTTATCCATCTAACATTCGCCCTTGATTAATACTACGCTTTTTATACTAAATTCACAATTATCTTTGCTCTGATGTAAACTTGAACAGAGCGCTAGTCATACTATTCACATAATTAACAACTGCAACAATCTAACAGACTGCACAACGTGTAACTATGCATTATTGGCATTAAACAATAGGATGTATGCATGCATAACAGACCGTCTATGCATGCTCTGATAATTCGCAGAAAATTAATTTATACATTTTTATGCACTAAATCATATGATTGATTGCCCACAATTTGCATGTGCACATTTTCTGCAAGTGGAATCTGTTTTTTCCATCATATAACTTCAGCTGCATAAAAGTTCGTCCTAGATGTCAGTTTTCGCAATATTATGAATGCATATGCATGTCGTGTAAACCTATGAATCATAGGTATGGGGGACAGCCACACTTGAAGCACATTAGTCGTAGCTGATATCAACAATACCTACAAACATACGCAGAACGTGGCATGCATACTTAGAACCTTCCTTTCAGCTCCATTGTATTGTCAGTAACCCAACCAAGACGGACGTCAAATAACTGAAAACAAGCAAGACTTTCACTGAGGAGGGAAACAGCGGCACCCTCTATGATGGATCCTAATGGAGAACTATTCAATCTGGTGCTACACAATCTCAGTGTAGCTGACAAGCAGGCAATGTGGCGGCATCTCACAATATGGTAAATGTCATGGGGATAAAGAAAATCTTTCAAGGACAAGTATATAAAAAGATGCAGGTGGCAGCGTTATTGACTTGCAGCCGCGGCAGGCCCGTGCAGGTAAGAGCGGTGGGGCGGTGGAGCCAGGTGAGGGGGGATTTTGACGGACGATGAAGAGGGACAATTAATTATTTATTTAATTTTCCCTCGTCATCGTCCGTCGAAATCCCCCCTCACCGGCCCCACTTCCCCACCGCTCTCACCTGCATGGCCGCAGCTGTTGACTTGGTAGATCTAGATGGCGGTTTCAACTCATCCCAACAGCAACCAGTGATCACCACCATGCATCTTTAAATGGTGCATGAGCTGCCTGCAGTGGTGACCCACTTATGTGGGCATTTGGTGGTGAGCAAACAAGTTTTTCACCTGTCCCTTAGAGTGCCTGAAGTTGTGTGGCACCACCTCAAGGATAACAGTGGTTCTGTCGGGTGTAAAAGCTATTTCTTATACAAAAGATCAATTCAAAAAGTTATTCCTCAAATGTTCATATCAGAGTTTAGTACAAGGAACACACACAAAGCATAAACGCAACACACCTTGATGGCTATTATGTTATTTTATATAAATTGCATCATTTATAAATACCCAAACCATTATAAAAGCTGCCAAACACAAGGTGAAATGCAAAGTGATACGTGATCAAGTGACATATTGTGCTCAGTGATAAACTGGTGCGAATTATGTACAAAGTGACTAAAATATGTACAAGGGGAAAAGGATGAGTAGAAGGCCAGAAAATAGTGGAAAGCCAATGACTTTGCTGCCTAAACAAATTAATCTTTTGCGCGCAAAGCCTTGATCTGGACCAGGAAATATCGTCGACGTTTCAACCCAAGATCAGCACTACTGAGTAGTCAATGCGGGTCTTCATCAGGACAAAGATGGGGAAAGGGGGATGACAGCCTACAGATGCTCAGTTAAGCATCAAAAGCACACAAGGATATGCGCTATCTTGGCCTCGTCGTGGCAATTCAATGTCTGTATATTTGCGGAAGCGGTGAACAAAAGAAAAGCGCACTCGTCTTCAGGAGCGCACTCGGGCGCTTACAGTCTGGCGATGTTACTTAATGGCTCGTTCAATTTCATTATACTGGCTGAAGCGGTAAATAATAGACCCGTTTTTTGAATGCTCGCGCTCAGGAGCGTTCTTGTAGTGATGTGATTAGAAGGGCGGGTCTCGATTTGCTAATTTGGGCACCTCCGATGGTGTGTGGCGAGGGCGCCACACACGATCCTTCCCTGGTCTTCCCTGGTCTAGAGCGGCTTTAAGGGATTCAGCGGTGTACAGGAGGGCTGATTCCGTAGAGTGCTGGAGCCTGAAACCTGATTGATTGGGGTGTAAGATATTGGCTCCTTCCAGATAAGTCATACGTTGAGAGTTAACAAGTTTTTCAGTAATCCTACTTAGACATGGGAGTAGGGAAAGGGGTCGTAGATTGGTAAGGGTGGTGGGATCAGCAAGTTGGTTATTTTGGAGGGGTTTAACTGCCGCAAGTTTCCATTCATTTGGAACTTCTACTAGCAACAGGGAAGCGTTATTATATTATTGATGACTGGATTGACAGTATCTATCATAGCATGTAGAATTAAGGAGGGGCATGGGTCAAAAGGAGAACCCGATTTAACTGCAAATTTTTTTTTTTTGTTCTAGGGACTGAAATGGGGTTATACTAAAATTCCCCCAAAATACGTTTGTAATGATCATTTGAAAATGTACTATGGATATTGCCAGATAAAGAGATGTTGTCACTTTTGATGATACACTAAAAGGAGATACAAGGTATGCCAAACTATCTATAGAATGATTTTATCAGATTAACAGCAACCATGGATATTAGTGAGACTACCTTGTTCTGTTTTTCACTCTTCCCTCTGTCCCAGGTTTTATTGTTACAACAAATATGAGTGAGGGACCTATTTGTTCTTGGGAACACAATCATTTCTAAATAAGATAGACATCTGCCATTATTATTGGTAAGCTCATGTCTGATGCATTATTACTTTTTGAAAGCTTATATGTTAGATATTCAGAAATCATGGAATAATTGTTGCCCCATGCCATGCAAATACCTTACTATATACATCTCATTATATAAATAAAAAAGCCCCTTCAGCAGTCATAACTATATCTTAATAATTGAATAAAATGCTTTGATGAAAATCAACCTAAATCTGTAATAAAATGCAAAATCAACCTAAACCTGTAATAAAATGCAATATGGCATTTGTTATATATTTTTGCTTATATATTATATAGGTTGGTGTTTTTAACACTGTAAATAATGTATATATTTGTTAATATAAATTTTAATGTATTGTATGTTTATTTGTAGCCCTGAGGAAGACCCGTGAGGGTCGAAACGCGTTGGCTATGCTTGCTTTTAAGAAGATGATTTCAATAAAGAATAGGGAAACTATGAATCTGCTGGAGTGATGGGCTTTTTTCTTTCTTTGCTACGTTTATACCTATAGGATACATTAAATCCTTATACATCACGGAGTGCGGAATCAGTATTCAATGTGTGCATATGTGGGATTTGTATCCTTGGAGTCTTAAGGGGTATTGAGCCTCCGATTCCTTGCACCCGTAATATTCTGTATATTGGTCTTTGTAAACTGCCTTTTGTATTGTAAGATAGGTGCATTAGAAATTACCCCATACCCCTTGTTTTGTGTGTTTTTTAACTGCAAGAGTAGCCTGACGGGATAGGTCTAGGCTAATGGCTTGATAACTTGAAAGGATGGTCTATTTTTTTCTAGATCGGCAGTTGTAGTAGCGAGAGGAACGGACGGTACTGGGAAATCTTGTTGTAATGACTGAATCTTCTGTTCGAAGTAGTCTGCTATACAGTCGCAGAGAGATTGTGATGGGGGGATCTCCTGTTTAAGGGATATGGGGTTAGTGAAGGAGTTGACTATCTTAAAGATGTTTTTTTGGTTTGCATTGGCCAGTTTAAGCAGTTCGGCTGTGATTTGTTGGTGGTAGTTTTTAAGAGTTGCTTTAAACCTGGTTAGTTCCACCTGTTCATATTTTTGTCACCATCTACTTTCCAAAGTCCTGCAGTAACTATGTAGTTTTTTCAGGTTTTGGGTGTACCATGGGGCAGATGGTTTCTTAAACGGTCGGTTATTTTGTGGGGCAGGAGGTGCAAAACGATCTCTCAAAGAGGACATCCACTGCATGAAATGTTGGTTATCTACTGCTGAATGCCCCAACAGCCTAGGCCTGCAAACTGAGCCTTCTAGACTGAGGTCTGGAAGGGCTACCATATCATTCCACCTGGGTCTGGTGGTTTGAGTGGTGGGGATGTGGCCCTTTAGGTTTTTCATGTGCTGGTATTTAATTTCTAGAGGTATAAGCTTGTGATCTGACCAGGTTAAGCTAACTGGGGCCGTGACTATGAGGGTCATGAGATTAGAGCAAATGCCATCCAGAGTGTGGCCTGCATTATGGGTGGGGGTGGATATCCGCTGATCCAGGCCAAGTGTATCCATGATTTCCAGGAAATTCATTGCACCCGGGTCATTTTGAGCATCTAGGTGAATATTAAAATCTCCTAATAGGGTGAAATTGGAGAATCTGAGGGTTAGTGAGCTCATGATATCTCCAATGCTATCCAAGAAAGTCTTGTAAGGGCCTGGTGGGCGGTAAAGTAGAGCCCCTGAGAAGGGGAAAGAGTCCTCTAATTGGAAGCAGAAACCGATACTTTCTGCACCTTTGAGGTCGGATATTTGAAATACTGAGCATTTCAGTATTCAGTGTGCTATCTCAGGCTAAGGTCCAGCTAAAAATATAATTCAATGACCATTTTTAATATTCATTAAAAGCCCAACTCAATGGTAAAGTCAGATTTTTAATAAATATCAGGTAAAAGGGACCTTTGGACATTTACCTTTGCCCTGCCTGAAGTTCCTAAAGGCTAATTTGCATTAGCTTCCAATTGTCACCCAGTTGATGAATAGTCCTGATGAGCTAGGAAAAGTACTCCCAGAGCAGAGACAAAAGCATGGGTGTTGAGAGGTGTTTTGTTCTTCTGACTGGAAGATCGGTTGAGCAGTGCCCAGGAACTTAATTTACTTCAAAGGGGCCTCCTCTGCCACAAGCAGATGTCAGATGATACCTACACAGGCCCTTCTTTTGTCCTACCAGTTAGACTGGTACCAAACCCAGTGGGGGAGAAACTGCCCCTAGAACTGTTTTAAAGTTACCAATATGGAGAAGACTGCTCATTACCCTGGCCACACCTCTGGGTGGGTGCACAGGCCCTGTACAAGAGGAGAAAGGTTTCTCCATCTTGGATTTAGTGAGTGAAGGGCACTTTGAGATTGTTTGCAGTAGTGTGAACAGGAACTGCTGCAAAGGTTGGTAGGGTTACCCCTGGGAACTTTTCCCTATTTGTATGGGAGAAGCCAAGAGTCAGCTCACCAACAAGCCTGTGCCAGGCTGAAATGTGGCATCCCCTGGCCGTATCTAATTGGACTTCTCCTAAAATCCCTGAAACCCTAGGACATAGAAATGTTTTAGACTTCAAGACCTCTGGAGGACTGGGACAAACCTGCTAAGAAGATCTCCCTAAGACACCTTGCTACTGAGCTGAAGAAACAGGTTTCCCCCTCTCTGGAGCCTCTCAACAGCAGCACATCCAATTCAGTGGGACCACCCTTGGAGCTCTCTTCAGATACATCTCAAATCCATACCCTGCTAGAGTATTTCCAGCTCCCAAAAAGAGACTAAGTCAGAAGTTAGAAATCTAGACTGCCAATAGTAGCCAGCTAGTGAGAGGACTTCCTTGGGCATGAAATATGAATTTCTCCCACACTGAGCTTTTCCATCCAAAATCAGTGGCTTCACCATGACCTGATCCAATACCTATCCGATGTAGTGGAGCCCTCCTAGGATACAGCCTGTTGTCCAAGGGTGTAGCTTAGTCAATGGGATTCAGGGGGTGGGAGTCTGAGTTCCCAACAAGCACAGAAATGTACCTAACAAAAAAGATATCAAAAACATGTTGCTCTATCATCATTATATCTGGCCCACTCCTAAGAAAGGATAATGGCAGCCGCACAGCTCAATTAGCTATTAAGATATCATACATGAAGTAGAGACATCCATCCTGGTCATAATGCCATCTTTAGCATGCATACAAAGAGCTGAAAACAATGTATTACACGTAAAACTTTCTTGATCATAGAAGGCAATATAGTTTGTCATAAATTAATAGGCCCAAAACAGATGTTTTCTATCACCGATTTTCTATGTTCACTTCAGTGTCCAGATTTGTGCCTCAAAACAGATCAAAATGTCCACAATTTCAATGCATTTCATGATCTATCCTGCAGGATTGCAAATTGTTTTAATACTGACAAAATCAAGCTCACTTTATGAGAGTTCTGCATCCTGTCACTATACGTTCATTGGAAGGCTGCTTACGGCACCAAGCCCTGCAATTTCTTGTGGTCTCTGTCACAAAGCATGAAACAGGCAACTGCTTTGTAGATCTCTTTAAAATGTTCTTTTTAATTTAAAAAATGTATGAAACCCATTGTTGTGGATGTCAGTCAATCTTGTCAGATTTTAGAAAGTAGTCAGTGCTCTATAATTACAAGCAGGATTCCCTTTCAAACTGGCAACATGTTATCTATGTACCCAGTGACTCTGTTTACTAAACGTCTTATTTTTTAGGGCCCTCAAAGCTGAAAACCCTCTGACATAATTTAGAGACCACCCAGCATACCATGTTCCTTCTTTTCCACTGTGTGCAACACCTAGTGGTGTACCCTAAATGTCAGCATTTGTACTCCTGCAGATCACAGCATAAGCATGCAAAAATCTTAATGCACCCAGTATGCATGTTTTCTTTTTTAGTGTCCTTGAGTGGTTTGGTCAACATCCTGAACATTTGCTAAGGATAGAATAGGTCCAGCCCAAGTGGAAACTGACAGATGCTGTGAGATCCGACAGGGCCTTCAGAATCCGACTTTCTGTACTGACGGTTAGGACACCCAACAAACCCCTATGAAGCTACAACCCTGCTGCTGACTTACACCCACTGAAGGATTTTGACTTCCAGAAAAGGGGTTAAGTCCCAATGTAAAACGTAGAACCACAAATCAGATTGAATCTAGTTGATGTATCTGTTTCCCTTATAGAATTTTTGTCATTTTCATTTCACTTTACTAATTAAATTATTGTCTATTTCTATAACTTGTAGTGGGAGGTTTATTGTGTTGCAGTTTTTACTTTTTAACTTATTTGGTTCTTCTAAATACTTTACACATCAACAGTGGTTGAGCTCAGGATAAATTACTGAAACCTTTAATTGGACCTATCAAGATAGTTCCTTTATTAATTGTGGTGGACCTCAATCCACCTCAACTAATAAACCATTTTCTCACATGTACAATTAAGTTGGTTTGCGAAATGACGACTCATTGTGAATAATAATGAGATAAGTCACAAATTATTACTTACTCCAATTGGATGCCATTACAGGGATATTGGGCTGCTGGGGTTAGCAGATCACCGGGTTTGTGATTGCACTTAGATAAAGTAAGCTTTTTAAAATGTAGCCAGTTTTCTTTAAAGGAGAAAAGGCTGCATTAAAAAAAAGTTTACTTTCTTTGACAAGTTTGTTTGAGTGTTAGCAGTGGTGCCTTGGCGCACTGCCGAAACCCCAACAATTTTTTAAGCATTCACAAAGTCAAAGGGATGCCAAGGGACCCCTTCCCCTTTGTGAATGGATTACCACTGCCTTTGAGGAGACAGTAACTTTTGTTCAAAGGTTTGTGACCAAAATTGCGGTTGCAACCTATTGATACATTGCATTGCCAATCACAATTTGAAAAGAACATGCCTATTTCAAACTGTGATTCATTATGCATTTCTAAAACAATTTTGCTATTCATTAACAATTTACTGAACCGGAAAGTGGGTTCAGTACATAATAAAAAGCCATTTTGTGGTTGTAAATCCTGTTATTTAGTGAACGGCTGCATTTGCTTCATCTTTCCCTGCATTTACATGGGCTTTTGTAAACCACGATAATTCTCCAAAGGAGTCAACAGATGATGCACAATGCTTGCTTAAACTATTACATAAATAAGTAATTTAAATTTCAAACCCATTAATGAATGTACACGTATGTGATGAGCTTACAGATCTGAGAACACAATGGACACGAGAACCAGAATGGAAAAACGCAATACATGAGAACTGCGAGATATAATAAATACATGTGGCAAATAACAGACCATGAAGTACTGAAAGCTCACATAACTCTTCTGAAGTCGGTCCAAATGAGAAAACCAAATACCAGCAGCAAATTACTTTTCATTGTTGAATTGGCTGGTTTTAGCATGGTTTATGTGGCAGCAGGCAATACAATTCAACATGCTCATCGTTTCTCATGTAAATTATCAATGGAAAACCCAACGTGGTATACATCTGAAGCCAAGTACCATAGCAAATCTACACAGAATCAAAGGCTCAATAATCTGTTTAGGTAAATATGTGACACAATAAATTGTGCAGGTCGGTGGGAAGGTGGATCCAGACATCTGCCACCGTCATAGATGTGTCCCTACAGTAAACATGAATGGTGAACCATAGCAACGATTAATAAAAAAAAAAAGTCTTTATTGAGCAACAACAGGCGCAAATGGCAAGAATTACTCACCATGATATATAATGCTTCAAGAATGATGTCAATAAATAACTCAGAAGTCCCAAGAATAACATGAATCAACAGCAAGCACTTTATTGCATCTCATATTAATGCAGGACAATGTGCAATAAAATAGAAGAAAGTGAGAGATACCCACTTAAACTTGATCAAAAATACTCGGCCTCGGTGGGCCTGAAGAAAAAAGTTATTATGGTTGTACTATTATAAATCCCAATGTCACTCATGCCCATGGCATACTACAGCAACAAAGAGGAAAATGGAGGGATAAAGGAGCAGGGATAAGAAAAATCTCGAAGATTTCCAGAGCTTAAAGTAACATCCTAATGAATCAGAAGTGCAACATAAAGAAAATCAACATTATTTTAGCGAAGAGTGTGAGAGGGTGGTAGCGGGGGAAAATTATAGCCAAAATGTATGTTTGACTATTTCCCATCTTTCTGCTGAAAAAAGGGCTTGCTCCAGAGATTAAAAATGCAATCCTGTACTTCCTTCTGCCCTTGATGATGGTGCTTACTTTGCTTTATGGTGGTGCTGACCCTCCTGAGAAGTGGTCTCGATGAGGTGCTAAAGGTTAAAAGAACTGCCTGTTGCCCCATTTACAATCCTGGCTCCACCCATGCATATTAATATCAAGGGGGTACCCACAGGTTCACTTGGTACCTACAGGGCCAAGTCTTTCCTGCTTATATGACAGGGATGCACATGGGAGAAACCCTGTTAATGAAAGCCCATGTGCTTAAGGAATGTGTAGGATTGTTAACACCTTGACTGCGGCGCGAATTCTGCCGCAGTGCTAGACATTCCATTCTTGGGCATGGTTCGGACGGCCCCCGGCCGTCGTGCGCACACGCCCACCGTGACTCATGACGGCCGGGGAGCACTGAAGGGGTTAAACTATCGGAGAGATGTGAGCTTTGGCTGAGCTCCCACACAGCCAAAACAATTTGCCCCCTTTAAGTAAATTTGTTTCAACCTTGGTGATTTGAAACAAGCACTATGGCCTTCATCAGGGACAAATGCATGTGGTACATATGGAGCAACATCAAAGCAACATTACGATTAAGAAACAAATGACCTGCCGTTATACAAGTCAGATATAACTTGGTGGTTCATCTCAGTCAAAAAGTTTACATTCTGATGTAGAACATTGCTGGAGGTCAAAAATCTTCACTGGAGACAGCCTGAAAGCTGTAGCTGTAAAGGGGTCCGCAAGTATAGATAATTATTTTTTTGTGGTCCTGGCATAACCTAAAATCTCCTGGGCAAATGCTTAGAGTAGAACAAACCATTAAAACGTATCCTTGGTGTTGCATGTTTTTCAGTGAGGCTTGTTACCTTGGCCAGGCCTTTCTAAATATGAAACATGTATAGGTATCAACGTTTAAAAAGAGTTCTATATCTTCTTTTCTAATGCTAGAAAAGTCTACAAACTTTGAATAAAAGTTTCTTGGAAATCAGTCCATGAGTTGAGGTTGCAGGAACGACCCACACAAATCGAGTCAGCTCCACAGCAAAATATCCAGTGAATGAATAGAATTCCCGGGATTCCTCTACTCCAGTTCCCTGTGTCCAAGGGTTGTTTCTCTCTCCCAGATGCAAAGCAGGAATTTTACATTGACAGGTTAAAGAATTGTCCAGTTACAAATGATCTACTGTTTTCTTGCATATAATCACGGTCTCCTCCATCTCCAGAGTCTGCTACTGACCTGGATCTCTATGACCTTGGGGATCAGCAAGAGTTTAGCACCACTTGGATAAAAGCTATTGTTCTGCAGGTTGAAATCCAAAGCTGGAAATACCTTTCTCCAATACTATGTTGCCATTCATTGTGAGAAAGCCAATTCGGGAGGATAGGGAGATCAGCGCCAGACTGGCGTCCCGGACACCTGGCCTTTTATTGATCTGGCAGAGTGGGGGCCGGTTTGACTGCATGGGGTCTTTGATGCTAGGGACCTGAGGGCCATGTTACTACTTGCAGCACTTCTAAGCACAAATGTACGATTTATGCATGCTTAAAAACCATTTTTTTCCATTGCTTATTTAGAAGTGTAGCAAGCAGGAACGTGGCTGGCAGATCCCCAGCAACAAAACCGGTCTCCACGGCATTGAAACCTGCCCCCACACTGCTAGCCCACCAAAATGCCCGGTAGCTAGTCCGGCCTTGAGGGGCAGGGCTCAGCGCATTCAGAAATTACTGAGCCCCAGTTTTATCAATGGGAGCAATTTACCTCTGGTGTCCTAGGGCATTTGTACTGCAGACCCTCAAACTGGAAATCAAGACCCTCTATTATCACTTGGCCCTGAGACTAGTAAGGAAGAGCAGTCCATGACTGACACAGGGAGGTGCTTTGGGCTAGAAACTCAACAGAGTGTGCAGATAGCTCTCACTAAATCAATTGTCAGCCAGTGTTTTTCTTTAAAAAAATATTTACAAAATTACAGAGGGTAAAACAATACACAATCCCAGAACAGGTCCCTGAAAAGACGTACCATGGTGCAAAGCAAATATCTCAGAATTCTTTTGCACAGTGAGTTACTACCAAAAAATCCTTCCTTATTATGGTGAACTGTGTGGCTCCATGTAGCAAAATATCTGTCTACAAGTTTAAGATAGTGTAGTAAGAATAAACTAATAAAGTTCTTGTCTGCTCCACTTGTTAAATACCAAGATGTTCTGCAGACTATGCAAACCAAAATACCTTGTGTGCCAATTTTAAATAAGTACATTTATAATGCATCGAATCCAACATGATGTGCTGTAAACATCGCATTCAAAGGAGGGCGATCCCCAAGCAGGGATCCCCCCACTAGGCACCAGGGAGGGGGGAGTGGCTTCTTGGGCAAGGGCCTTTGCTCCCACCATATTGATTTGGGTAAATTCAGTTTTTCTGCCCCCCCTGTGGGGGCTGAAAGCCCACTAGATACCAGGGATTTTTTTTCTAATTTGAATTAGGGGTGGGGGCATTGACATGCCCATATTGGGCAGCCCACCGCCGCAAACTTACAGTCTTTCTGCCCCCCCTGGGGAGCACATGGGGGCAGGAGCTCCCAATCTGCCCCGGGGGGGGGGGGCAGAAAGCCCACTAGATGGCAGTTTTCCCCCCCCCCATTGAATTTGGGGGTGGGGGCTGCCCAAGATGGGCATGCCAATGCCCCCAACCCTCCCCCCACAAAATCCCAGCCTTTCTGCCCCCCCGGGGGGCAGAAAGCCCACTAGATACCAGGGATTTATTTTTCAATGTAATTAGTAGTGGGGCTGCCCAAGATGGGCATGCCAATGCCACCCCCCCCCCACAAAAGTACCATCTTTCTGCCCCCCCGGGGGCAGATGGGGGCAGTAGCTCTCAATCTGCCTCCCTGGGGGGGTAGAAAGCCCACTAGAAGCCAGGGATTTTTTTTCCATTGAATTTAGAGGTGGGGGCTTCCCAAAATGGGCATGCCAATGCCCCCCCTCCAAAATCCCACAGTGTTTCTGCCCCCCCAGAGGCAGATGGGGCAATAGCCCCTGATCTGCCCCCAGGGGGGCAGAAAGCCCACTAGGCCTCAGGGATTGTTTTTTTTTACACGTAGAGGTGGGGGCTGCCCAAAATGGGCATGCCAATGCCTCCACCACCCAAAAAGAATTGCCACAGCTTTTCTGCCTCCCCCGGGAGGCAGATCGGGGCAATAGTCCCTGATCTGCCCCCTGGGGGGGCAGAAAGCCCACTAAGACCCAGGGACTTTGTAGTTTTATTTATACGTAGGGGCGCTTGGCTGGCGGTGTGTGTGGATGGCGCTTGGCTGGCGGTGTGCATGGATGGCACTTGGCTGGTGGTGTGTGTGGATGGTTGTGTGAGTGTACTGACTCTTGGCTGGTGGTGTGGTTTGCATAGATCCCCCAGCGTTTTCTCACCCAGAATCCCCCGCAAACCTTATTTACAAAGTCACATTTTCCTCACATGTCTGTGTGGGTAAGTTGTAGGCACAAATTTCCTACTACCCAGCATTTCCCTTGGTCTCCAAAGAAAAATTATACCTCACTTGTGTGGATGCCCAAAGTAGCATCAGCCGAAAAACGTATAAACCAACTGCCCTTTTAGACCTGCTTTGGGCCCCCTTAATTTCTACACGTTTTTGGCCCTTCCATGTCATAGACACTTGGCCCATCCACACAAGTAAGGTATCATTTTTATTGGGAGGCTGAGGGGAATGAAGGGTAGTAGGAAATTTGTGCCGTGCGGTGATCCCACAACTTTCCCACACAGATATTAGTGGAAAATGTGATTTTTGTAGCTAAATTTGAGGTTTGCAGCGAATTTTTGGAAGGAAAATGTTGGGGGATTAATGCTAGCCACACCTCCCTGTACTCCCACGGGTGTCTAGTTTTCAGAAATGTCTGGGTTTTTTGGGTTCCCCTAGATGTCTGCAAACCCAGGACCAAAAACACAGGTGCCCACCTATCTATCGCAAAACTACCTGGTTTTTCAAGGGGGTCACCTGCGTTTTTGGTCCCGGGCTCAGCGGCCATCTAAGGAAACCTACCAAACCCACATATTTCTGAAAACTAGACACCCGGGGGAAGCCAGAGAGGTATGGCGTGTGTGTACCCATCAACGTTTTCCTACCCAGAATCCCCAGCAAACCTCAAATTTAGCTAAAATAGGCACATTTTCTCAGATTCTGTCGGGGAAAGTTGTGGGATCACCGGGCTGACACAAATTTGTTACCACCCAGTGTTCCCCCAGGTCTCTCGATAAAAATGGTACCTCACTCGCATGGGTGGGCCAAGTACCCGCGACAGGCAAGGGCCCAAAACGTACTGTGGAGACATCAAAATTACATCTCACAAAACAACATGGTTTTGCAAGAGGAGTCACCTGGATTTTTGGCCCCAGGCTCGGAGACCATCTAGGGAAACCTATCAAACACACACATTTCTGAAAAGTAGACACCCAGGGGAGTCCAGGGAGGTATGGCTTGCGTGGACCCACCAAGGTTTTCCTACCCAGAATCCCCTGCAAACCTCAAATGTATCTGAAAAAATAAAAATGTTCTCATATTTCTGTGTGGGAAAGTTGTGGGATCACCGGGCTGACACAGATTTCCTACCACCCAGCATTCCCCCAGGTCTCCCAATAAAAATGGTACCTCACTCGCATGGGTGGGCCAAGTACTCGCGACAGGCAAGGGCCCAAAACTTATTGTGGAAACATCAAAATTACCTATCACAAAGCAACTTGGTTTTGCAAGGCGGGTCACCTGGGTTTTTTGCCCCGGGCTCGGCGGCTATCTAAGGAAACCTACCAAACCCACACATTTCTGAAAACTAGTCACCCGGGGGAGTCCAGGGAGGTATGGCTTGCTTGGACCCTCCAACGTTTTCCTACCCAGAATCCCCTGCAAACCTCAAATTTAGCTGAAAAAATCACCTTTTTCTCAAATTTCTGTGTGGGATCACCGGGCTAACACAAATTTCCTACCACCCAATGTTCCCCCAGGTCTCCCGATAAAAATGGCACCTCACTCGCGTGGTTGTCCAAGTACTCACGACAGGCAAGGGCCCAAAACGTATTGACAGACATCAAAATTACCTATCACAAAATTACCTGATTTTGCAAGGGGGGGTCACCTGGGTTTTTTGCCCCGGTTTCGGCGCCCATCTATGGAAACCTACCAAACCCACACATTTCTGAAAACTAGACACCCGGGGGAGTCCAGGGAGGTATGGCTTGCATGGACCCCCCCAACGTTTTCCTACCCAGAATCCCTGCAAACCTCAAATTTAGCTGAAAAAAATCACTTTTTTCTCAAATTGCTGTGTGGGAGAGTTGTGGGATCACCGGGCTGACACAAATCACCCAGCGTTCCCCCAAGTCCCCCGATAAAAATGGTACCTCAGTCGTGCGGGTGGCCCAAGTACCCGCAACAGGCAAGTTCCCAAAACGTATTGAGGAGACATCAAAATTACCTATCACAAAACGACCTGGTTTTGCAAGGGGGGTCAGCTGGGTTTTTGACCCCAGGCTCGGCGGCCATCTAGAGAAACCTACTAAACCACATATTTCTGAAAACTAGACACCCGGGGGAGTCCAGGGATGTATGGCTTGCGTGGACCCTCCAAAGTTTTCCTACCCAGAATCCCCCGTAAACCTCAAATTTAGCTGGAAAAAATCCCTTTTTTCTCAAATTTCTTTGTGAGAAAGTTGCAGAATCACTGGGCTGACACAAATTTCCTATCACCCAGCGTTCCCCCAGGTCTCCCGATAAAAATTATGCCTCACTCGTGTAGGTGGCCCAAGAACCCGTGAAAGGCAAGGGCCCAAAACGTATTGAGGAGACTTCAAAATGACCTATCACAAAACAACCTGGTTTTGCAAGGGGGCACCTGGATTTTTGGCCACGGGCTCGGCGGTCATCTGGGGAAACCTACCAAACCCACACTTTTCTGAAAACTAGACACCCTGGGGAGTCCAGCGAGGTATTTTGAAGTCTCCTCAATATGTTTTAGGCCCTTGCCTGTCGCGGGTACTTGGGCCACCCACACGAGTGAGGTATCATTTTTATCGGGTGAGCTGGGTGAACGCTGGGTCGTAGGAAATCTGTGTCAGCCCGGTGATCCCACTACTTTCTCACACAGAAATGTGACACTTGGCCCATCCACACAAGTAAGGTATCATTTTTATTGGGAGGCTGAGGGGAATGAAGGGTAGTAGGAAATTTGTGCCGTGCGGTGATCCCACAACTTTCCCACACAGATATTAGTGGAAAATGTGATTTTTGTAGCTAAATTTGAGGTTTGCAGCGAATTTTTGGAAGGAAAATTTTGGGGGAGTAATGCAAGCCACACCTCCCTGTACTCCCACAGGTGTCTAGGTTTCAGAAATGTCTGGGTTTTTTGGGTTCCCCTAGATGTCTGCAAACCCAGGACCAAAAACACAGGTGCCCACCTATCTATCGCAAAACTACCTGGTTTTTCAAGGGGGTCACCTGCGTTTTTGGTCCCGGGCTCAGCGGCCATCTAAGGAAACCTACCAAACCCACATATTTCTGAAAACTAGACACCCGGGGGAAGCCAGAGAGGTATGGCGTGTGTGTACCCATCAACGTTTTCCTACCCAGAATCCCCAGCAAACCTCAAATTTAGCTGAAATAGGCACATTTTCTCAGATTTCTGTCGGGGAAAGTTGTGGGATCACCGGGCTGACACAAATTTTTTACCACCCAGTGTTCCCCCAGGTCTCTCGATAAAAATGGTACCTCACTCGCATGGGTGGGCCAAGTACCCGCGACAGGCAAGGGCCCAAAACGTATTGTGGAGACATCAAAATTACATCTCACAAAACAACATGGTTTTGCAAGAGGAGTCACCTGGATTTTTGGCCCCAGGCTCGGCGACCATCTAGGGAAACCTATCAAACCCACACATTTCTGAAAAGTAGACACCCAGGGGAGTCCAGGGAGGTATGGCTTGCGTGGACCCACCAAGGTTTTCCTACCCAGAATCCCCTGCAAACCTCAAATTTATCTGAAAAAATAAAAAATTTCTCAAATTTCTGTGTGGGAAAGTTGTGGGATCACCGGGCTGACACAGATTTCCTACCACCCAGCGTTCCCCCAGGTCTCCCAATAAAAATGGTACCTCACTCGCATGGGTGGGCCAAGTACTCGCGACAGGCAAGGGCCCAAAACGTATTGTGGAAACATCAAAATTACCTATCACAAAGCAGCTTGGTTTTGCAAGGCGGGTCACCTGGGTTTTTTGCCCCGGGCTCGGCGGCTATCTAAGGAAACCTACCAAACCCACACATTTCTGAAAACTAGACACCCGGGGGAGTCCAGGGAGGTATGGCTTGCTTGGACCCCCCAACGTTTTCCTACCCAGAATCCCCTGCAAACCTCAAATTTAGCTGAAAAAATCACCTTTTTCTCAAATTTCTGTGTGGGATCACCGGGCTAACACAAATTTCCTACCACCCAATGTTCCCCCAGGTCTCCCGATAAAAATGGCACCTCACTCGCGTGGTTGTCCAAGTACTCACGACAGGCAAGGGCCCAAAACGTATTGACAGACATCAAAATTATCTATCACAAAATTACCTGATTTTACAAGGGGGGGTCACCTGGGTTTTTTGCCCCGGTCTCGGCGGCCATCTAGGGAAACCTACCAAACCCACACATTTCTGAAAACTAGACACCCGGGGGAGTCCAGGGAGGTATGGCTTGCATGGACCCCCCAACGTTTTCCTACCCAGAATCCCTGCAAACCTCAAATTTAGCTGAAAAAAATCATTTTTTCTCAAATTGCTGTGTGGGAGAGTTGTGGGATCACCGGGCTGACACAAATCACCCAGCGTTCCCCCAAGTCCCCCGATAAAAATGGTACCTCAGTCGTGTGGGTGGCCCAAGTACCCGCGACAGGCAAGGTCCCAAAACGTATTGAGGAGACGTCAAAATTACCTATCACAAAACGACCTGGTTTTGCAAGGGGGGTCAGCTGGGTTTTTGACCCCAGGCTCGGCGGCCATCTAGAGAAACCTACTAAACCACATATTTCTGAAAACTAGACACCCGGGGGAGTCCAGGGATGTATGGCTTGCGTGGACCCTCCAAAGTTTTCCTACCCAGAATCCCCCATAAACCTCAAATTTAGCTGGAAAAAATCCCTTTTTTCTCAAATTTCTTTGTGAGAAAGTTGCAGAATCACCGGGCTGACACAAATTTCCTATCACCCAGCGTTCCCCCAGGTCTCCCGATAAAAATTATGCCTCACTCGTGTAGGTGGCCCAAGAACCCGTGAAAGGCAAGGGCCCAAAACGTATTGAGGAGACTTCAAAATGACCTATCACAAAACAACCTGGTTTTGCAAGGGGGGCACCTGGATTTTTGGCCACGGGCTCGGCGGTCATCTGGGGAAACCTACCAAACCCACACTTTTCTGAAAACTAGACACCCTGGGGAGTCCAGCGAGGTATTTTGAAGTCTCCTCAATATGTTTTAGGCCCTTGCCTGTCGCGGGTACTTGGGCCACCCATACGAGTGAGGTATCATTTTTATCGGGTGAGCTGGGTGAACGCTGGGTCGTAGGAAATCTGTGTCAGCCCGGTGATCCCACTACTTTCTCACACAGAAATGTGAGAAAAAAATAATTTGTTCAGCTAAATTTGAGGTTTGCAGGGGAATCTGGGTAGGAAAACGTTGGGGGATCCACGCAAGCCATACCTTCCTGGACTTCCCATGGTATCTAATTTTAAGAAATGTGTGGGTTTGATAGGTTTCCCTATATGGCCGCCGAGCCCGGGGCCAAAAACCCAGGTGACCCCCCTTGCAAAACCAGGTCGTTTTATGATAGGTAATTTTGATGTCTCCTCAATTGGTTTTAGGCCCTTGTTTGTCGCAGGTACTTGGGCCACCCACACGAGTGAGGTATCATTTTCATCGGAAGACTTTGGGGAATGCGGGGGGTGGAATTTTGTGGATCCACGCAGATTCCAGATCTTTCCATCACAGAAATGTGAAGAAAATGTGGTTTTTTTTGCAAAGTTTGAGGTTTGCAAGGGATTCTGGGTAACAGAACCTTGTGCGAGCCAGACAAGTCACCCCATCCTGGATTTCCCTGGGTGTCTAGTTTTAAAAAATGTATAGGTTTGCTAGGTTTCCCTAGGTGCCAGCAGAGCTAGGGTTCAAAATCCACAGCTAGGCACTTTGCGTAAAAAGTATCAGTTTTCACTGTAAAAATGTGGTGTGTCTATGTTGTGTTTTGGGCCGTTTCCTGTCACGGGCACTAGGCCTACCCACACAAGTGAGGTACCATTTTTATCGGAAGACTTTGTGGAACGCGGGGTGGGTGGAATTTTGTGGATCCACGCAGATTCTAGAACTTTCCATCACAGAACTGTGAGGAAAATGTTTTTTTTTTTACAAAGTTTGAGGTTTGCAAGGGATTCTGGGTAACAGAACCTGGTGAGAGCCACTCAAGTCACCCCATCATGGATTCCTCTGGGTGTCTAGTTTTAAAAAATGTATAGGTTTGCTAGGTTTCCTTAGGTGCCGGCTGAGCTAGGGTTCAAAATCCACAGCTAGGCACTGTGCAAAAAAAGGGTCTGTTTTCACTGTAAAAATGTGGTGTGTCCATATTGCGTTTTGGGCCGTTTCCTGTCGCGGGCACAAGACCTACCCACACAAGTGAGGTACCATTTTTATCGGGAGACTTAGGGGAACCCAGAATTTTAGAGCAAGTGTTAATACCTATGGACTTTCTATGCATTTCTGCCTTCCTAATGTAAGACAATGGGTAAAAAAGAAGTCACTTTGAAAAATATCCTACAATTCACAGGCTAGTATGGGTAACCACAATTTCGGAGATGTGCAAATAGCTACTGTTTCTAAACTCTATATATTGTTCCCATTTCGGAAATACATAGGTGTCTTTGATACCTATGTTTCACTCTTTATATTTTACCAAATTAATTGCTATATACCCGGTACACAATGAAAAACCACTGCAAGACGCTGCTCAGTTATTGGCTCTGGCTTCCTCGGGTTCTTGGTCAACCTACAAGTCCTATATATCTCCACAACCAGAAGGGTCCAGCGGATGCAACGGTATATTGTTTTCAAACATCTGTCATACTTAGAAGAAGTTACAGTTGAAAACGTTTGCACAAATGGCTGTTTTTTTCAACTCATTTTCAATTTTTTATGATTTTCAACTGTTAGTTTCTATAAAAAAAAACTTTGAAGGATCTACACAAATGACCCCTTGCTGAATCAAGATTTTTGTTTTTTGTCTACTTTTCAGAAATGTATAGCTTTCCGGGATCCATTATTGCTTTCACACCCATTTCTACCACTAACTGGAAAGAGGTTGAAAGCACAAAAAGTAGCAAAAATAGGCTGTGTCCCAGTAAAATGCCAAATCTGTGTAAAATTTTTTGGTTTTCTGACAAAGGTCTACTTGTCCCTGAAAGCTGGGAAGATGATGATTTCAGCACCACAAACCCTTTTTTGATGCCATTTGCAGGGAAAAAATCAGACGCTTTCTTCTGCAGCACTTTTCCCCCATTTTTCCCCCAAAAAGAAAATGTAGCTGTATTTTGGCTAATTTCTGGGTCCCCTCCAGGGGAATCCACAAACCGTGGGTACCTTTAAAATCCCTATGATGCTGGACGAAAATGGCGCAAGTTTGGCGTGGATACCTTACGTGGACAAAAAGTTACAGGGGCCTATGCGCAAACTACCCCAAATAGCCAAAAAAAGGCTTAGCACAGGGGGGGAAAAGGCCTAGCAGCAAAAGGGTTAATGGAATTTCGTGAGACCAGTTTGTACAGATACTTAACCTTGTAATATTCCTTTTAAGAAAAAGTTCATTAAAATATAAATAGACTTGTGCCTTTATTTTACATTTGTGGTTTTAACATGAAGTAAAACCTTAATGATCTGCATGTATAAATATATTCAGGTGTCAATGGTAAAATGTTGTTTTAATTGGCTTTAAAGATGTAAATAGATGGTTAAGGAGAAAGTAAAGTAATCTCATTAAATGGACAAGTATTTTTTGGCTATAACAAAGGCACTGGTTAAGTATCAAGAACAATATGAGCTTTGTAATTTAATTTATTTCCATTCCCCATCATGCCCAATGTGTAATGATAGGACTGGTATGCAAAACATATGAATACTATAAAGTATTGTACCTTTCCTGCACACCATAGCCCACATCTTATTATACTGAGAAATATATGGGGATCCTCTATACTAGACTGCTGTAATGGGTCTAGAGTGCAGTGGGGAGATGTTGGCAGGTGGGTTACTCCGACACAGCGGTGACAGATATCCCGTCTGCCGAAAAATAAATCCCATAGGCTATTTGGATTTATATTTCGTCGGATGGGATATCTGACACCGCTGTGACAGAGTAACCCATCCACCAACATCTAAATCAGGCCCTTAGAGTCACGAAGGGGCCCCTCAAGCTGTAGCGTGATGCTCTGAAGCCTGCTTTTTTGGACATCTATTAAGTGTCCTATGCTCCTATTAGCAGGGGTGCTGTGGAGTTGTTGAAGCCTTTTTATGAGGGTGGTGTTTGGGTGTTTGCATGGTATTATAAAGGTGAGCCTGAAGTGCCATTTGAGTCTAATGAACCTCAGGTGAACAGCGTGAAGGTGGTGGGACCAAATGGAATAAAAAATTTAAAAAACAGAGCATGGGAAGCATCCCTTGAACCCAGGCTCAAATGGGATGCCCAAACAACACCCTTAGGATTTAAATTTGCAAAAATATTTTTTAACATGGGGTTCGAGAACCAGGCTCAAGGTTCTCTGGAGCCACCAAATATATTTAAATATTTAAAAATATAAAAAAGTGTGTGGCCCTCTTTATTGAGGTAAATTTATTGTAGGCAGTCAGAATTGAAACCGGCTAGTCAATCCGGCTGGCTTCCGACAGAGCCCATTGGCCAGTCGCAACCGGCACGTAATCTCTATATGATGGCGTGGAAAGCCTGTTGGAAAGTGACTTTGTGGACACTTAGCCCTCTTCTACCTGCAGCCTCTGGTTGGGGGCCCCCCTGCTAATCTCTGCACCATGTGGCAGGCACCTTGAGATGCCTTCCACGTGGTGCAGGGATTAACAGAATCTCCCATTTCTCCATGGGAGCTTGTGCTACGGCGGTATACAGCCGCAGCACAAGCTACCATAGAGAAATGGGATTATGAAACCGCACCATGTACGGTCACATTGTAATACTGCGGTCTGGACCGCGGACCAGAATCCGCGATGATGTCAGTCGTAGGCAACTCCGACCGACATCATAATCAGGGCCAGAGTGTGTTTTTAACATCGTAAAAGGTGTTCTTTCTGAGCGTCTATATTTTAACTACATAATTTAGTAGTGTCCTCTTCTTTATACTGCTAACACCCAAACAGTATAGTCCAGTATTTCTCTTAATATTTTCAATGAACATTTCCCTGTGTGTAACAATGCATTTTCAAGTTAACTACTACAAAATAAATACGTAAAATAAAAGAGCAGTTCATTGAACACGGGCAAATAATGATTAAGGTAAGGTAGCAAAGACTAGACAAGACAGAAGAATACCAAGTGGTAAACCACATAGAAAATCTGTGAAGCTATATTACAAAAGTAAAGAAATAAAATACAAGATGTCAACTTGAGGAGCACAGAGGCAGTTTCTCCATTAGGGCTCTGGGGCTTTGCCCCTCTGAAATTCCTACTGGTTTACCATAAAAAATATTAAATAGATTGATTTATTTCAAATCGATGCATTTAAGTCTGAGCTGTCTGTCCCAGGCTGCCTGTCCCCCCCCCCACTTTGAAGCAGCAGACAGAAGTCAAGCAGTAAATCAACTTTCTGCAATGTGAAGCACGACGCAGGGCTTGCAATTCTGAAACCCTTCATTGCCATTGTAGTCTATAGTGGTATCCACTGTAGGCCAGTGATGCTGTCAGTGTCACAGTTCTAGGCATCGGAGTCCGCATCTCTGCATGAGGCCAGACATTCATCATTCACATGAATATATCCTACCCTTTCCCATTCATCACACGGTAGGACTGGATACAAGCGTGTGTGATTTGCAACCTTGTCCTCGGTAATGGTAAGTGTTATACTGCTAATGTTGCATTATGTATATTGTGCTGAGACCCCTGATTGTGCTAACCTCCCCCACTGTGACATCCCAGGCCCTGGCTGCAGGTCGCTGGCCGTTTAGAAGTGGAGCTGCTGTACTTTTTCCCCCGTGAAATTGATTCTAAAGATGAGCAGGGTTTTTGTTCCCTTGCATAGTTGATCCAAGTATCAGAGTCGTGCACAAAGGGAGAAATATGCGCTTATAATAAAGACAGTTACATGCTGTATGGTGTTAAAGCTAGCCCTATCTTCATGCCCTTAACATTAATGCCAAAAACTTGGGTTGATTTACTAATAATGAATGTTAAAAACGTTAAGATAATGCATGTCCATGAATTAGCTCCTCTTTTATTTCACTTTTTTTTACTTAATCTTGCATTCCCCAAAAGTGTTAGATATTTCATCACGTGTTTCTGTATTTTTTTGTGCATTTTATTTCTCATGTATAGTGCATACTTCGAGTCTTGAAAGGTGTTTATGAGGGGCTTTCATTGAGAGCTCTGGAGCTGAGGCGGAAGGCTGAGCAAAGTCCCTGTTTTTGGGTTGGTCTCTCTGCAGAGCACACAGAACAATGGTCATGTATTCCAGTTGCAATTGAAATTCCGGGTAAACATGTGTGAAGGGGGTACACAGATGCCAAAATATTTACAAGGCAAAAACAGGAGAAAGTAAAGTGCTTAAATGTGAGTGAATGCAGTGTATGTTGGGGTGGTGAAGTGAGAGAGATGCGAGGAAGTGCATTTGGGGGAAAGTGAAAATAGGGTGCTGAAGAGGTAAGAGATAAGATTGTAGTTGTGCAGATGGACAAGATGTGCAGAGAAAAAGTGCATACATATCTAACATAAAGCGTGCATAACCCTTTCGCTGCTTCTGTCGGCCAACGGCCGTCGCGAGCACTACCTCCGTAGTGCTGCGCACGTCCGTTGGCCGACGCGGCCCCGCCCACTCTTCAAAGCCGCCGCAGCGAAATTTCGGCCGCGGTAAAGGGGTTAACTGAAGGCCAATACACCTTCCACAGGCCTCAACAATTTAATTCACAGTGTCACAATTTCAGAATTGAAACATTTCCAATGTAAATTATTTATAACAAATTATTGTTGTTTCTCATTTATCTTAAACAGCTAACAACAATTGACAAAGCCAATAGTACTGGCAGGTTTTAGATGTTGTGTTATATATCTGAATCCAATAACATCTCAGAGAGAAACCAAAATACCAGTCGGGTAGTACACAGTGGGAATCGCAGAACTTTTTTAACACATTTCCTTTTAGAGAGCCCCCACGTTTTTTCATCCCACTTAAAGACCCGTCTGCACATATTTCTATATGACTGATTGCAGCCAGCAGCTGTGAGTGCTTTCTGAAGCCGGGTTAGAGCATTTTCTTCTAAAGTCGATGCCGCGTGCACTGTGAGACACTGGGCAAGCATACACCTTAAATGGGATTTAGTTGCCATGCTGTACAATTTTCACATTACAGTAACTGTTGAACATATTAATACAGTAGGGTATGGGGCATTTTCACATGCGTTTAATATTTCAAGACTATACGTTCCCTGTGCTTTATAACCTTGCTTTCTCCCTAATTTCATTTGTTTTAAAATTCACCATTTGCCAATTTTTTTTCAATTTTTTTCCCAGGAGTGGACCAACCTGGAACCCACGTTTGCCCATTAAGCTTGCTTGTTTTGCTCGCTACATAAAACTCATAACCAACTTTTACACTCACCACTTTCAAATGTCACCAGCTGCCAATGGAGTAGCAGAAAATACAGAACTATCTACCACAATACTAGATACAATAAATGAAAGCACTTGAGAAACAGACAACACATACTAAGGATCACATTGAACCACAAACAGAATTTAATGCTTCCATGCTAGCACACTTTATAACATTATGACTGAGCTTATAATAGGGTCTGAACATAATGACTGGGTTAAGCAATGTTATTTGGATCATTGTCGGAACTTACGCCTCGAGAAGGCCCATCTCGAGGAATCAACAGTTAAATATTCATTAGAGTCAACAACAAGGAGCATAGAACCCTACCTAGGTTGGATTATGAATCCTACCCAGTGCTATTATCTTACACTTTTCAGGCTCTGCACGTTGCACCTTGAATTTGGTTTTCCCATGTCAGGGGCCTGGCAATAGAATTTACCCCTGTGCTGTTGCGACAATGCTTCTATGCAAAGTACATCATTTTATACTGTTTTGTACTTTGTATTCAGCCCCTTTCTGGCCCCCATTCTGTCAAAGACAAATCTGAGACACTATAACGATGGACGTTGTGATTTTAATATATGTATATGTAGTATATGCTTCTTTATTATTATATCAATGTAGGAATTTACATGATGGTTTTTGTTATGTAAATAATGTATTATCACATGTATCTTCCCCCTCCCTGTGCCCCTCCCTTCTTGGAGTGTTATCAAATTCCATTACCAATGACAGTTCAACTGTCACCACTGTTCTGTTAGTTGCTGTGGCTCTGAGGGTGTGAATACGATCTCAGTAAACTGCTCTTCATCAATCTATAGTGCGCTTCTTTAATTTTACAACAGTGGCGAGGACATATGGGAGATTGAATCCAGCTGTGCAGGGGACAGCCATACAACCTCACCCCAGTCTTCATTGATAAGCCACAGTACAATACCGTCAGTGGAGACTTGTGCTGGTGTGACTAGCGAATCTATTATTGTTGCTGTGAGGACCTTCTGATACTTTATGACATTTGGAATCAGCCCAATTGAGAGGCTTGAACAAATGCAGCAGACTATATGAGTCCATACAATTCAAGGTCTTTTTGGAGGTGAGGACCCCTCTATGACCCTCGGATCCCCGCTCCCTGTGCATGTTAGGGGGGTGTTGAGCTGAAAGAGTGCCGGACTGTCAGATGGGAGCTGAAAGTTTCCCATGCAGTCAATGGCATTATTTGTGCCTAGTTGCTAATTAAGTCCTCTTTTGAGGTGAAGAATTCTACCTCTGTGGCACTTTCTGTCACCCTTCATGACTCATTGTATCTGTGTGAGTGATATGTAGATATGTACCTTGGTGTGTGCTCAGTTTCCCACTTTCATATTACCCCGCACAGTGGAGTGAGTTTCGACGTCACACCTGATCGGCATTAATCCTTCACACTTATGTGGTCTGCATTGAAGGAGTGATGTGCTGTATTTAGCCTTCAGTATTTTGCCGCACACAGAAGCTACTCTTCATGGCCTAGAACTGACTGAGGTGCGCTCTATGTGACACTCAACCGTCATTTTTCCTCAGTGTTCAGTGACGTGTGGTGCTGAGCCATATTGGGTTAGCCTGCCAGCTACACTTGACCTGTGGTTGACTTAGGTGCACCCTATACTACGTACAGCGATGCATCTTACTCACTGTTGTACTGTTAGCTGGAGGCAAATATCAGCTTTGGGCTACTTCGAGTACGCTCGCTCCGTGTCGGTGCATTGACTGATCTGCTTCCTTATTTCTGAGTCGTGGGCTGTTAGAGATGCCTTTGGGCAGAGCCAAACTCGTTCTCACCACAGAGTTATTGAAACCGCATCCCTAGGTGGAGGGATCTTCTAGGCTGTGTCCTTGAATTAACCCTTGCAATCCTTTGCTATAGTGATTGAAAGTAGGAACATCTATTGTATTTGTAAAGGTTGTAGTTGCAATTTTCCACCTATATTACTGACATTGTATGTGTGTTAAAATTGTGTTGTGCTATTGCTGTAACTGATACTTATAGTTACCAGTGGTTTTGTGAGTATTATTTATAGTACTATAGTAATCCATTTAGAACAGCACAATGGCAAATATGACACAGCCACCACCCTTCCTTGAATGCAGAAGGAGTACCTTCTTTACCTTGGAAAGAGTGGGAAAAGTTATTCCAATCCTACTTGATTGCAATTGGGGAGAAACAGTTCTACTCATTGAGGAAACAACATATTTTGCTTCACAATCTAGGTTTACAAGGCAGGAGAGTCTATGAAAATTATGTAACTATTTCACCTGAAGATGGGACTGAAGATAAAGGTCACGAATATTTGTACATAATGGCATTTCGCAATTTGGACAAGCATTTTGGGAAAAAGGTGAACATAGTCCTTGAGAGGCATAAATTATTTTCCCGTGTTTAAGGTAAAGAGGAATAAGTCACTAGTTATATAGCTTATTTGAGAGGGATGGCCAACTTATGTGAATTAGGCTCTTTGTGTGACTCACTCATTCGGGATCAGTTAGTGAAGTGCAATCATAATCCCCGGGTACAGGAAAAGTTACTACCCAGCAATACATATTTGAAAGAGGCTATAGACTTGGCTAAGAGCATAGAGCACACACAGAGTGTATCAAAGAAATGAAACAGAGTAATGTTTCTGAAACTGTACATGTGGTGAAGAGCCACCCCAATAGTGAAGATGTGAAAAAAGAAGGGAATGTTACCAAGAGAAGTCAGGTCGCACAGTTTAAAAGAAACTTGGATAGTAGCAAAGATAAAGAAAGGAATAAGTGTTATCATTGTGGATATTATAATTACTTAGCAAATAGCCCTAATTGTCCAGAAAGGTTATATATTTGTAGGAAATGTAATAAAAGGGGTCATTATGACCGTGCATGCAAAAACGGGGAAAAGGAAACCAAGCAAAGTCCATGTGGTTGAGGAGTCTGAAGTAAGTGCTAATAAATTTGTTTTCCAGGTCTTGTTAGATAGGTTGGAAGCTGGAAACAACTATCCCACCTGTGAAATTCTTCTGGATGAGGTGATGGTAACAGTATATGCTGATTGGTGTTCACCTCTTACTTTAATTGATCTTAAAACATTTGATGAGAAATTGAGAATGAAAGGTTACAGTCTTCAATACACAGACATTAAACCAGGTGGATTTAATCAGGATCCTATACCTTTGTCAGGAATTTTAGACATGCACATTTCCTTTAAATAGCGTACTACTCAGGGAAAGATTTATGTAGCTGAAAAGGGCTGAAATTTGCTGAGTTGGAAGCAATAAGATTTAGGCATTAAATTAGACCCTAACAGTATTGAACCAGTCATGGCAACTGAACAAGTGGATGTTTGTAAAGAATTCCCAGAAGTGTTTGTTGAAAAATTCTGACATTTATGGAATTTTCAGCACAAAATTTCACTAAAAGACAATGCGGTACCTGTGGTGCAAAAAGTGAGGCCCATTCCCAATTTAGTGCGTGAACCTTTGGAAGAAGAGTTAGACAGGTTAGTAAAACAAGGAGTTATAGAGCCCATTGAAAGATCACTTTGGCTCTGCCCTATTGTAATCGCTCAAATATCAGGAGGAAGAGCCCTGCACTTATGTGCAGATCTAAGGGATTTGAATATCAGCATTTGAGCGGACAGATTTCCCCTACCAAAAATAAACAATATGATTAGCATGCTAGAAGACGTAGGCTATTTCAGTATGTTAGATCTCTCTTTGGCATACCATCAAATCAAACTTCACCAAGATTTCAATTGTCTTACTTTATTTTTAGCCCCTTTTGGTGTATTTAGGTTCCACAGGATGCCATTTGGGCTGGCATCTGTGGGGCCTTATTTCAAAGAGTCAGTTATTAAAGGGTATAAAAAATGTACTTTACTTCCAGGATGATATTTTGATATATGGCAATTCTGTGGAAAATCATAACGCTACTTTGAATAATGTCCTCACTACCCTTAAATATGCTGGTCTAACTATTAAGCTTGAAAAATGCATATTTTGTATGGAATCAGTCAATTACCTATGTCATAACATTTCCAAAGAAGAAATAAAACCAAAACTTGATCTAGTAGTAGCAGTCAGAGAGGCAGCTCCGCCCACAACTAAAGAAAGAATTGAAATACTTTGTGGGCTTAGTGGAGTATATGGCGTAATTGTTACAAATTCCTTTTGCACCCATGAGACATCTAATGAAAAAGGGGACTCATTTTGAATGGGATAATGCATGCAAGAAATCGTTTGAACTTGGCAAACAAGCTATAATAGAGGTACCGTCTTTGGGGATTTTTGCCACCACATATAAAACTATTCTAACAACAGATGCTAGTTGGAAATGAATAGGAGCATCACTAGTGCAGGTTGTGGACGGCAAGGAGAAAATTGCTGCCTTTGCTTTGAGGATGTTGAAAGATGCTGAAATTATTACACAATGGAAAGAGAAGCATTGGCTTGCTATTGGGCCATTTCCCATTTCAAGTTATTTTTGTGGGGTTTTCCCTTTACATTGAGAACAGACCACAAACCTCTTACATATATTTTTACTACCTAAGGGAGGGAACATTCTGCTCCTCGCATAGCCGAATGGATCATGGGTATGGAGGGCTATAATTTCAAGATAGATTTTGTTCCAGGTAGCAAGAATTCAGTTACAGACTACCTTTCTCGGTTACCCTGGAAAGGAGAAGAGCAGATTGAAGTGGCAAATATTGAAGATCCTATTTTACTTGTAATCTTCCCGTTATTTGTAAGGAGGAGTGGGTGGAGTGTTCAGAAAAAGAGGCCTTAAGACTATAAAAGCAAAGCTTGTTCAGGGGTGGTCACCTAAACCTAATGGACTATAACATAATATCCGTAGCTATTGCGAAGTCAGGCATGAAATGTGCATACATAATGACATGGTTATGAGAGGTGACAAATTAGTACCTCCCAAGGATCTACAGAAGAGAATCGTGGAATTAGCTCATGAAGGCCACTTGGGGCATAGCATCACTAAATCCAAAGTTAGGGCTGAGTATTGGTTCACGGGATAAATAGTATAGCGGAGGGTAAAGTCAAGGAATGTGTTACATGCTCTAGGATTGACAAAAGTAAAAGCATAAGAAAAGTAACATTATCCCCAGTAAGTGTTCCATCCAATCCATGGGATAAACTTGTTTTAGACAAAATAGGTCCCATCAACATATCCATGTGGTCAGGAAAGTTTATCATTGTATTAGTAGATTGCCATTCACATTGGATCATTGTTAAAGTTGTAAATCGATGGGGGCACCAGAGAGCTGGCAAGCAAGATGGCCGCACTCGAGTGATGCTCCTGCCGCCCAGGACAATCATCCTACAGAATCCTGACCTGGCAGAGAGGACTGCAACCCCAAATAACTTATTAAGTATGCCTGAAGCGCTCTGCTGCAGAGACGAGGCAGTGGGACCATTCTGGCACAGGTGGCAAGGAGATACCAATTGGGGCCTAACTTGCACTGCTGATGAGAAGCGACGGGCCTTGAGAGCTGGCGGCCCGCGTGAATTCAGGAGAGAGGTGATGCTGCACTGCCCCCCCTGTGAGAGACGCTGCTGGAGGTGAGGCGGGCCCAGCTTCCACTGCAACTTGCCTGATTCACTCTGCCGCCGCATCGAGCTTCCCTGAAGGCCTTGGGAGCTGCCCAAGGTGAGATGCCGTGTTCTGGGGAAGAGGTGGGGCTCAGCATTGACCAGAGCCGAGCAGAGTGGGGACCGTGCTGCACTGCCTTCGCTAAGGACTGAAGGTGCTCTGTCCATAACAGCTGGCCTGCGAGTGGAGGTGCCAGCGCGCCTCATTGCTGTGGACCACACCGAGGGGCTGTCATCAGGCTGCTGTGGCTGGCGAGTGCTGGCTGCCGATTTTGTACCAGAGCCACACAGGTTGAGCGCTGCAGTCCCAGAGCCATCTCGGGTGAGTCCGCTATGTGGGACACTGAAGCCGCTTTCTAAGTTTTGCCTGCAGCGGGGGGAAGCACTAATTCGACCACCAAAATAGCGAGTTGAGATGCTCCCCCACATTGACTCTTTTAGAAGCCCTCATCGAATTTGCGAACTGCGTGCATCGATCTATCTTGCTGCCCACACGGCAGGGTTCCTGCCCTGATGCCCTGTGCCACCCCTGCTGCACCCGACTGGGTTCGTCACGGCAGCCTGCATCTGGGTGGTCACTGCTGCTGCTGGGACTGAAATGCGGCAATGGGCAGGAAGGAAGGCAAACTTGCCAAGCTGCCTTTTGAACCCCGAAAGTCTGCACGTGCCCCTGCTGGGGATATAGAAACAAATATGGCAGAGGGACACCAATCTACATTGCAGCCAGAAGACCCAGATATGCGGTCCCTGTTACTTACCATGCAACAACGCCTCACGTCCATTGAGGCCAAGATGGACTCCATGAGCATGCGAATGGACTTCTTCACATAGCATGATGGGCGTAACAGTGAGACCAAGCATAGGATCTCACAACTGGAGGACGAGTACTCGATAAGGGGGGAGCGAATGCAAAGTATGGAACGCCTTCTGAAAGTCTTATCTGTAAAAAATGAAGATTTGGAGGCGCGATCGCGCAGGAACAACATCCACATCCTTGGAGTTCCAGAATCTGCCGCTACTGGGCGCATGGATGACTACGTGGAGCGCATGCTGGTGGAACTATTTGAGGCCTCATCTCTTTCCAAACAATCAGTAGTGGAGAGAGCACATCACTCACTTACTGCTAGACCTCCTCTCGGCTCCACTACCAGACCCATCATTGCACTCCTCCTCAACTATCGACATCACGATACCATCCTACGTCTGGTGAGGGAGAGGCACAATTTAGTCTATGATGGCAACTCCATCTCCATATACCCTGACTTCATAAATGTGGTAGAGGAGGCCCATAAGAAATTCATCCCAGTGAAACACAAGGTGCAGCAAGCCAACATCTCCTATGCCATGCTATATCCGGCTATGCTCAGAATATCCTTTCAGGAAAAGCAGCACACCTTTAATACTGCACGGCAGGCAGAGGATTTTTTTAAGAGAGCGACTCATCTCACCTCCCCGGCCAAGGAAGCCAAGTGCAGTACCAGATCCACATCCAAACTCTCAGAAATTGGATCTGCGCCTCTCCCGAGATCATGACTTTGCTTCCTTACCCATCATTACGTGTCTCCAACCAGTGGGAGGTCATTTGCTTGAAAGAGAGAACGATCCGAACCATCCTCCCCTCCCCTCCTACTCACCTCTTTATGCTGAATAGAGGTCCCAGCCGATGACTCTTAGCAGCGTAGCACACCCACCAGACTGGATAAGTCCCTCCAGGCCCGATCGAGGTCTGAACCGACTCTGGACTCCATCCTGTTCCCGGGCATCCTTGTCAATTCGAGGAGAACTGCCAGGAGCTCCGGCATACACCCCCAGGTGGACTTCCCTGTGTTATGAACTGGTTAACGTTGCTACTTCTCTGTTCTTCACTCTTTAACACTGCAATCTATACTAACTATCTCTCTCTTGGGTCCCCCTCTCCTCCTCTCCATCTATCTCTCACTCCCCTTTTCCTTTTTCATCAGTCTTTCCTGATTGCTAACACTGTTGGCGCCTTCTACCCGGCGCTCCTCACCGTTTGCTTATTGTTGGAAAGTCTCAATCTTTGTTTTGCTTTAACTGGGCATTATGGAGTGTCCGTATTCGTCAATGGGATTGGGGCGCTGGTGTGGGTGGGTGGGAGTGGAGGGCGGTCGGTGTTTAGCATATCTAGTTACTGTAGTGCACCACATTGCTGTCCACAGTTGGGCAAATGTACATCACCACAATTGCACCAGATTCAATTCCACATGGTACATGTACACACTCAGTCACAGCCATTGATTAAACTGATACATGGGCTCACCCAATACCTTAGATAGCCCAATTCACAGACTACTGACTTAGAATGTGCATGATCCTCCGAAATGCTGACACATACTCGGGTACCTTGACAGGCATAACATCCAAATAGCAATGCTGCAAGAGACACACCTTGGCCCCATGGCATCGACTGTCTTTGCTGCGAAATGGGCCGCCCACAGAGGCTTTACCTCATACTCTACCTACGCTAGGGGGACCGCCATTCTGATAAAAAATAATGTTCAGTACTTCCCAGCTGGCTCTTTCCAAGACCCGCAAGGGCAATACTACGTAATGTGGGGACAAATTGCTGCACACTCCGTCATGCTGGTAAACTGCTACGGTCCCAATGTAGATGATGCTACCTTTTTGGATAAGCGCTGGGGACTCATACCAGACATTGGCTCCACACACTTAATATGGGGGGGATTTTAATGTCACACTAGACCCCAGTATGGATCGGTCATGTAGCACTCTAGTCCCACACACCAAGGCAGGGAATCACATAGTAGAGACCATGGCTGACCACCAGCTCCTAGATGTTTGGAGAACTCTCCACCCCACACAAAAAGAGGGCACCTTCAATTCCAGTGTACATTCTAGCTAGTCTTGCATCGATTACCATTTGCTGTTGTGAGGGCTAGGCACCAGGCTACCTAGAACAGAACACCTCGCACGCACATACTGTCAGGAATCACAGCAGCAAGTGTGGTGAGCAAGAAAGGTCAAAAGGACAGTTCTTGGGTCCGTCAAATCAAAGAAAGGTTTAGGAACTCATCTTGGAAATCTTTATTGAGAAGAAGATTTCTCAAGATGGCCACATATTCGGATGTCAAGGTTAGCAGTCTAGTTGTTCTCAAGCAGGCGCTCGAGCATAGTGAACCGTGTGAAGTGCGCGTAACTGCTTTGACTGCGCACTTCACTGAAGACTTTTGTCAGGATAGTGGCATTCTAGTGATTTGGCTCAGTCGTCGCCAGTATAGTGTTTCAGGGGAAGTTGCGCATGCCGACGGAAAGAGTCAGGAAAATCGTCCTTGTGTCAGTCGGGAGTTTGTTGTAGAAGTTAGTGCCACGTTCCCTCGGCGAGTTTGAATTAAGTTTGGAATAAATTCCAGTCAGAGAAAAGTATCAGATAGAACAGAACACTGAAGACAGAAAACTTACCAATTCCGGTTGCTCGAAGAAGTTCATTTGTCGTCAACCTCGATGATTCCGGTCATGCAAGTACCCTAAAGAGAGAAATTGACAAGACTGTAAATGTTGTTATACAAGCCTGTTAAGTAGATGGTATATTAGTGACAGGATTATCAGGACCTTCCAGTTATAGACTTACTGAGAAGTCAGTTAATGTTGTGATAGTCAAGTCTGTTTAAGTAGTATGTAATACTAGTGACAGGATTTCGGAACCTCCCAGTTTATAGTCAGCTACTGAATATTAGAAGAAATACTAAGTAGCAGTTGACAGAAATCACTTTTCAAGGTCTTTTCATTCACTTGCTTCCTTTTAAAATCTTTAAGGAATAAATATCTATTACTACACACTTTTAAGACGAAAAGAAGAGAAGCTAAAGCCAGTCTAAAAGGGGGTATGTTTTAATGTTGAAAGGAAATTTAAAGAGACATACATATATTCTAAGTCTAGGCAGAGATTATATAATGTTTATTGTTGACTTTCTTCACAGAGTGCGAATTCTTCCAAGAACATAGTTTTCCAAGGGAAGTTCGTAATACCCAAGATTAAAGAACGAGGCAGTCTCTTCTTGTTGATTTATTATTTTATCCAATTCCCCTTTGCCCCTGGAGACCCTTAGACCCCTTTAGAGATCTGGTAAGGGGTTTGAGGAGTAATCAGGAGAGGCATTGGCACTCGAGCATCATTCTGCTCCCGTGAATTCTGGGAACTTCAACAACCCTTGACACATACTCTGACCACTCCCCTGTGATGTTACAGCTGCGCTTATCGTGGAATAATTCTCCCTACCAGTTATGGCAGCTTCAGGCCACGGCCCTACTAGACAATTGCTTCAGGAAGAGGTTGTGCCGGAGATATGTGATTTTTTCCCTAGGAATTTAGGCTCAGTCCCGACTTTGGCTTGCGCGTGGGAGTCCTTTAAGGTAACGATACGCGGAATGTGCATTGCAAAAGGAAGTGGCATTTTGCGTGACATTAGGGTAATACTCAGGAAACTTGAAAAAAGACATCAAAGCAACTGAGGCCCATATTGCGATGCCCCTGACAGACAGGTGCAGGTCCACCTTCTGGAACTGATAACGGAATCATCACACAAAAAGAATTAGGGACCGGGAGCTATTTGGAAAAAGAAAAGGTCCAGTACCCGCGCTCCCAAAGAACAACGTGTCTACACTGGGGGGTGACTGTTCCTAAGTTCTCATGTAAGTATCAACCAAATTATGGTTGGTAAGAAGGAATCAAAACTGGTAGTCAGACTCTAAGACGGTTATGTACACCTCTCTGCAACGCAGCCCCCTGGCGCATACTGGAGGTTCCTGGTGGGCTAGTTGGCCCCCAGGGACCCCCAGTATTCAAGGGGAATTACTTCCCCTTCTTAAAACGCGCCAGAGTACTGCAGGGAGGGGGGCGGGGCCTCCAGCACGATGCCGGTCATTTTTTTTTGTTGTTTTTTTTAATGGGAGGGGGCTGCGTGGCCCCCTTCCCTTGGCCACTTTGGCCCCGGGGACCCCATCCCCGGGGCCTGAGCAATTTATTTATTTTTTAAATTAAAAAAAACGGGAAGGGGGCCGCGTGGCCCCCCTTCCCTCGATTTTTTTTTTTTAAATTTGGAGTGGGACTGCGTGGCCCCCCTCCTCAGGCCATTTAAGGCCCCGGGGACCCCATCCCCCGGGGCCGGCCTTGCCCTTTTTTTATTTAATTTTTATTTGGGGAGGGGGCTGCGTGGCCCCTCCCCTAGCAACTTATGGCCCCGGGGACCCCATCCCCCGGGGCCTGGCCTCTGGTTGGGGACTGTAGGGGGTCCCCAATCCCCCCACAGTCCCAGCCGGCTCCCCGCGTCCTACGGGAGCCGGCATTGCTTTCCACATGGGGAGCAGCTAACATGCTGCTCCCCATGTGGAAAGCTAGTGGGTTTGCATTTTGAAACCTGCTCTCTTTCAAAATGCAAACCAAGTTTGCTATGACAGGACGGGAGCCGAGGCTCCCGTCCTGTCATAGCAAACTACAGTGTCCCGGGGTAGGCACCCGGGACACTGCAGGAGCCGGCTCTGGGGGTGGCGGTCCCCAGGGCCATCAAGGGCTCCAGGAGGGGGCCGCGCGGCCCCCTCCCAACCATTAGTAAAGCCCTGGGGAGGTGGTGGTCCCCGGGCTTTGGGGTCCGTAACGGACCCCCATATTCAAATCTTTAGTGCCCCGGGGAGGTGGCGGTCCCCGGGGCATGTGGGGGGGCTGGAGCCCCCCCCACACAGGTTAATTTTTTTTTTTTAAAAAGAAGCCCCGGGGGGTGGCGGTCCCCGGGGCTTGAGGCCTTAGAGGCCCCCACATTAAATCTAAACCCCCCACCATGCCCCCGGGACTTGGCCCACCCGGGGCAAATAAGCATCGAAGCGCGGGAGACCGCGCTCGATTTTTTTGGCAGGATCCGCACACCCTGAGCACATCCTGCCGATTTTTTTAAATGCTTTTTCTGCCCAGGGGTCCTTGTGGGACCCCCTGAGCAGGCCTAGGGGTCAGGGTGTTTCTACCCTGCCCCCTTTGTGCGTTTTGCGCACTTGTTTCTTTTTTTCCTCGGCGGGATCCGCGCACCCTAAGCGCATCCCGCCGATTTAAAAATAAAATAAAATGCTTTTTCTGCCCAGGGGGTCCTTGTGGGATCCCCTGAGCAGACCTAGGGTCAGGGTGTTTCTACCCTGCCCCCTTTTGCGCTTTGCGCACTTGTTTCGGTCCCTCGGTTCTACCGAGGATAAAATGGCTGCCAACACTTCCTGATTTGGAGTGTTGACAGCCACTTGACAGCCAATTAGCATACAGCTCGTGATCGGGAGGGTACGCGGACCCTACTCGTCCATAGATATATATGTGACTTTACTTTTGATTTTCTCAGGAACTACTGAACGGATTTACACCATTTAAGCAAAAGGCACGACACTGAACCAAGGGCTACCTCTTTGCCAAATTTGGTGTAATTCCGTTCAGCAGTTCGGGCTGTAGCTGCGACTAAAGGTTCCTATGGAAAAATGAATGGGGAAAACGCGTTTTGGGACCCCCTTTTTCTCGGCCCCCGCTTGACGTATCACCCCGAGACTTTCAGGATAGGAGCGGACCGGAGCGCCCCAACAAGTTGGAAACTTTCACGAAGATTCGTCAACCGGCGCCAACGTTATTTCAAATAGAATGTCGCGGATTTCCTATGGATAATAGGTCCTAACTATAACTATCTACTGGCGACCGCCAGTAGATAATATATGTATATATATATATATATATATATATATATATATATATATATATATATATATATATATATATATTGTTGGCTTCGTCTCAACAACCTCCAGTTTCCCCTGGAAAAGACGAACACGGACCCAAAGGTTTCTGGTGCTAAGATGAGTTTATTTTGCTGCCCCGCACCACCGCCATAGCCTATATATATATATCAAAGACCCCAGGCTGCGCCGAAGATTACTTGATTTTAGGCACTGAAGAAGGTAGACTTACCGAAATGCACTTGCACAATAAATCAAGGTGAATGCTCCCGAGAGTGCTCCAATTCTTTCCATATTGCAGATGTTGTGTAACAAACGGACTCACCATCCGCCGAGATGTTCGACGGCTCGGGTGAAAACGTAAGAGGTGATATATATATATATATCAATGTAGGGATTTACATGATGGTTGTCCATTTTTCCGTTTTATATATATAATGTATTAACACATGGTATCTTCCCCTTTCCTGTTCCCCCTCCCTTCTTGGAGTGTTAGCGCATTCCACTACCGATGACAGTTCAACTGTCATCACTGTTCTTTTAGTTGCTATGGCTCTGAGATTGTGACTACGATTTTAATAAACCACTCTTCCTCAATCGACAGTGCGCTTCTTTAATTTTGCAACAATGGGCTTGTATTCTTGCAGTGTTTAGTATCACCAGATGTTTGTTATGTGATTTTGCATTTTATAAGAGTGGCTCTTAATACCAGGAAATGGCATGACTCCTAATAATTGGTGATATATATGGAAATTAAATTGCATTGAAGCACTTTTAAGTCCCTACTGAATGAGCCTATGCCCTTGTCGATATGCTAATCCCCTGGGTCTTTTTTCTATGGTGGTGCTTGTTTTTTATTATCAAGGAACTCATATATGGATTTTTTTTATATTTTATGATATTCATGTTCCATGAAGTGCACTTGAGCACTTTACTTCCCATTGATCTAAGTGTATACCTTTTCTGAAATGTTAAATTTTTGTATTTCTTTTATGTTGAGGTCGTGCTTTTATGGCTCCGGACGAATAAAGAATTTATTGATTGATGAATTGACTGAGCTAGAGTAGAGGGACAGAGGCTCTAGACAAGTGGAACATTATTTAGAAGCAGCTGTAGTATTGCTACCAATAAGTAAAGAAAATAATGCTGCAGTATGTTGTCCACAGTGCTTCTCATTGTTAAAGGATCTGCCTGAAGTTACTCCGGAACCAGTTTTTACAGAACTGTCTATAGCCTAAATGAGTTTTGTTGCCCACAAACAAATTCAGTCTAAGAAAGATTCAAATTTACCAATGCCTGCCTGGGAACAATTGAGATAACGGGTCACTATCAAGCTCACCAATGACATCTTGCTTTATTATACACATTCTGTGAACCATTACTGGAGATCCATTTCCAAATTATATATGGCTGTTACTCACCGCAGTTATGTCACTACATCCTAAGCAGACCAAAACTAGGTAAAAAGATTTTATTGATAATGCCTCGGTGGTTAAACTGGCTGAGATTCAGGTTCAAGAATAGAAGAAAAACTAGGTAGGAAAGCTCAGGCAAAGAAAGCCATGTTAAATGATACCCACCCAAGAACACAAACACTGACACAACAAAGACAACAGGGACAACTGTGGAACACTGAAAGTAGTGAAAGAAGAATCCCACTCTGGCAATGTAACACTACAGCTTGCATAAATTTCATTTCATCAATTCTGTCAAGGATGCCCAGCAATAGACACAGTGTGGTGCAGATGAGGGAAGAAAAATCACTTTGCATCTATATGTCAATTCATCATGAATACAGAAATCTCAATATGCAGACGAATACAGAGAAGAATATATGCATATAAGAAGAAATTGAGAAAGGGCCTAGCCCCCTTAACACCTGGAGAGATTAAGATCTAGTAACTGCAGAACCAATAAGCTTCCCAACCACAAATTATGCTTATATTGGTGAGTTGAGCATTAGTAAGTGCAGCATCAAAAGGACACCGCTTACCACACTGCAACTTATTCACAGAGGGTAAGATTTAATGTATTAATGGACACAGGGGAACCAGTCAGCACAATGTACTGGACATTGTAGGCCTCACTAAAATATGAACCTTTACACATATGCCAGTCTGATACCTCTGCCTCCTTAGGTCAGTTTCCAAACCATGACACCCATAAGCAAACATCAATGGAAACTATATACTATGTACCTGAATATTACACTGGAATGCTGATAAGTAATGCTATTACCAAAGAACTATGCCTGGGAACATTTCTGAACTCAAATGAGAAGGATGAACTGGAGCAACTGATATAGCAGCTTTGATGTTTGTTTGACTTAAATGGAAAGGTAAAACAGAAGCAAATCAATATACACATAGATGGAACAATAGAGCCCTTTGCACTATCACCACAGTACATTGCAATTTTTTTGTGAAAAAAGTAGAAGGGAAAATAAAAACGATTCGAAAAATTGGACATAATTGAAAAGATAAGAGGACCTACATCTTGGGTCTTTTTAATTGTAGTCTCAACAAGACCAAAGAGCCCCGATGAAATTTGAATATGTGTGGACATGCAAAGCACAAACAACGCAATGCACAAGAGAACAGGATTGCATGCCTACAACTGATGATATATCCATTCAGCTCAGTGATGCTACCATAATTTCAAAACTCTAGCGCACAGCAGGATACCTCCAGCTTGAACTAGACATGGCCTCCAGGCCAATAAGGATGTAATGCACTCACATTGGTTTAAGATAGTATAAATGTCCAAGCTTTGGCGTTTCTTCCAGACATGAAGTATTTCAAAATGCAATGAACTGCGGGGTTTGCCAAGAGTTTTGAACACAAGCAAGGAAATAGTGGGATATGAAGAAGATGAAAGCAGAGCTAATGGTGAATAGAGAAAAATAAAAGTTACACATATAAAAAACCCATTTTATATAATAGGTAAAATATTATATAAAATACAATTACGTGTGTGTGTGTGTTTGTGTGTGCGTAATCATCCGATAAGTCAAAGTTACTAACTATCAAGTAATCAGAGAGTCAATAAATATTCACAGACGTGAGAAAAAAGCTTCCTTCGACTAGTCAATTGCTTTAATTGATTTACCAAAAATTGAGCAGTCACAAAATAATAAGGGATCTCACAAGAATAAAGTCCGTGTTGGCATAAACTGCAAATTTACTCATAAACTGAAGGTTCGATGCAGACAATGGTCTGGGGTGTCAAAACGTATCACTAACTGGACAAGAGTTGATAGCCATGACTGATAACAAGCCTCTCATGTTCATGTTCAACACAAATAATGATGCAAAGGAGAATAAAATGGCGGATACTGCAACTACAGCACCTCAAATAACACTTTGGGCCTGATTCAAAAAGGTAAACTTAGACCAAAAGTCTAAGGGCCTGATTCACAAACGGCCTCTACACTCGTGGGGGAGGCCCCGCAGTTGCAGGGGAATCTCTGCACTCCTTGCATAATCTCCGTAATGAGAATTTTCATTGTGGAGACTCCGGCCCCTAGTGCAGAGACTCCCCCACAACTGTGGGGCCTCCGCCATGAGTGCAGAGGCCGTTTGTGAATCAGCCCCAAAGTTTATCACTTTCGGTATTCACAAAGGGACTTCATTCTTTCATTTATCCTTATTCGGTTTAAAAAACACTAAAAAGATACAAGGGAAAACAGTTCATACATATTAATAAGCACAATTTGAATGAAAGTCGTTCCCTGATTACATCTTTAGACTATTGCAGAAATATTAAAATGTTACATTAATAATAAAAAGAAAAAAACAGCCGTTCGATGAATCGGATAAAATACAATAAAAATGCTAAGCTTACTGTTCAGTATATTTAAAACGTGGAGGGAAATATAAATGATTTAGAACTTTCTTCATAGGTTCTAGTCGACAAATAAAGTGCAAATGCTGTAGTGGTGCATGTAAGTACTTGAGGCAGCACGTAGCTTGTACAAGGTGCATATAGGTATCTGAGGCTTTCCACTTGGATTCTAGGCAAGTATAAAGTGCCAGTGAAAGAAAGGGCATATGAATATTTAGGGCAACACATAAAAATGTGCAGTTTTAAAATTTCATGCCTTTTTCTTTCCTTAATAAATTGACATCAAACAGATATCTGCTAACATTAAAAACAATTTTCGGTGAAGTATCAGTTTTTAGTATTCTACTCACATCAGATAAGACCTAATACCCAAGTTGCGACAGATGGGTTTAATCCATTTACGCCTTGGGATAACATATGCTGAGCAGAAGAATAATATATGATAATCATTTTCTTCTACATTAGGTTGACATAAAGGGCAATGATCATCATTATCATCGCCATTTTTCCGACCCCATTTTGCTGTATTGGAATTGACTAGCAGAACACCATAGCGAAACTTCATGTACAATGATATTGCCAACTGAGGTTGGATGTCATCCAGATATTGCTCAAAGGATGGGAAAGGTTTTGTGAGAAGGAACTGAGACATCAATCTACCAATGTCTGAACTGTGCGAGACACTTTTTTGCATATATGCCCAAAGGGACTTAGAATAGTGTCTTCATGACTGCGGAGTTTCCGAACTCAGGTTGGAATCTCTGCACTCGGGCGGTAAATTAGTCTTTGGGCCAGAGTAAGGTTACTTTCATCCTGACACACCAGTGTAAGTGCCTACCATCCCCACATCAAGCTCCAGCTGAAAGTCATTACCCAAGCATACATAAACTCAGAGCTGCTACTCACAAATCCTTTCAGACCTTTCAGACATGTCTCTGAATGTGTTTGCAAGTTTGCCCCTTGTCATGCAACAGAATGATTTGAGGAGAAGGATGAGGAACAGGACAGCAGTGATGATCCTTATTCAAACGATCAACCTCTTTGGGATGTCCAGCGAAGATGTCAGGTTCAGATATTGTTTTCCCCCTGATGTCATCTTGGAGATGGTTTGTGAGTGGGAGCAGGATCTTGACTCTGAGATATGCTGCTCCCACGCCATCCCAGTCTATGTCAAGATCCTAGCAGTTCTCCATTTCTTTGCAACTGGGTCTTACCAGAGAGTGTCTCAATACAATGAAACAGGAAACAAAAAGCAGGAAGTTCAATACAGGAAGTTGCTATCAGCCATTTTATGGTCATTATGAGTCACCCTCACCTTCAAGCAAGATCCTCTGCCATCCTGCTGCTCTGTTTAACTCCCCTGCCCTCCAACATGGCTGAGTGACTTGAGGACACAGTGCCTTCTTTCAGTGAAACCAAATTGAACATACTAACTGAGGGGGTGTTTGACAAGTAACCTCAGCTTTATGGGGGACCAGAGGAACAGCTGAGTATTGCAGCATGCACCATATTCTGACAAGATATTGCAGTGCGCTGCAGTGCAGTGGGCATGTACCAACGGCGGGCCAAGATGTGTCTCGAGCGCTGGGAGGACCTGCGATGCTGGGTTCGAAATAAGGATCAGAACTTATTGGTGGTGGCATCCTAGTCCCACTTAGAGAGGCCCTGTCTCAGCCCACTGTACAGAAGGGTCCTGAAGACAGCCTGGCCAACACTCCATGCTCAGCTAGAGGAGTTTGAGCAGCAGAGACCTGATAAGTGCATTAACTGCATTATGTTTCTTTAAGTATGATGTGAGTGGTGGAAGAGATGTACCATCATGTGTCTTTTGTCACCTTTCACTTTAACAGAGCAATGGCAGTACGTATAAGGCCTATGCATCATTAGAGCACATGAAATGCTGTTTTATGGGGGCAACCTGGGACTTGTAGTGTTCTACACACAACTGGTTACATCATCCTTACAGTAGCATTGTTATGAATAAATGCACTTACATCATCATAACTAGTGAACTTTGGCCCTATAACTGTTATATGCAATGACATTGTCTAGTGTTGTTATGAGAGAGGTTTGGGTGTTGGATGCTGTATCATGCATGCCTTTTGTGTGTGTCTTATGTCACAATTCACTTTATCTGAGTAATGGCTACAGTACTTATATGGTCTAGGTATCATTGGAGCAACTGGAAAGCTGATTTATGAGGGCATTCTGGGACTTGTAGTGTTCTGCACACACAGCTGGATAAATTACCCTTACAGCAGCATTTTTATGAATAAATGTGCTTCCATCATCGTGTGTGTCTTATGTCATCATTCACTTTCTCAGAGCAATGGAAATGCTGTTTTATGAGGGCAACCTGGGACTTGTAGTGTTCTTCACACAACTGGTTACATCATCCTTACAGTAGCATTGTTATGAATAAATGCACTTGCATCATCATAACTAGTGAACTAAGGGCCTTATAACTGCTGTGTGCAATTGTGAAGGAATGGCTTCAATAATGTCTAGTGTTGGCATGAGAGAGGTTTGGATGTTGGATGCTGTATCATGCACGGGTTTTGTGTGTATATTTTATTTGTGTACCATGAAGTAAAGGCTGACTTCGTGATACTTGTCTCACTCAAATTGATACAAACATACTCAAGGGGGACGAAAATACACACATCTTCTCAACAGTGGCACCTATGTGATTTTTAACATCTAGGTAGCTATACTAACTATGCACATGTGATTACCAGTGTACAGCACAAAAATAGCATTCTTGACATGCTAAATGTGGCACTTGCCATGTAGAGTGTCTGTTACCAAGGGATATTCTAATATTTAGAATAACAAAGGTCATGTCCAAGGCCTTGTTTGTATATGTGTACCCAATTTTTCATGTATGTTGTGTTTCACTATGCTACACAATAGATGACTTTTGATAGTAAGTGTAAGACTGTTCAGACTGCACATTAAAGGATAATCCTGGATTCACTTTTAGGTGTGGATATATCCATCCAGACTGTGTCCCATCTCCACATGTAGACTTACATTGGAATATAACTATGTTTCAATGTCAGACACATTGAACTAATGCTGAAGGTGAGGGTTAGTAAATACTGAAGTATATGCTGACCTAAATTGAGAAAGATGTCAATGTGTGATGAAATTCCGATATTACTGTGATAGTACACATATGTTTGGCTCCAAGAAACTTATAATTGATTAGTCAGATGAAAGAAGTACAAAATCAGCACTTGCTTTATGTAGTCACATGCTTTGTTATGATTTGTACACCAACTACATAATTGTTTGCTTTTTATTTCAGTGGACCAGGCAGGCCAAAAACCAACAGGAGAGGACCAGGGGCAGAGTGGGAGTTCCTCAGCTCATTGGCGGGCCTGTCCTCTGGATACCACCAGCGAAGAGGAGGAGGGACCCAAACCATCAGGCATGGGTAGTGCGCCCACCCGTACAGAGCCTTCAACATCCACAGAAACAGCCTGGGTAGAGGCTGAATAGACTGAAGGTGGGACATTTAAAGGGATACTTCCAGCTAGGGGGTGAGATGTGGCTCTCCCTGTGGTCCACCAGAACTTGACTTGGATGTTGTGTCCCCAAGGCAGGCCCCATCACCATATAGGCCTGCCACCAACCCCTCCCTTACTCTTGAGACCCCCATTCCCTCGGGGTCTCTAACTGCACCCCCTGTCAGTATGGAAGTCAGCATTGGTAGGTGTTTAGCTATGCTTTCAACATGAAATCTTGTCCTACAAATCTACATGTCTTACTCACATACATTTTCGTCACATATGTGGCCTACAACCAGAGTAACCAATTGACCATCACCAACTATTACGCAACTCAATATTGACTTGCAAAGAATGTTCTTTTTATTAGCAAATTTTAGGAGTACTCATGTTTTACAGTGAGGATGGGGGATCTCTCTTGATACTTCACAATTGTGGTGGTGAGGAACTCTCTGAGTAAGTGTGGTTATTGTGTTGTGGCCGATGTGTGGGTGGGTGTGATGCATCTGCCTGTACAGTTCATGGGTATGACTGTGCACGGGATGAGGGTGCCTGTATAGGTGGGGGAGGTGCCTGTACAGGGGGTGATTGGGTGAGGTTGCCTGAACAGGTGGGGAACGTGCCTGTACTGGGGGCAGGGTGCCTGCACAGGTGGGGGATGTGACAGCTCAGAGGGGACGTGGCTGTGAAAGGGGGCATGCGCAGGGTGTGGTGCCTTTGTATGTAGGGGGGCACCTATGCAAGTTGTGGTACAGTTGGGTAGGGGTCGTGCAGGTAGGTGTGTTGGGTCCCCTCCATTATTGACATGAAGGAAGTCTTTGGTAAGTTTCAACATGCCCTCCATGATCTTCATGGCCAAGGCATGGTGTTTTGCACTCTCTTCCCTTTAGATTGTAATGTTGTCATTTCCCCTCCTTGCCATGTCTTGGCAAGATTTCTTAACCCTGTCCAAGGCAAGGGTCTGTCTGTCAATCATCTGAGATATTTGGCGTATTTACTGTAGTGAGTCTGAAATGTCAGACAGAGTAGCCTCTATGGCATGAATGTCCTGCCTCACATCAACGTGTTATTGGAAGAATTCATCCTCCCACTGGCCACCATGACCATCTACCAGCCCCCTACACATGGGACCACCTCTGATACAACCGTCCGGGATGGGTGGCAAATGGAGGCTATGAGTAGGAGCTTGGTGCCTAGGGGATACCTGCTCCTCACCTGGGGTGTTAAGTCTCTCAGATGCTCGAGAGTCGAGAGAAGGCTTGGGATACACGGGCACCGGAGGAGTGTGTAAGAGAAGCAACATGTCTGACCTGGATGTGAGGGCTGTGAGGAGTTGATGGTTGTGTTGGGGTAGGTGAATGCTGTGGCTGGTTGGAATGGGCAATTCTCAGAGGTGAAGTGGGATGAACAATTCTGGCTGGACCCAGGAGGAGGCTTTGGTGTTTTGACCAGTGAACCAACAACGCACACCTGATTATCCGACTCATCCTCCGCAACAAACACCAGATTGTCTCCTTCATCCTCATTTTCGTTCTCTTCATCCTCCTCTTCTTGGGTGGTGCTGGCGGCTGACATGGCTGCTTGAGGATGATTGAGTTCTCCTCCCGGATTGCCCGTCACCCTCCCCTGGTGGATGGTTCAGCTTCCCCAAGTGATGGGTCAAATAATCTTTGCATCTTTCTGATGTTCCACATGGGACCTGGTTTGTGTAAACCGACTCGTGACAGCTTACACTATAGCACTGAGGTGTTCAATGCAGATGTGTAATGCAAATTCACAGCTCTGTGTGGAATTGAGATCCCTGTGATGTCAGTTTCTGAACCTGGCTCCTTGGGTGTGTGACATAAGATGTGAACCTTGATCCAGCAGCTTCAGAAGGAAGTGACACCATAATTAATGTTCAGCGTTAATTATATGTGAATATGCAAAATTAACAAAGACATCACTGATTACATTGGGAACATATTGCACACCAACTTCAGATGCTACAAAAAACTGGCAATATCTGCTAATATCCTTTCACGAGGATTTGGTTATTGTGCACGATTTGGGAATCAATAGTTTACAACACTACATGGCACACTTACCTGACTGACGGCTGGTAGTGGGTCTGACTGCTGCAGCCAGGGTATCTCCCAAATCACTGGTGGTGTACTCTGGATCACTGAGGAAGTCCTGACAGCATCTGTAATGTACCATACATATCCATATTTCAATACAAAGGATGATGGCAATCATTTTACAAGTATATGTCATAGGTATAGACCAGTGATACTTAAAGTACAGCCCTGAGGCCACATGTGGCCGTCCTGACCTTTCATAAGGCCAGCTGGTAAACAGCAGGACTGGGCTGGTGTTAACTCAACACGGCACTAACATTAAAAGATATTAAATCATCAATAAGCATTATCTTGGTAAAAACCATAAAAGCACATATAAACCAATAAACATCATGAGAATAGAAAGTTCAGTATGCACAATTCATAAGCAGATATACAAAATAAGGTCAATAATACAAATACAAGCCAGAACATGCAAAAGTTTAAAACATGCATTTCGCCTAGCAGCAAATTTACATATGTTGTGTAAGATCCCTCATACAAATGCATGTAACCACACCAATCAACTGGGGAAACCTACTTAGTTCGACAAAGCACAAATTAGGTCTTCACTTGGAATTATCCCTAGTTGAGGTTCTAAAGAGAGCAAAGGTGTTTGGGCCTACAAAGAAGAAACCATTTACACTCATGCTGACACGGTTGTCTGAGAGGCTCACTGAACCTATTATAGCCAGTGCATTTAATCTTATGCATCAGGTGTTATGTAAGAAATATCAACCGTGCAAACACATGCTTCAGAAGTGTCAGCATGCAGCAGTCTAACTGCCTCAGCACATTGTGTGGAATCCAAGTTCCTACAAAATAGGATTATCCATCATTTCCTAGGTTGTTTGTACTCCGGGCAAAAGAAGAAAAAGTGCATAAGAGTTTCGTCAGCCCGAAGACAGACAGGGCATTTGGAGCTATGTTTGATAATAGCCTTCCCGTTCTTGGTGAGATTCTTAAGAGGAAGAGTACCATGTCGGAACTTGACAAACAGCTGCTTAGGTAAGGGTTCTGTAATGAAATCTAGGACAGTCTCGAACCCGCTGCTATTTTTTATGTCATTAAACTCTGAGGAGACAGGGCCCAAATTAGGTCTTCTTACTTCCTCAGTCCAAGTATGCACACAGAAAACTTTCTTTAGGTGTGTTCTAGTTCAGGAAATCTTTTGGAGATCTGTACTCCAAAACTCATCACAGCCCAAAGATGAAAGAGAGACTTTCAAACTCGCCACACTCTTGATCTTCCTGCCCTTATCCAGTTCTACAATTCCCTAAAGGCACACAGGTAAGTTGCCAGGGCAGGGGTGTTCCTCAATCTCCACCAGTACAAAATTGGGCATAATTTAGCTTAGTCCCTGATGGAGTTCCTGCCCATGTCCCACCTTAAAGGTAACATAGGGGTGCTCTGTGGAAAAAAACATTTCAGCCGTGGCCAGTGGAGTGGTGTCAACTAGGCCCCATAGTTCAGCATTGTAAAGGGCGCTAGCTACTGCATTTGTCTGAAAGGTGAGTAAGGCCGGAGAAATAGGTTGTGTAAGAAGAATTGTACAGCTTGGACACCCCGAATGCATGATGGGACAAGTTTAGAGCACTCTTTCTAATTTGGGCAGACAAGGACAAATTGAAAGTGAATCTGATGCCTAAATAGTCAAAGTCATGTACCCTCTCTAAGCAGTGCTCAATGATTTAATAGAGAGCCTCTAAACGTGTTGTGTGGATAAATATACATGAATTACGTTTTCCCAAAATGTATTTCAAGAGCCCTATCTCGACAAAATAATGCAAAATTGTCTTTCAGGGTCTAGAGTCCTGGTAGGGTTTTGGAGACTAATAATGAGTCATACGCGAAGAAGAGTATCAGTACTTTGGTGTCTGCAATTGTTGGGGTGTTGTTCCTACACTAGGCCATCACTTTCACTACGCCATTTATATACAAGGAAATGAGCATAGGGGTGAGTACACACCCCTGCCGTACTCCCCTACTCCATACATGCCAACCCTCCCGATTCAGACAGGAGACTATCGATTTCAGTGCTAGTCTCCCGCCTCCTGATTCCTGCATGCAAAAACCCGATTCCTCCTCAGGATTCTGCAGACAGGGACTAGTCTTGTGTGACTCAGAGTACACACTGCCAGTAACCTGCTCCTTCATGGCAGTGCATAACATTTTTTCCACGCTCTCTTTACCTGCCATATCACTTTCTACGTGCTCCTGACAGGTAAGGTAAAAACAAAAACGTTATTTTAATTTAGTTACAGTACATGACAATAGACTCGAGTCAGGCCTCAATAGAAATCAATGGGAGAATACATTCTTCCGGTTATTTTAAAAAAATCTCCCACTTTCCCCTTCTAAAATGTTGGCATGTATGCTACTCTAATGCACTCCGTCAGTTCGCCTTGCTGTCCCCATCTCACTTGTGCATATGTATCATCGGTAATCTACCATTACTTCACGGCCACTACTACGACTTACCATTACTACGCATTTTTTACTTAGCAGAATCTTTCACTTCGCATGCTTTAAGTTCGCATGCTTTTACTTTGCATATACCGTTACTTAGCAAAGTCAATTACTTTGCTGACTAGTCACATCGTTGTTTGGAAAAGGAGGCGCTTCCGTTTCCAAACAACGACGTGCAGCTCTGACGACGCTGAAGCAGGAGAAGAGAGGAAGCACGGTGAAGCGGGGGACCACGAGGAGAGAGAGGTAATTGGGGCAGTGTAGTTTTTGCGGTCGTGCAGGGGGTTGTCTTTTAGGTTTTAGGGTTGTGTTTATGTAGTGTAGAGTAGTGTATTTGGGTTTAGGGTAGTGGTCGTGCAGGGGTTGTCTTTTAGGTTTTAGGGTTGTATTTATGTAGTGTAGAGTAGTGTATTTGGGTTTAGGGTAGTGGTCGTGCAGGGGGTTGTCTTTTAGGTTTTAGGGTTGTGTTTATGTAGTGTAGAGTAGTGTATTTGGGTTTAGGGTAGTGGTCGTGCAGGGGGTTGTCTTTTAGGTTGTAGGGTTGTGTTTATGTAGTGTAGAGTAGTGTATTTGGGTTTAGAGTAGTGTTGTGGTGCAGGGGGTTGTCTTTTAGGTTTTAGGGTTGTGTTTATGTAGTGTAGAGTAGTGTATTTGGGTTTAGGGTAGTGGTCGTGCAGGGGTTGTCTTTTAGGTTGTAGGGTTGTGTTTATGTAGTGTAGAGTAGTGTATTTGGGTTTAGGGTAGTGTTGTGGTGTTTGTGTAGTGTAGGGTAGTGTTTTAGGGTAGTGTAGTGGTGTTTGGGAAGTGTAGGGTAATGTAGTCTATGTGGGTAAGGGTAAAAGAGTAAAAAATGCATAGAAGTTGTATAGTTAGTAATATACTGCGAAGTAAATGCATATTTAGTACTTTTAAATGTATTTGCGAACTAAAAGCATGCGCAGTTAAATCTTGCGTAGTAATGGTATTTGTGATGTAAAAACATCGTAGTAAAAACTTGCGAAGTAATGGTCTGCTAAGTAACATCATATATTCCAATCTACTGTGTGGAACTAAATCAAAGGCAATTTTTAGATCTAACAAATATTACAAAGAAATGGGCTTTCTGAATAGCCACAGTTTTCCATGCGATTGACAGAAATCTGAACACCTGGTCTGTGGTGTTTTTTTCTGAACCCAGTCTGTAGGTCCAACAAAACGGATGAACCATCAATCCAGGTTTCAAGGGCACTTAAAATCTGCCTACAGAATATTTTTGGAGACACATCAATAAGACTGATTGGTCTATAATATAGAGGTGAGCCCTTAGAGCCCTTCTTGTGGATTGGGACGATCTCTGCTGCTTTCAAGGAGATGGGAATCTGCGCGCCTTCCACTATTGCATTTGCAAGTTAATTTAAGTATAGCATCCAGCTATCACTGTCAGCTTTAAAAAAGGTCCCCCGGTATCCCATCTGGGCCTGCCAGTTTACCTTGCAAGATACTGTTGATGGCATCCCTAGTGGCAGCTGGTTCTATACACAGGTCAGTTAAGGTTGTGGATCCCCCTAATTCTGTCCGATCATAAAAGACTGATGGACCTCGCCGGGAGTATTATAAAGGTTGGTAAAATACTGCCACCATACTTTTGGGTGATAAAATTATTTAAATAATCGTTTCAATGCTGGCCTCCATTAGCACCAGTTCCCCGAATGTTTTGTCATCCTTTGTCTTAGCTGCCTCAAAAATTTGGTCCCAGAGGTTTGAGTCCCAGGACCGACAAGCCTGCGCCTGTTTTTTTAATGTAATGTGCCCTTTTTTGCCTTGACAAATCTCCTCTGCCAGATTTAAGCGCAAGCTTCAGTTCAGTTTTTGTGACCCCTACATTCTTTCTTATACAATGATGGATTGCGTTTGGCAAAAGAATTAGCCTTCCCAGCATCCTGGCGAAGGCAGTTAATTACTTATTAAAAAAGGCACCATGGATATCAGAGATAGCAAGGCTTCTATTCTCAGCTTGGTCTAAGATGTCCATATCCTTCAGAGTGGAATTAAGTGCACATTTATTAAGGGCCAGAATCCCAGGGTTAGTGGACACTCTGGCCCACTTCAAGGTGCATCTATTTTTAACATGCCTTATATTTCTGCTGAGTGATATGGCAGGGGCCTCCTGGCACTATGAAGTCCCCCATAATGCAATGTAATGCATTATGGTCGCTGTCCTGTCGCTGTCCTGTCTGTCGATCGCCATCAAGTCTATTATGAACCTCCATAGAGGCAAAGAGGCAAGGACATAGTCAATTCTACTAGAGGATCATGGGCGGTTAAAAGTATGCCGGGCTTGGGGTTCAGATCTCGTGCGGCCATTACAGGCACGGAGTCCGTATGATAAGGTCTCTGCGCTGCTTCACTGGAGTAATCGCTAGGGCAGGAATGCCCCATTATCCATACTCAACCTCAATTGGAGAGTCGTCCTTAGTGTCTACAGGTTCAAAAGTTGTATTAAAGTCCCCTGCAATAACTAGGGCCTCATTATTGTTGAAATCCCCCTGTGGGACATGAATTGCTTCAGGGTAGTCTCTCTTGCACCTCTGGTCCCACGATTATAAATGTTATACATGTGGGTTGACCGCCCATCCTTGTTCGTGAGGGTAATGCCCAAGATATCTGGGGAATTTAGATTAAGTAAAGATAGGCCCACAAACAATGACGTCCTGACCCATATAATAAGGCCACCCGAGGGACGACCCTTCCCTGTGTAATGGGCAGGAATAGAAAAATTCAGATTACTTGCCCTGTGGATGGGTTCCAGACACCACTTCTCCTGTAATAGACAGATATCTAAACGATCCATAAAGCTACCTCAGTCTGGATCTCCTACCTTGCGGTTTAAACCTGCAACATTCCAGTATATGATATTAATGCTTTTGTGAATTGTAATTGATTTCTGGGCCTGGCCATTAAATGGGGAAGCTTCTTCTAGGGCAGGTGAAACGCAGCCCCCTCTTGCTCCTGCCGGGGATACCTTTGCTCCGATTGGTGTTTCCTAGGCCCTGCTAGTCTTGGCAAAGGAGGGCCTGAGTTTCTCTCAGTCTGCCATCAAAGACCCCAGTTGATCCCTATCAGAAGGGGAAACATGTGGGGCAAAAGGGTTTAGGAATGGTGGTTTTAGTTTAAATTGAACTTGGAAGTTCGGAGGGAGAGATTTCCGCAAACCAAGTCCCACCAATCCCTCATCTAAATGTCTGTCCCTCAACCTTAGCTCAATATAATCACCAGTTTGGCCCGATTGTCCAATAAATCTGCTTGCACTAATAATGTCTGTATGGATTATTGAGTAACAGCTGTGGATAGATCTAACCAAGTGTAGACATTTATTTTTAAGTGAGTTCTAAGACTACCTACCCCTCACTCTCAATGCAGGCTTGTTTACGGAGTAGAACCTATTTGGGTTCAATAGTTCCTTGCCAGGACCGTCTTGACCGGGTCCCCTCTTATTTGGGGTTTGTGTGAATTGCGTAGGTGTATAGTGGGTGGCCTGATTTATTATACGTGATCTGCCACTAGGCTGTGAATCTCTTGCCCTGTAAGGGGCATCTCCCCATGGCCTCAATGTTGGGGTAGGACTCAAACGAGATGGTATGACAGGCTGTAGAAGGGGCTTTTGGACTTGGCTCTGGGACATCAAGTCTCCAGCAGTCTTACGATTGTTACGGTCATTGATTAGGGAGGTGCCCGTGCTATTGGGAACATTAATCAGGACCATACCCTTCCCTGATTTTACTGAGGGGTCGCTAAATGTTAGTTTCTCTACATCTCCCGTCAATGTTGCTACTTTGGCTTTCAGATCAAGGATTTCATTCTGAAGGCTTCTGATAAGGGCCCTTAGTTGAGTAGTTGCTAAAGGGCCTGCTTACCCCTCCCTCGCACCCACCAAGAGAGCAGCCACTAGATTCCCACCTTTATCACTGCAAGGTTCGCTCGCACTCTGACCAGAACAAGGCTGGCATTCAGCCAAAGGTGAAAATCTGTTAGTGCAAATTGCACAGGCTCTAACGGTACAGCAGCACGTTCAGCACTTATGAGAGAGTAAGTACTCAATACATTGTCCCGCAAAGACTCTGTGGATAGGCTAAGAGATGGAGCTGCCGGCTTCATTTTATGTTTAGCTGGAATCTTTTTGGTTTGGCATAAAAAATGGGAGCAATTCTACTTGCCAGATCCCTCTTGTTGTGGCCTTTAGCTTTGTTGCCCTCCAGTAGGGACTCAACCTCCTCAATTAAGAGGTCAATGTCATTGAGTGTTGTGTTACGTTGAGTCACCCCGGCTACATCTGCTGGATTTAGCTTGGAGCTTTTATGACTCTTGCCGGGGAGAATTTTGGTGGCTTTCTTTTTGCTTATTGTAGTGTGGATTAAAATTAGGGCACAAAATTAGGTCCAGAACAAGTGAATACATACCAAAGTCAAGGAAGCCCCACCCCCTTGGAGGCAGCAGACAGCACCTTTCCCTCCCGGCACGATGCGGGGTGGGAAACTGAGTCCCCTGGGCTGATGAAGATCCAAGGGGGTAGAATGCCCGAGAGAATGCAGAAAAGATGTCCCGCCAAATTCAGCCAAAGCTCGCACTCTGAGTTGGGATTCTGGCAAAAAAAAGCAGGATTCAAGTTAAGCAGGGGGGTAAAGTAGGGGTGAGCCTGCCCAGCGACCCTAAGCCAGGTGGTGGAATGCACGCTGCCCCAGCCAAGTGCAGTGTGCCTCCCTTACCCCCCCAGGCGAGAAACCTAATGGCTCTCCCATGCTGTCTTATAACAGCCAGCGCCACTCGCAGCCTTCATCTTTACTCCGGCCGGCGTATTCCTCCTTGTTTTGCCTGGCCATTTCAATGCCGTATGGCACTGCCGGAATGCACAACCTTGGTGCACGAATGCTCCTAGGCCCCGAGATGAGCTGAGTAACTCATGGACGCTTTTATCTTCAGCTCAGCAGAGAAAGTTTCATGAACGAGACCTTTAACTATGGATTGATGGAAAAGGGAAAAAATGATGGAAGGAGAAAGGATGGGTGAAATGTAATATATATATGACTGGAAAAGAAGGATGCGTGGGTGAAAGCGGATGCATATACTATAGGTGGCTGATAGGATGCATGGGTGGGTGAAGGCTGGATGAAAGGTATACAGGTGGGAAGCCTACCTGGGTGGACGAAAGTGTATGTGTGAAAAGATGCCTGCCTGGGTGGGTGATTGGAATATTGTGGTGGTTTTGATTGAAAGGACGCATGGGTGGGTAAATGACAAATGTATGTTGCTGAAAGGTTTGTTGAGAGTGAGACAGAGAGCCATGCTTGGATAGCTGGCTATATGGATGGATGGTTTCAATGGTGAAGACTGAATTGAGAGAATGTAAAACTTAAATGGTGGTAAGTAGCAAAGCCAAGGTTTAAGAATAAAATACTAGAAGAACAATGCAATGATGAATGGAAAAATCCTTGGGAAGGAGAATAAACAAGGGACTAGGGTGCTCCTCTGTAGTGGTGTTCTTCTCACCTTTACTTGCTTGGAATGGTTTTTTCAAGTTTGTTTTTTTATTCAACGGGTTGAGGTGGTATTTCAGACTCCTCCCTGGACTTAGAGTAATTTTCAAGCGCAACATATTCTGTATCCTTCCTACCTACCCATCATTAATCACCACCCTACCTCCCTACCCATGGCATAATTTTATGTGTTTTGCTAAGAGCATTGTTTACAATTTTTCTTTTTTCTTTCTTGATATATAGCTACTTCTGCTGATCCAAAACCACCTAACAGGCAGGAGATTGCAGCCCGGACCCGGCAGCAGAAACTGGAGGCCATCTGGGCCGAGTACCGGCGGCTGGTGGCCTTGAAGGATGAGGAGGCAGAAGCTGCTGCAGATGCCTCGCGACCCAGCCAGGCCACAACAGCACACTGTCACCACTGTCCATTGCTAGGTGCCAGCCGCCATTTCACCATCACTGCTGCTGCCCCCCCTTATTTCCGCAGATTTGAGCACTGCATTATGTTGAGCCTGGCCAATATTGAAGCCAGGTAGGAACGGATGGTCGGGAACCTTATGAAACTCCTAGCCCGCTGTTAGTGGCCTCTTCGGCCCCTTTTTTAATCATTTTTTGGGTGTGTGGGACTTATTGTGGGGAGAGGGTGGAATGTGGGAGTTGGGGCATTGTTGGGTTTTTCTTTATTTATGGACAATTTCATTTTTAGACTCTTGGCCACTACTTGGACATTGGTTGGGGTTAGGGAGAGGGGTGGGACAGTTGTGGGTTTGGTATTTTATATTATATATTTGTTCAGGGAATACATTTTTCATGGTTTTACATTATGAATGATTTAAAAAAAATGGTGGGGTTATTGTTTTAATTCATACTGCTGCCTTCGCCGCAACCAGTTTTTAAAATCTGCTGATAGTGTAAACAACAAAATAGTTATGCTGTACCCTCCCTAGTTCTACTACTCTCTCCTCCTAGTCTCTGCAGTCTGCTAGTATATATAATAAACCCCTAAGGACTCGGAGGAGATGTAGGATGAATTTCCAGTGTGTAAAATAATTGCCCTTCAACAATGAATTAATCAACCACAGTTCACTTCTCTTATCTGATTAGATGAAGCGAGGGCTGCAGGGTTTCCCAAGGAGCCATGGTGGTGTTAGTAGTAGCAGCATGCATTGGTAGTGTATTAACATTGAAGGCAAAGTCATCAGAACTGAAGTAAGGTCCCACTCCCTCCTAGGCGATCTCGAACTGTAGGATAAGAAGACTGTTCATTGAAGGGAACTTCACAAATTGAAATAAAAAGGTTAATACCGTTATTATATGCAAGCTTCGAAAACAAATGACAGTCACCAGAGACTAGACTACTAGAACAGACTCAGACACATGAAGAGAGACAATAGAAATATAAGCAATGACAAATTGAATTACTCAGAACAATGGTGAGCTAGTAAAAGTTACAAAATTAAGTCGATTAGGGCTACAAAGTGGACAAGTTTAACCTTAGACGCAAATTAATACAGTGCCTGAATGATGATGCTGGCAATGAGATGTTCCTCTGAAAAAAAAATATCGTACACTATGCGGGAGTGGCTAATATAATATATTTCCAGTGTGGGCTATATGAGCTGAAGAATAAGATCTTCACCCTGCACTTAGTTGGTGTTGCTTTCCCCACATCCGCCCCACCAAGTGTGTGATCAATTAATGGTGTAAATTGTTAAGTCACACCTCAATAAATCACACAGGTTTGATGAATGGATGGGAAGGGGGAATTGGGAAAAGGTTAGACAAAGACAAACACTACACAAGGACAACATTAATCTTGGCAATGAGCAGCCGACCATCATAAATCTGTTATTGGAGGAAAAGGAAATGAAGGAACGAATGAGTACAGGTAAACCAAACCTGCGCCCAGAGAGACCAAGTGACATTATTATGATCTGTCTTACTGAGCTTTGAAAGATATAGAATATATTACAAATTAAACTTTCTGTAGGATTCAAGTAAATAACACAAACACACGCAGTTCAAATGATTACTAAAAGAAAAAATGATACTGTACTGCCAAATTGGTACTGGGAGTTGCATCTGCATTGATTCCTCTTGTACGGTCCATCAATCTTGCGTGCCTGGCAGATGGGGTCTGGTGAGGTAACCGTTGGTTTTCCAGTTTGGCGCTGGATAAGAGGGCCTGTATATTGGAAAACGAAAATGATATTGAAGAATCAAGGAGAAAGAAAGAAGTTAAACTAAGTACCAGCAGTGCACCGTGAAGTCTCAGAGGAAGCGCAAGAGGAGAAAAGAATAGTCCTTTTTGCATTAATTCCTTTTATGCCTGGTGTGTGAACAAATTGATGAGGCCAATTTTACAACAACCAAAAATCCCACAAAAAATGGCTGCATGTAATGTAACTATCAGTATCGGGCTGATCAAACTGTCTTGATCATCATTTCATCATCACATAATATATAACGAAATATGTAGCCTAACAGCAGCACATGCATAATCTGATTATTTATCATTCACGACTAAATGTCTGTCTCCAGTTACCTTTAACAACAGGCCCACCACCCAAACACCACTTTGCATCAAATTTGAACCAGACAGAATTGAGCAGCACAAACACCTCCAGCAACATAGCATTGTCCCAATCAAGTAAAAAATCAACCCACCTCTGTCAGTCACACCACTCACCACCAGCACTACACAGACTTGTATAGGTCAGGTGTTGTTTACCTTTAGGCCACTTCAAAGTCATCATCATCCAAATCGATTGGTTTCAGTGATTTTGAAAACGTCCATCTTCTTCTGGTGGCAGTTCTCAAAGTAGTCACTCCCTGCGTCATTCCATCATCTCTAATCCTCCTGAGTCTGACTCCGAGTATGGTGTCCAACTCCGTACCAACAGTGTCCCTAGTCCCAGCTCAAAAATGCAATAGATCAGCCTGTAGTAGTACAATTCTGTTATTGAACACCAAGAAAGGAAAGATTGAGCCACTTTTTGGGTAGACTAGATCTGTGCTTGCAAGCACTGCATTATCTAAGGGACTGGTCGGGTCTTGAAGACAATGGATCTTCTGGAGCAGATTGCTCTACTTCCTCAGCATGAAGCTCAATCTCTTGAACTGCTCTTACTTCAGGAGGAACTACTATTGGCGGTTGTGGCTGTTCTTGTTGTTGTTCACTTCTCTGAGTTTCTGTGTTTTCTGCATTGATTGGGTACTACTTTGCGATTGAGATAAATCAATGTCAACATCACTGCTCGTCGGCGTTGCCGTGATTTGACTGGCTGCCTCTGTGACAGACATGGGCTTGGGCCTAGATTGGGGTGGGTCCACTGATTTGGTGGTGCTGCACCCAGCTTGCGCCACAGAGGTCAGTGCGGCAGGCACAGTTTTTGTTTTTCAAAAAACATCTGGGGTGACATACAAGTGATGGTGATGGTAAGCTCCTTCTTCTTGTCACTGGCCACTTTCTTGGTAGCACTTTTAGCACCTTTCTTTGGGGCCATCTTGAAGCTGTCAGTTAGCAGTGGCACTTAGTTTCATAAGTTGAAGAGATGTCTGATGTGTGGGTCACTCACGTGTCATGCCATGCAAAGGCCTTCTTTGTTGTCTTGTCGTGCACCTAAAAGAAAAGAAGCAAGAAGGACATCAGTGAAACATGGCATTGTTGCTGTTCAATTAGTAGTGAAAACAAAAACAATATAATTTAGTGTGGTCACTCATATGTGAGGGACACGACTGACATACTATGTATAATGGGAGAAATAAGAGACACACGAGACATTGACCTGCTGGTAACATTGGACGTGGAGCAGCTCTATACCAACATACCACAAAGAGCTACACTCACTGTTATAGAAACAGCACTGAAACAGGTCGATTGGTCGTCACCCACGCCAGTCTCCCTTATCATGCAATGCGCGACTCTAGCATTGACGGAAAATTTCTTCGAATTCAAGAACCAACTTTTCCATCAGTCTCAAGGTACTTCCATGGGGAGTACCTTTGCTCCAGGTGTAGCCTGCCTCTACATGCGGCCTTCGAAGAGGAGGTTATTTACCACCAGAGTAACCCCTACCTGAACTACTTGAGACTGTGGAAAAGATATATCGATGATATTCTTGTTTTCTGGAAGGGTGACCTAAATACATGCAAAGAATTTTGCAACTGGGTTGTTGTCATACCACAGCCACCACCCTCGAGCGTTGAGGGACAACTTGCCCTTTGGGCAATTTCTCCGTATTAGGAGAAATTGTAGCACCATCAACGACTACAAAACTGAGGCAGAGTCACGAGCTGAGAACCTGGTCAAGAGACATTACCCCACTCATCATGTTGAAAAATCATTAAAAAGAGCAAGGAATAACAACAGGGACGCCTTGCTAGAAGTAAAGCAAAAGGAACCCAGTGATATTTTGACATGTGTGACTTCGTTTACACCAGGATCTAACCGACTTAAGAAAGTCATCAATAAACACTGGGGGATCCTCAACACAGGGTCCCTTGAGATCCCCAAGCCCAGATTTGCGTTCAAACACACGAGTAATCTGAAAGATATGCTCGTGCACACAAGACCCAAACCAGCAAGCATAAGTGTGCAAAGAACCCTATGGAACCTTCCCCCGGTACAGGGCCACTATCCCTGTGGCTCCTGTGCCGCTTGCCCGCAAACCAAACCAACAAAGGAGATTGCACTAACAGATTCCTTCACCTGGAGGATACGCACTCACACAAATTGCAATACATCTCAATGTGTATATCTGCTGATGTGCCCCTGTGACAAAATATATGTGGGTATGACCATGCGGGCGGTCAAGAATAGGATCTCGGAACACAAAAGTAATATCCGCTGTCAGAAAACCACCACCAAACTATATACCCATTTTAAGGAATGCAACCACCTCCCTGAGAGTTTGCGATGGTTGATTCTGGAGGCACACCCACGCATCACCCAATCAGCACTATTTAGGATTGAGCAACGATGGGTGCATCGCCTAGGCTTAGACCACCAGGGACTAAATGATGAAATACCATGGGGTTCTCTGTCTTAGAACTATTGATGATGATGAACTCTCACCATCTAGGCCTAGGTCTTTTGACCACTCCTTGCATTTTTTACAACACTTTAAGGGGGGTTCAGATTCATACATACTCCAATGCATCTTTCTACCCGACCCATGACTTCACTGACCTGACAGTGCATCTTTGAATCATTAGCTGTATATGACCTCTACCGGCATTGTTTTCAACATTATAGGGGGGTTTCAGGGTCTTATACACTCTAATGTGTCCCCCTGTCTAGCAGATGATACTAACTGACACTCATTGACCCGGGAGCGTACTCTTGAATCGTTAACTTCACAATGACACCATACCGACCATTCATTCGATTACACTCGTGGTACAATTGCCCACGTAACAAATTGACTCATGATGAGATTTGAAATTTCAAATTTCTTATCGAGTCCTGATACCTATGTTCCTCCCTACTAGACCTTACCATGGTTCACTGACCACTATTATGGTCACTTAAATGAATACAGCCTCTTAAAACCTTACGATTGCCCTGTGGGTTTCACTACTGGCAATGTACTACTATCCACACCAAGATGGCCGACATGCTTTTCCCACTCTCACCAGCATACATCGACAGGTCACATGATACGCCCTACCCACAGCTGGTTCCGATCAGCTTCCCGCCACCCTCGTACGGCGAACGGTTTGATGTTTATAAGCGGCATTGTTTGGCTGCCCAGCACCATCCCGGCTTCAGCACGAAGGGGTAGGTGAGCTGCGCGGGTTCCAACAGAAGCGGGTGAGTATTTCCAAGCTTCGGAGAGACACCCAGCACTCTGCGGCGACGAGGCTAAGGTAAGCGGGCTGCATTGACGGCTGTGGGGTCTGGGGCCTTAAGTGACTGAGTCCACCCCTTGGGTCCCACTTTAGTGGTCCTTTACTCTTTTTACCCAGGCCTGTGGTGGGTGGAGGTGCGGGCCGGTGTCACACACGGAACCAGTGGCGGGACCTTCTTGAGTTTTGGGACTGGTAAGTGGGGCCGCGGACACGCGCCCCCCCTTTCGCCTCAGCACGGGGTTTAGGAGGGAGTTCAGGGGTATGCTCTGAAACTGCCCCGTCACACTACCCTATCTCACTCCTTACCGAACGCGGTCCCAGAGAGGTGGGACTGCTTTTCTGTGAGCAGACAATACAGGATCTGTTTCACAAGGTTTTAACATTTCTCGCATATGCCTTTTTCCAATGTTAAATAGACATCCTAATATAGATGTCATAAGTTGTGCTGAAGCAGATGGGGCGCAATCTTCACCAATTATAGGTGAGTCTTAGAGTCTAAGTTCACCACCCCTCACAATGGCACTATTGGTAGCATATTCTTGATGTCATTTATTAAGTCACAACGATTTTTTATCTCTGCTGCCATCCTTGTCTCCTTTTGTGTGTTGCTACTTGTTTTTACCCCTCGACCGCCTGCACAGTGTAATGAACAAATTGTAAGGGGTCATTAACCCCACATTAATTGACACGCGGTCAGCACATTTTGGGCATTATCAAAAATAACTATGTGTTATCTCACGTTCTTCCATGCAGGTTTGCCCCAGTGCCTGCGGGTAATACCCCGCACTTCCTTGTGGTGTCAGGTAAACCTTTACCAGACCACCTTATTGTATTAATCTTTATTTAGTGGCACATATTACACCCCACTTGTTGTAGATAGTCATATTTCACGGTCCTGAAGAAACGCCGCCTGATCCTTAGGGCTGATAGGCGTGAAACATGTCGACCATCCAGGAGTAGAGCGCCTTTTGACTCTTGATAGCTTGACAGTCGCCTCTCCTTACTATTTTTAATCAGGCAGGGATCCTCCCAGATTAAAATTGCTCTAAGGATTCCCTACTTGTTTTAATTTCACTATTCAACACATCTACACATACACTAGGCCCCTCACACCCATGGCACCCATACGGCAGGAACAAAAGATCTCCGGCAAAGAGCCTCTTTTATGGGTGCCCGTCGGGTATTGCAGCACCGACCCGATGAGGAGCAGGCCCATATGATGAAGCATGACACCTAGCTTGCTGGGTGTGTGAGGGCCCTATTTCCGAAAGGAGGATTTCCCCCCTCTTGGGTGCCTGGGGCACTACCTGCACGCCGACCTGCACTCAGTAGGTCTTACATGTACACGTTGAGGAACTGCGTACCTCTTTTTGTTCAATACATTGATAGTGCTGGTACACTGGACCTCTTTAAAAAGCCCTGAGTCCCCTATTTTCTTGGATAATTGTACGCACGGGCCTCCCCGTGGGACTTACCACTTAGGATACCAGAAACGCTAATAGCGGTCTCTGGCCCATTACACCTACCTCTGTAGCAACGAACCCTATCTTGAGTGAGCCACCCGTTTACTCCATCAACATGGAGGAAAACCAGGGACTCAGCTTTGGGGACGATATGGCAGCAGAAATTCTTAGATCAACCCCCTCCATTTTGGGCACAGAGAACAGTTCAGCCACAGGTTCCCTATCGGAAGATTGGACATCATTGATGTCAATGAAGCAGGAGTGGCTGAAAATAACTTTACATGGGGCGATGATGACAGAATATCTACGAGCTAACATTGCCCCCAACGGCCTTAAGGTAAAAAACTTTCCAAGACTCTTCCTGGAAGATCAGGTGTTCAAGAAAGAGTGGTCCCTGGTGGCATGGAAATGCACCAGGGACTGGCTCATCTTGATTATAAAAACAGCAAAGAGAATAGCCGACGCCCTCCTCGTTAGGATACAAGTCGCAGAGGGAGCTCTGAAGACCACGGTCCAGATAACTCAGTTCAAATCCAAACTTAACAAACTCAACAATGAGATGGCAGAACAAAAAGAGTATCTCATGAAACAAAAATTTAGCAAATTGCAAAAGGATATACAAAAATTCGAGAAAGAAAAAGTATATCCCTATTTGAGAACAGACTATACCTCCGCAAAGAATAGCTATTCCTCAGACGAGAGTACGGATACCACCAGAAAGGGGTCATCAAGTAGTGACTCGAGCACAGGTAGTTGGGGTGGTAACAGACAGAGAAGAGGAAACCGCCCTAATTTTCCTAATTACAACCTACCTAACTTCCAGGGTCCACCCCAACCTTTCTGGCCCTTTCCGGTATAAACTCAGGGCCCAAAACAATATTTTCCCTCTAGCAACCCACCTTTTTTAGGCAGAGGTTGGGGCAGAGGAAAAGGGTGCAACAGAAGAGGCGGACAGAAAACGGTCCAATGGCAGGACAACCAGCAGAGCTCAATAGATACACGGAGCAAAACACAGAACAAGAGACCCTAGTGGTCAATTTATCACATCGTTCCTTGTCCGAGACCGAATTGAAAGTACTGGAAAAGGGACTGGGCTTTGTCCCCACTCCCAAAATGGATAAATTCAGGGACCTGAGTGAAGTGCACAATTTCTTTAGAAAAATCCGCCTTAGGGCATTTTTCCAAGACAAACCTACACCTGCCCTACAAGACTCAGGGTTAAGGAATCCATCTACCTTCACCCCCAACAGCAGTATGGTTCCCATGGAAGTGCTTACATTTGAGCAGGCGGTTCTCAAAGATCTCCAAACTACCACTGTGGAGCCCCCTTTTAACAACTTATCGAAGAACGAGAGACTGGCGGCCAAGTCCCTTGCTGATGATACAAGCATCACCATTAAACAGGCAGATAAGGGTGGGGCAACTGTCATACAATCCACCACGGATTATGATCAGGAGTGCCTCCGCCAATAGAGTAACAGGAAATTCTAAACTCCCATCACAGTCAATCCGACTACTAGACTTACCACCGAGATCTCAACAATGGTATTTGAGGCAGAAAACAATGGGTGGTTGAGTAAAAGAGAAGCTGGTTCACTGACCACTATTATGGTCACTTAAATGAATACAGCCTCTTAAAACCTTACGATTGCCCTGTGGGTTTCACTACTGGCAATGTACTACTATCCACTTCAAGATGGCCGACATGCTTTTCCCACTCTCACCAGCATACATCGACAGGTCACATGATACGCCCTACCCACAGCTGGTTCCGATCAGCTTCCCGCCACCCTCGTACGGCGAACGGTTTGATGTTTATAAGCGGCATTGTTTGGCCGCCCAGCACCATCCCGGCTTCAGCACGAAGGGGTAGGTGAGCTGCGCGGGTTCCAACAGAAGCGGGTGAGTATTTCCAAGCTTCAGAGAGACACCCAGCACTCTGCGGCGACGAGGCTAAGGTAAGCGGGCTGCATTGACGGCTGTGGGGTCTGGGGCCTTAAGTGACTGAGTCCACCCCTTGGGTCCCACTTTAGTGGCCCTTTACTCTTTTTTACCCAGGCCTGTGGTGGGTGGAGGTACGGGCCGGTGTCACACACGGAACCAGTGTCGGGACCTTCTTGAGTTTTTGGGACTGGTAAGTGGGGCCGCGGACCCGCGCCCCCCCTTTCACCTCGGCACGGGGTTTAGGAGGGAGTTCAGGGGTATGCTCTGAAACTGCCCCGGCACACTACCCTATCTCACTCCTTACTGAACGCGGTCCCAGAGAGGTGGGACTGCTTTTCTGTGAGCAGACAATACAGGATCTGTTTCACAAGGTTTTAACATTTCTCGCATATGCCTTTTTCCAATGTTAAATAGATATCCTAATATAGATGTCATAAGTTGTGCTGAAGCAGATGGGGCGCAATCTTCACCAATTATAGGTGAGTCTTAGAGTCTAAGTTCACCGCCCCTCACAATGGCACTGTTGGTAGCATATTCTTGATGTCATTTATTAAGTCACAACGATATTTTATCTCTGCTGCCATCCTTGTCTCCTTTTGTGTGTTGCTACTTGTTTTTACCCCTCGACCGCCTGCACAGTATAATGAACAAATTGTAAGGGGTCATTAACCCCACATTAATTGACACGCGGTCAGCACCTTTTGGGCATTATCAAAAATAACTATGTGTTACCTCACATTCTTCCATGCAGGTTTGCCCCAGTGCCTGTGGGTAATACCCCGCACTTCCTTGTGGTGTCAAGTAAACCTTCACCAGACCACCTTATTGTATTAATCTTTATTTAGTGGCACATATTACACCCCACTTGTTGTAGATAGTCATATTTCACGGTCCTGAAGAAACACCGCCTGATCCTTAGGACTGATAGGCGTGAAACATGTCAACCATCCAAGAGTAGAGCGTCTCTTGACTCTTGATAGCTTGACAGTCGCCTCTCCTTACTATTTTTAATCAGGCAGGGATCCTCCCAGATTAAAATTGCTCTAAGGATTCCCTACTTGTTTTAATTTCACTATTCAACACATCTACAGATACACTAGAGGCCCCTCACACCCAGGGCCGGACTGGGAACAGAAACCGGCCCTGGCAAACTGCTCAGCTGCCCCCCCCCCCCGGGTTAAGGGGAGTGCAGCCGAGCAGTTTGCGAGGGCCGGTTTCGGCCGATTATGTTACTGGGGCCGATATTGCAGACCCCCGGTAACAAAAACGGCCCCCCAGGGGCCCAAAACCGGCCCCCACCCTAGCGTCCCACCGGGGAAACGCCCGGTGCCCGCTACGGCCAGTCCGGCCCTGCTCACACCCACGGCACCCATACAGCAGGAACAAAAGATCTCCAGCAAAGAGCCCCTTTTATGGGTGCCCGTCGGGTATTGCAGTGCCGACCCGACGAGGAGCAGGCCCATATGATGAAGCATGACACCTAGCTTGCTGGGTGTGTGAGGGCCCTAGTTCTGAAAGGAGGATTTCCCCCCCTCTTGGGTGCCTGGGGCACTACCTGCACGCCGACCTGCACTCAGTAGGTCTTACATGAACACGTTGAGGAACTGCGTACCTCTTTTTGTTCAATACATTGATAGGGCTGGTACACTGGACCTCTTTGAAAAGCCCTGAGTCCCCTATTTTCTTGGATAAACATAAAATAGCCGCCAGCCACATGGCCAGAAGCTGGGGACCTAGAACAAAGAACGCATTGAAAGGCCTATGGCAAAAGCACACTGGCTGGATACACAAAATGGCCGCCAGCCACATGGTCACAACAAGAATCTGGAGGCCTGGAACAAAGAACGCATGCATGCCTATGGCAAAAGCACACTGAATGCCCACACAAAATGGCCGCCAGCCACTTGGTCAGTCACAAGTCACAACAACAAATGCAGGAGGCCTGTAAAACAAACAGCACATGCAGGCCTAGGGACAGTCCACTGACTATACAAAATGGCCCCTGGCCAGTGGCCACATGTCATCTGGAACAAAGGCAAAAGGTGGCCTATGGCAAACACACTAACATACACACTGGCCAGATAAAGGAGGCTTGGTAAAACAGAGAAAATATCATTAATTCAGCAGTGCCAAAAACAAAAATGATTGGGCTAAAAAAAATGTTTACAACCAAACACATCCTTCAAAGGCATTACCCTTACTCCACCGAGACCTATACTGTGAAAATTGAACAACAGAGCACAGCACAAAAAAGTTCCAACTGACAAACAAAAGCCAGTAATGTGTTTAATTCCAAACTCAGCAATAGATAAAATAGTCAGTTTCGAGAAGTCTTGATCAATAGTGGAATAGATTCCAAAATGTTGACACGTAGGTGTAGCAAATACACAGCCGACACGTGTTTCGTCGTTAGACGACTTTGTCAAGGCTGTTGACAAAATAGTATGACAAGTTGTTTGATGTCAATACAATAGGGAATTATTTCTACAGTTTACCCAAGTCAAACACTCCATTACTGGAAAAGTGGAAAGCTGCACACTGGAAAAGGTGCCAGAAAATAGCTGGATCCAAACGGAAGTTTAGGAATCCATGTGTAAAAGAGAAAATCTGTGGGTGTTATAAAAGTAAACCCACATCACAAGATCATAAAATCACCAACGTGTAACTAGAATTAAAAAAAAAAGTGAACCATAATCCAGACAAATACCCAAGTGAGTTCTCCCTTTTGAAGACCTAATTCATGTGAATTAGATACAGAGAAACAAAGAAAAAAGAAGAAAAAAAAAAAAGGAAAAAAGAAAGAGGAAAAATTGTGTTCTGCAATTACCTTAGATTGATATTTGTATGCAGAAATATCAGTAATAAACAATCTAGTCTTCTCCAATGCGAACAATCAAAGGTGTGTGGCAATTTCGAAATGAATCTGAAAGTCGCAATATGCCCAAGTAGTCGCTAAAAGGAAGACACATATAAATAGTTCAAAATGTGTCTTCTATATACCCGTCTCCAAACTAGTAGTTGCTACGTTTCAGAATTTAATAACACAATAATAGGGGATCTTCTAGTTTCAATAACGAGAACCACAAGGTTAGTCAGCCAATACATCAGGCCCAGTGCTAAAATTGGCTGTACTTAAAAAAGCCTCAGTAACTATTCCATTATTGATCAAGACTACTCGAAACTGACTATTTTATCTATTGCTGTGTTTGGAATTAAACAAATTACTGGCTTTTGTTTGTCAGTTGGAACTTTTTTGTGCTGTGCTCTGTTGTTCAATTTTCAATGATTAATGTGTATGGAGGAATTGTCTATTTCTCTTTGTACTGAGTGACACTGTGGATGGCACGGTGTTTTACATTGAGCACGCATAGGGACATTTTGTGATATACATCTGCAAACTAAACAGAGGTGCTGACTGTCTTTCTTTGAAACCACTGCCATCATTTCTGTACATTACATAGACCTATACTGTGTTTGCGTGAAAAAAACAATAAAATAACACAAAAAATAAATTTTGTATTTCAATCCAAATCCATCCATGGCATAAATGCTGCAAACACCACAGAAACAATTGTTTCATGCACCCATGCCTAGCACTGTTCCTTCTGGCTGGAAGGCCAATTGTCAGACTAGGGCACATTGTGACTTCAACCAATATTGCAAATGTATTAAAAACATGGAGAAAATGTAGTAAACTGTGAAAAATAAAATGCAAACAAATCAGATATCAATAGGCCCCTACTGAAACAACAGCCCACCCATCCCAATACATTTTTAAAATCCATTAACAGTACCCATAATAAATCCAGGTGCATGGCCCCAATCCAACAAACACCCGTTTTTCAACTTACTTGTAAAATCTCAAATACAAAAGTCCTTAAATCCAATGGAATATGCATCAGCAGACACAAAGACTGATCCTTCCAGCTCCAAATCCAAATGAAAAGTGACTAGGAGATGGACAAAGCACTGGGAGGAGCCTGCTGGACAGGAACAGGAAGTTGGAGACTCTGGGGCACTTCCTTCCAGGTTTACAAAATGTAAAAAAACAAAGAAAAGACTCCTTGCACAAGAAAGCCACCGCCAAATGTCAATTCGAGGAGGTTTCTAACTCCAAATCATCAGTTTGGGAAGATTTTGATGCTTCTCAAGGAAAGAATCTTCCCCAGATTGCAGTCATGGTAGATCCTGCACATTCGAAATTGCTTAGAGCAGAAAACATCTGCCGGAAGTCGCTGGCGCGCCCGAATTACTTGTTGGCGACCGCAAAATCTTGCCGAAGAATGCAGCCAACTAGCACAGCTTTTGGCACCCGCGAACGGCCCTAAAAATCTCGTGGGCGATCAGGAGATCCCGGCAAGTTGCTCCCGTGCCCGAGAAAAGACATTTCAAGTGCGCAGAACAAATAAAACTCCGCTCTGTTGCGGATGTGGAGTTTAACGGTAACTCTGCATTCTCCGCGGAACACAGAGTTGCCCATTTCCGCAAACTCCATGAACGGAGCGGAGTTTTACGCCCGGGCTTACCTGGCACCACATTAAAGTCATTATCCACAGACAAACCATGCAGCAGGTGGGGGTGCATGGTGGAGAGGAAGTCCTTCTCAAGTGGGGTGAGGCCGAAATGGGTTCCAGTTGGGCCACCATGGAAAGCTCTGGCCACCTGTATCCTGGTGAACATCTCTTTCACCCGCCTCTTCTCATCCTGCCACTTCTTCTTGATGTCTGTGACATTCTGAACATCCTCTCCCAATGCACTAACTGCAGTTGCCAACTGGTGCCATAGGGCTGCCTTCTGTGTTGCGCTCCTGAAATATGGAGATAGCCCATGCAGCTTTTTGTAGTTCCTCATTACAAATGTGACAATCATATTCATCTCCTCCTCAGTGTAATTCTTCTTTTTCCTCAAATGTTGCATGCTGAAAGCAAGGCAAGGCGCAGAGTAGGCAGGCGAAGTGTCGGTGTGGAAAAACCAGGGCCTCATATGTATGTGTACTGCTTTTATGTGGTTTGTACTACAGGGGTTGCAGATGGTATTAATTGTCTGCAGTTGTATAAAATTACACTTGCTCCACCCGAGTGAGGAGATCCTGTCCCGATTGCGGGGAGCCCGCCCCGAGTGCGAAACTCCGCAGTTGTAAAGATACTACTCGTAAGTCCCTTTGTGAATACCGAACGTTGTAAACTTAGACTTTTGGTTTAAGTTTACCTTTTTGAATCGGGCCCTTTGTTTATAGAACTGAATGTCCAAAAGCTGCAAATAATACTTCAAAACACCCAGAACCTGCAAGTGCACAAGATCAATAAGAAGAATTCAGACAGCACAGAATACTACACAACACAATCAATCTTAAATGAATAACTGAAGAGGCAAAGTCGCTTGCAATGGACAATTGAATCACATCAAAATAATGTGTCTGAATCTTATATAAATCATTGTGTGACAGAAGCCCATAAACAAGAATAGTACTATAGTTTATTACAGATAATGCATGAATTACCTGGAACACCAGATTCCAATTTCCACAATGGCAACAGAATCATCACACCATATTCACTATGGAGCTCCCTGGTACTGCTGCCACAGGACATCCTTCAGGCAATGACCAGAACAAAGACCCTACTTTGGTGACACAATGGCAAAAGAAGTTGTGGTAACCTGCATTTGGAGTTATACCACTCTACAGGGGCTACTTCGAGCACCAATCACAATACCAAGCTCGAACAAGCCATTGAAGAGTGCTAGCATGGATGTCTGTGATGTCCTAGATGGCCAGTACATTGTGACCTCCATGGATGAACATTTAAGATGCCCATTTGAAGCTTTTGTGGTGAAAATTTCAACAGAGCTTGCCTGAATAGGATGCTGGGGGCCTTCTGTCCTGAACTTCCTCATACTGACCACAAGTTAATGGTGAGGGAGAGTGATTTATGAAGAACAAGAATAACACAGCCCCATGAGAATCATTCCATCAGGCTGTTACTTCACTACTGCGTATGTTCCAAACCACACCACACTGCACCATTGTTTTGTATAACAGAATATCGTGGAAACAAATATTGTGTGGACAGAATATTGTGACAAAAATATTGAGAGCCCAAATATCATAAGTGCAATGAGGTAAGTATAGGTTTATTATTCTTAACTCCACATCTACATACCTTGACAATATCTATTTTGTCAAGGTACATATATGTGAAGTTAAGTTTAGTTAAAGTTTGCTTGCCCATAGAAACTTACCTTCACAATATTTTGGTCCTTGATATTCTTGACACATATTTTGTCCACATGATATTTTTTCTCCGATATTTTGTGTAAACACGACACCATTGGTAAGGTGCGAAAAGTGATTTTCTAGGAACTGCGAAAAACTCCAAAATACCACAAATTGTGAAGGCTGCCTCTGCCAAGAGCCACCAAAACAATGATGAAGAACGAAAGAGAAAAAAAAAGCAGACAATGTCTAGCAGGGCATGCGAGTTGTATGTGCTGATCCAGCAAGGGAACGAAATACTGCTCCCTTGTAAATGCTGACTCACCAAACTACAACTAACACATGACCCAAAGTCACTTTCAGTAGTGTGCAAGCACAGAATTCTGGTGACAGCTGAGATGGCTAGTTAGCTGGCCACAAAAATGTATCTTTCTTCATAACAATAAAGGTGTGAAACAGCAGAAAGACCAAATGCGGCCCGCAAAGGAAGACTCTAAAGCCCACTTTGGCAATTAGGAAATATGGAAGTAAAAGATAGCAGGTGTCTAGTAAGACCACCTAAGACACCTCAGATCTGCCTGGGAAGGCCACAACTTTAAACAGTGCCTGAATTCCCAAAGGAGCTATGGTTTTTAACCAAAAGCCACATCTGGGTTCAGCACCTGGTATCCTATGAAGCCTAGGCTAGTTTTACTTGGAATTTTCAGTTACTAATGTCACTTGGGTTATGCAGCATGCCACGCAGGAGCACATGCAAAGCTGAATTACGTTTGCCAGCAATCACGGTGTCCTGATATGATCAGTTTGTTGTCCCATCAGTGATCCCGTCACTTGTACTTACCATTGGTATGCCACCATCATGCACCCGTCACACCAACTTAGATTGTGTGCAGGGCCGGACTGGCCGTAGCGGTGAGCCGGAAGGGTGGGGGCTGGTTGTGGAGTGGTGGGTGCCATTTTTTTGTTACTGGGGGTTGGTTTTGCTACAGTGCTGCAATATCGGCCCCCTGTAACAAAATAACAAAAGCAGCAGCAGTGTTTCCCACCAGCACTCCCCTGCTCCCTGCCCCCTCTCTCCCCGGGGTCAGTCCAACTTAATTGCCATGGGTGGTTTGCGTTCTCAGTACGGCTGTGGTTGTGTGCTCTAGGCTGCAGCAAAATAGACAATGTTCAGTGCAACGAAGACATTAATTGTCAGCAGAGCTATAGGCATGCCAATTAACACTAAAAATCAATACACATGACTCTCACATGTGGCATTAGCTCATCTCTCAAGTAAGCTTGGCATTCTGCATCTAGCATGATTTAATGCATGAAAATATGCTTTTTCTTGCTTTACTGTTCAGCTCAGAGAAAAATAGATATTTTGTAATACTACCTGTGCAAATCTATTCATCTGTATCATGAAATACTATCAATTGGCAATTGAGATAACACCATCGCCGCCTGTTTACAATTACCTTAACATAGTTTATAGCATGCTTCATAAGTTTTAATGTTTCCCTCTTTTGATGATGAATTATAAGACAGAGGTTTACTGCAGGTAATACTCATCCACAATGCCGCTCTCAAGCTCTAGCCTCCAAACAATTACAAATGCAGTTGTTATGTATATATGAGTATCTCATCTGTAATCCTGCAAAATTAACCAGGATCGTAAAAATGTAGGATGTTTTATTTATGTTTCTCAAAACTTTTTTCACCATTTCTTTTAATCTATTAGCAAAGATGACATATTGTATTTTCTATCTCTTTTCCTTCTTCAACAAAAATCCACCGCCCTTTTAAATTTGTATGATTATTCAAACTTTTAGCCATCTATAGGGGTATATCAAGTACAGAATAGTTCTTCATTTGCCTCCCTTACAACAGTTGTTATTCTGGACTGGAAACCAGCTTCGGTGTATTACCCCTCATCAGCCAGCCTAGCTTGAATCCAGTGGCACAGTGAGCAAGGGACCCACTTCTGGGCATACCCATCCCACTTAGTTTTAAAAAATATATATTTTTATTAAAGTTTTTTTTATACTCCTTTGTAACCAAGGCTGTACTTGAGAGCCAAGAAAAATAAGATTTCACTGATTACATGATTATTACTGCGAGATCAATACTATGCCATTAAGGAGGAAAAAAAAAAAATACACAAAACGAAGTACTCCTTTAGACACAAATAAAAGGGCAGGCGGACATAAAGAATTGCATGAGAAAATACAATTTGACCTTCACATTATGCTTTTGTTCTGTATGTGGGGGTGTGGAGGAGTGTTGCTGTTCAATCCACTAACCATCACAGAGGACACTTTGTCCTTAAGCCTCATGTGGGTAGGGGTGGGGGGTGGGCAAGGGGGGTTGGGTTGTGGGGGAGGGTGGGAAGGTGGGGGACAGAGAGAAGATAGAGTTTTTTTGCTTTTTTGGCTGTACACGATAAAGACGGTGCTAAATCTGTTGAAGGCATGTTTGAGAGAGATCATGTTCTGCTGTTAAAATTTGTGGTATTTTTCAAGGGCAAATGGGCATATGGATATACGGGCATGAACGATAATGTACGATTTTTCATGTGTAAATTTGTTTTACGGTTTAGAGGACAATAATGAGTAATAGATTGTCTATCTGTTCATGGAATATCTGTGGCTTAAATGATAAGAAAAAAAGGGGGGTGATGGCTCAGTTGTTACAGGCAATGCGTATTGATCTGATCTGTGTTCAAGAAACCCATATAGCCTGGAACAATCGTAATTGGCTGAAAGATTTGGGTCTGGACATATTGGGCTGTACTAAACAGAGTTCTAATACGAGGGGGTTGGCGATATTGATGAAGAGAGGATTGGGGGGTTGCAATCGGCTAAAGGAAGATGCTCTGGGCAGGTGGGTTATTGTAGGGATAACTATCAACGGCTCGCAAGTGACGTTATGCTCTATATATGGATCAAATGTAGATGATCCGGCGGTTCTTCACTATCTTAGTATTGAATTAGCAAATTGGCCAGCCCCTCTGATTATTTGTGGGGACCTCAATATTCATCTAGAGGGTAGTTACGATATTAATAGTAATAGGTCTTATAGGGGTAAAAAAATTAAAGTCTTCAAGGCTATCAGGGGGTTAGTCAAGGAGTTTGGCTTGGTCGATGTGTGGCATTCACTCAGACAATTAGATCCTGGAGAAACTTTTTATTTGGCGCCTCATAAGAAACATGTACGTCTCGATTATTTTTTATATCTGCGGAAAAAGTAAGAGGCTCTAAGATGGAGATTCTACCAAGAGTAATATCAGACCATAACCCGATATCATTAGAAATTGATTTTAGCTCCCGGGCCCGGCAAAAGCATGGACTTTTGAACGAAAACTCTTATTAGATTCAGATTACTATACACATATGGATGGGTGGATTAGGGAATTTTTTTAATTTAATCGGGGAACCGCTTCAGATTCTGTTGTTTGGGACACATTTAAGGCGGGGGTTTGGGGAGAAACCCTTAGCTATTCTTTAAACAAACAACGTAAAACCCAGGCTGAAATTAAAGGGCAGATGCATCAATTAAGGCTTTTGGAACTGGAATTAATGAGGGAAATTTCTCAGCAGGGTAATCCAGAAAAATTATTATCGGCCATTGCTATCCTTAAAATGCAAATACATCAGCATTTTGCTGTGAAGGTCGCGAATAAATTGGCGATTTTTAGGGACCAAATTTATGAAGCAGGGGAAAATTCAGGACGGATTTTAGCAAAAAGATTACAGCAGAAGAGTGTGCATAATAAGATCTTACAGATACAGGACCATCTTAGCCAGATACAGGGTTCCCCAGAGGAAATTTTGGCGTTTTCTGTAAATATTATGGGAGTTTATATACTGAGGAGGGTCTGGGTGACCCAGTGGAAAAAATGTTGGAGTTTAGTTCAGGCATGGTAATCAACAAAGTTACAGCAGATCAGAATGAAGGGCTGGCTGAAGATATTACTTGGGAGGAAGTGGAAGGGGCTGTAATGTCATTAGCGGTCGGAAAAGCTGTAGGTACGGACGGCATTCCTTTAGAATTTTTTTAAACTTTTCGCTTAGTATTAAAGGAAGAGCTTCTGACATTATTTCATGCGGCTCAACAGGGTATAGCACCTGAGTCGTGGCGAAAAACTACTATTATTGTATTCTTAAAAAGGGAAAGCCCAAGTTATGTCCATCTTCGTATAGACCAATATCATTGATTAACGCGGACAGCAAAATCTTCTCAAAAATTATGGCACAGCGGTTGGGAACCGTTATTACCCCTTTGGTTTCTCAGTTTCAGCACGGGTTTATACCCGGCAGGGACACGGCGGACCATGTAAGACGCGTTATTGCACTTTTGGACTGGGCGCAGGCAACCGGGTCCGGATTAGGGGTGATCCTGTTGGACGCCGAAAAGGCGTTCGACAGGGTCTCTTCGCAGTATATGTGGGAGGTTATGCACATGAAAGGGTTTTGCCCACAATTCATTCATGCAATTAAGACTTTGTATATAAGCCCGACTGCCTCAATTCGGATCTCTGGGCAAGAATCTGCTGCGGTTACTATTAGTCGGGGTACACGGCAAGGGTGTCCGTGTTCCCCTCTTTATTTGCCTTATATATTGATTTATTCCTGAATAAAATTAATCAACATACAGATATTATACCAGTTAGGTTTCAGAACAACGAGTATATGGCATTTGCTTACGCAGATGATATTGTTGTAGTTTCCAGGGACATTGTAACTGCCATGCCCGCAATTACATCTTTAGCGCATCAGTTCGGGGCTTTTTCAGGGTATAAATCGAATGAACAGAAAACTCAGGTAGTTTATTCCGGCAAAAATCCCCCGACAAATATATCTATTGTCTCGGAAGCAACATATCTGGGAGTCAAAATTACATCGGTGGTGGATAAGATCCCTGAACTTAATATTCTTCCAATAATTGAAAAGGCGAATTCAACCCTAGAAAGGTTAGATCATCTTAATGTATCATTACATGGCAGGAATAGTGTGTTGAAGATGTTGATACTTCCAAAATTTTTATATATCTTTAGAACTATTCCATTAGAGTTTTCTGCTTCATGCTTTGTTAAAATAGAAAGAATATGCTCTCGGTTTTTATGGGGATATCGGAAACCGCGAAGGGCATATAGGAAAATGATATTACCAAGACAAGTAGGTGGGTGGGGTATCCCCCATATTATTATGTATTATTGGGCAGCATTGTTGCAATATATACGACCATTGGTGATAGGGGCTAAAGCTGAGATTTCATTGTTTCAGAGGCCTTCCATTTATGAGTTTGGTCTGGGTGAGGAAATGAATGGTTTTTTAGTTAAAGTCATCGAACCCAGTTATTTTAAAAAAACTAAATTTAAGATACTCAAGGCAGCCTACAAAGGCTGGAAACAAATTAAACGGAGTCTTCAGATTGCGAACCTTAATGCTTATACCCCGTTGTTGGCTCCCGGGATATTACCTCCAATTTTTCAAGATTTGGTAACAATTAGGTGGGGCCAAAAGGGCATACATAATTTAGGCGATCTGTTTAGTAAAGACCAACTTTTAACTTTCTCAGATTTACAGGAGATGTATGGTATAGGCAAGCAAGATTTTTTTAAGTATCTTCAGATACGTAGCTTTTTGACTAGTCGGGGCTTAGGCTCGCCGCATCAATTCGGGTTGATCCCCTTATCGAAAAATGAAGAAAAAAACACCAATTGGCCAGTTTTATCAGCTACTTTTGGAAACATTCCCGGATGACTTAGATGTACGTAAAACAAAATGGGAACAAATATTTGGTCTAGAAGATTTAAATATATCAAAGTCTATTAAACTGGCTAACCAAGTTTTAATGACAGGAAGACTACGAAGTCAACATTACATGGCCCTATACGATCTTTATCATACACCCAGTAAGTTGGCTCGTTGGGGTGCAATTGTAGGGACCAAGTGTAACCAATGTGGATTTGTGTCGGCTGACTCAAGTCATATGTTTTTTCCTGCCCAAAACTGGGGGAATTTTTTCAAAGAATAGAGAAGTTTTTGTATACAATATTTGGGCTTTCTATCAAAACTAGTGCGGAATTGACTATTATTGGTGTAAGTTCAGATAGTGAGGCTAGCACAAGATCTGAAGATATAAATACACTCCTATTTATCATCATGGCAGTAGTAAGGGCATGCATTACTAATGAATGGATTAGTCCTGATCCACCCACCTTTATTAATTTTCGCATGAGATTGCTCACTATGTATAACTTTGAATCTTCTATCTATAAGACCAAAGGTAGAAGGAAAAGGATAAAGGGAGCTAAAATCTGGGCACCTATATCAGACTGGGCTGTATGAATGAAATTTGAGGTGGGGTAAATAGTTGGACTTAGTTGGAGTTAGTGGGGTTTAGGGGCCTCAACTCTGTATAAAATGTTTAATTAATTTTTGATTGTATTGCTATAGATATTCTACTCTCATACCCATCCCACTTAGGGCGAAAAGTGCTACGCAAACAAATTATGGACGCCATGCTGAATAAATCATACATTCACCCCCAGTAAAGAGATCTGGGTTAAATCCATTGTTCTTTTGCTCATCATTCCACATCAATTTAGACCCAACCATATGTAGATCAGTCTTGACCCTGCTCCTCATGAGAACAGTCCAGCCCGAACTGCCAAGCCAGGGTCGCCCTGGTCCGGAAACAAGCATCCTGAGAGCAGCTGGTCTCCGGATGGTCATCCTGGGTCATTCTGGGTCATGGGTGATCATGACATGCAGGCCAAGAACATGGTCCACATGTTTGGTGTCTTGCCCACAAGGGAGAGTTGTGTGTTGTTGGCATAGGAGAGGACATTGATGTTGTGAGAGCAGATGATGCAGGCCAGAGGGATGATGTAATCATTGAAGAGGGTCGAGCTCAGGGAGGGTCCTTGCAGAGCTCCACAGATAAGTTCAACGGCACCAGAAATGGAGGGAGCCAGGCTGACTGACTGGGTCCTTCCAGTCAGGAAGACACAGAACCAGTGGAATGCGAGTCCTTGGATTCTGATGTCGTGTAGGTGTTGGATGAGGATGGGGTAGTAGACGGTGTCAAAAACTGCGGACAGGTCCAGGAGGATGAGGGCTGCAGTGTCTCCACCTTCCAGGATCATGTGGATGTTATCACAGGTGACGATTAGGGTGCTGTGGTTGGGTCTGAAAGCAGGCTGGGTGGTGTTGAGGAGGTGTTGGTTATTGAGGTATTTGGTGAGGCGCCTGTTGATGATTTTGTCTTGGCAGGGTACGATAGTAGGGAGATCAGTCTGTAGTTGGTAAGCATAGATAGGTCTTTCAAAAGGGGGTGAACTGCTGCATGTTTCCAAGCATCTGGGAATGTCATGGAAGAGGTGGAAGTGTTCAGGATGGGTGTGAGCAGGTGCTGATCGGTTGGATTCTTCTGGAGAAGGTGTGGTGGGGGCAACAGTCTAGTGAAGATAGGGCTCCCGAGTGTATGGATGTCATGGTGGTGGCAGCTTTGTCAAGGGGGATGATGGGACATGTGGTTAACATTGGTTCCTTGGATGAGATCAGGAGCTGGATGGTGAGTTCTGTTGAGTCTGGTTGTAGGCTGAAGTTGCTGTATATGTAGGTGTTATTGTTGCTGAAGAATTTAGAGAGAGGTACTTCAAATGGGTGAACGAGTTGGAGGTAACCACGAGCAAGGTGAAATCTTTCACAATGGAGAAGATGTCTTTGCTTCTATTGGTGCTTGAGTTAATTTTGTCCAACTGGGCAATGCTTTGTGGTCCGATTAGTTGACGGTATAGTTTTAGAACAGATTTCAATGCACTTTTGTCTTGGTTGTCTTGGTTAATCCTCTATCTGTGCTCCAGTTGTTTGCAGTGGTGCTTTATCAGCAAGCGTTCCTCCATGTACCAACTGGCTGGAGGTCTGCATCTCATTGTATTGCTGTGCTTGAGGGGTCCAGGAGATGACACAGGTGGTTATCCAATTGTTGGAATTTCTAATGGATTTGGGGAGGGAGTTGCTGTGTCTCGGTCAGTGGATGTTGAGAGCAGTGTTCTAGTCCTTGTCTATGATGCTGTTCTATTTTCGGTGGCTTGGTCTGGGTGTGGTGTGTGTGTTGGAACAGGATGGAAATGCTGAAGTTGATGAGGGCATGGTCTGTCCAAGTGACTGGTGTGGGTTTGTTGACTCTGATGTTGTTGAAGGTGGTGAAGATAGGGTCTAGGAAGTGTCTGGCAACACTGGTAGGTTGGTAGATGACATGTCTGTGGAGGAGGTGGAGTTGATGGGGTTCTTGTGGATGATGATGACTCCACCTCCTGGCTTGGGGAGTCTGTCTTCTCTGGTGATTTTGTTGCCAGGGGGATGGGATGGCTGTGGCGATGTCTGATGTCAATGCAGGTTTCAGACACTTTTCCGTGATGAACTGAAGGTCCGGGGCGTGGTCATGTAGCAGGTGCCAGATCTCTATGGCGTGTTTAGTGAATGATCAGGTGTTGAGGAGCATGCATGTGAGTGGAGAGTGTAGTGTGGGAGGTGGCAGGACTATATGAGTGTGAGAGAGTGGTGTGTTGAGTGCTGTTGGTGTGGAAATGGTGAGTGTAGGGTGTATGCATGTGCATGAAAACTTGCAGGAGGTACAGGAAAATGATCCTTCCTTGTGTGGTACAGCAGCATGGCGAACTGTGGCCAGGGTTGCGAGCTTGGAGCCTTGCATCAGGGTAGCATTGTGAGGGTGAAAGGGTACAGATAGGAGCATACAGGTGTAGACGGGCTTGCTTTTGCTACATCTTTATTGCCTCTGTGCTGCGGTTTAATGTAGGTCCTGGGAGAGGGGAAAAGAGCAGGGGGTAGTGAGCTGGCTAGGAAGGAGTGCAGGAAGCAGTAGAGCAGGAAGGCTGGAAGGCAAGACAGTTGGAAGGCGGGAAGCAGGTAAGGAGCATGCTAAAGAAGCAAGAGAAGTGGAAATGTTATGGAAAAGGAAATGGAAACAAGGAGAAAGTGAAAAAATGGCAGTAAAAAAAGCAAGCAGAAATTAACAGAGAGAGAAAATTGGCACAATAGGGCCCAGGCAAAAAGTGAAGAAGTGCAAGCAATGATTGGGAACACGCTGAGAAGTGAGAGTGAATATTAAGAGTCCTGGGATGAGAGAGAGAGAGACCACACAGGCAGGAAAGAATGAGTTACAAAGGCAAAAATTGAAAACAAGGAAAAGAGCAAATGTGAAAAGGAGGGAAAAATGAGACAAAAAGCTGTGACAGAAGCAGGCCAAAACTGAGTTAACAAATAAAGAGTGAGGGCAAACCTCAATGAGGGAGGGAAAAAGAGATAGAGAGAGAAACAGAGAGAGAGAGAGGGGGGAAGGAGGGAGCGAGTCAAGAGCTTCACATGAGCAGGAGTGGGGCCTGAAAAGCCTTTGCCTGGTAGGGAACCAAGCACAGGTGAGTCCTGGGCAGGCCAGCCAGGTCCCTATTTAATAGCTGGTCCTAGGAGGGGGGAGGAGAGCAGGGGTGGAGAGAGGGTCCAGAAGGTGGTGCGGAGGTGGGAATGCTGGAGGCTGGGAAAATGGGAAGCTGGAAAGGAGCGTGCATGGAGGAGGGGAAAGGAAAACAGTGGGATAAATTGCAATGTAATTGAAAAGGAAATGGAAACAGTGAGAAAGTGAAAAAGTGGCAGAAAAGGAAGCAAGCAGAAATTAGCATAGAGCGAAAGGTGGCAGGAAAGGGCCCTTGCAAAAAGGGTCAAAAAGGGCAAAATGTTTGAGTGAAGTTCAGGAGCACGCTGAGAAGCAAGAGTGAGATTGGAGGTTAAGAACTCTTGAATGAGTGATACAGAGTGAGAAAACAGACAGAAAAGAGAGATTTATGAAAGGCAGATAGTGAAGACATGCAAACAGGAAATGCAAAAAGCAGTGACCAAAGTTGGCCAAAACAAACTTAGCATGAGGGCAAGCCTGAGTGAGACAGAAAGAAAGAGAAAGAGAGGGCCAGATGAGAAGGAGTGAATCCAGAGCCTCAGACACACATGATGGGGTTGGAAAGTATAATTGATAATAAACTAAATATATCACAAAAAACAGGGAATTGAACAGCATACAGAGCTCAAGTAAAACAATGTTAAAGATACAGTCATCATTTGATTAATCAATCTTCCTCATCAAAATTGTCCCCAACATCACAGATCAATATTTTACTGCTCCTTGCCATGTTTTGCTTGTGTAACAGAACATTTTAATGGTTATGTTCGTGCTGCTACTGTCTATTTCAGATTTATGTTGCCACCTACAACTGCAATACTACTTTACGCACTACAAAATGCTGTTTGTGAATTGGCCCTTATATGTCTTAAGCAACATCATTTAGTATTCCTATATTAGAAGGTGACATGATAGACTTGGCTGCCATGGCTTCACCTCCAGAGACTTTTGGTGCTCTCAGAAACTCTCTCTGATTGTCAATAACATTAATGTGGAGGTTGACAGTATGCTATTATTATTTCCCATGTTGGTACACATCCCACTAACCCTGGTGGAGTCACAGATCCTTGATACTAGTTACATTAGATTTTAAGCTATAAGTCTTTTATAGAACACACATTTTAAGGGGCTACTGAGCCCAGCTGTCCCTAGGAAACCTAAAGTACAACATCAGACTTTCACTAACATATTTATTAAAAATTAGCTTGTTATGAGACTTATTCTAAACGCCAGTTGATACATTAATAATCAAAGTTGTTGTGGCCCAAAACGTTTTTAAGTACTCTATCAAAAATCAGAATAGATTCACTTCGGATCACCAACCGACCCCTGCCCACACCACGTCTTCAACAAAGCCGACGCCACCATCGCACCCCATCTCCGGGACATCATCAACTCCTCCTTCCACACCGCCACCTTCCCGGAGAGCTGGAAGCACGCCGAGCTTACCGCCCTCCTGAAGAAACCAACGGCGGACCCCACCGACCTCAAGAACTACCGTCCCATCTCGCTCCTTCCGTTTCCGGCCAAAGTCATCGAGAAGACCGTCAACAGACAGCTTGCCGCCTTCCTCGAGACGAATGGATCCCTCGACCCCTCGCAGTCCGGGTTTCGGGCCAACCACAGCACCGAGACCGCCCTTATCGCAGCCACCGACGACATCAGAACCCTAACCGACAACGGGGAAACAGCTGCCCTCATCCTCTTGGACCTCTCCGCGGCGTTCGACACCGTCTGCCACCGCACCCTAGTGAAGCGCCTCAGCAACATCGGAATCCGAGAGAAAGCACTGGAATGGATCATCTCGTTCCTCGCCGGAAGAACCCAGAGAGTCCGCCTCCCCCGTTCAGATCCGAAGCCACCGAAGTCATCTGCGGCGTTCCACAAGGATCTTCACTCAGCCCAACCCTCTTCAACGTCTACATGAGCCCCCTCGCAGCCATCGCACGCCAACACAACCTCAACATCATCTCCTACGCCGACGACACCCAGCTGATCCTCTCCCTCACCAACGACCCCACCACCGCCAGAGCCAACCTACACGACGGGATGAGAGACGTCGCCGACTGGATGAGGAACAGCCGCCTTAAACTGAACTCAGACAAGACGGAAGTCCTCATCCTGGGCTCATCACCCTCCGCCTGGGACGACTCCTGGTGGCCCCCGGCCCTGGGCACCGCGCCCAAGCCAACGGACCACGCACGCAACCTGGGCTTCATCCTGGACTCCTCCCTGTCGATGACCAGACAAGTCAACGCCGTCTCATCTTCATGCTTCAATACCCTGCGCATGCTCCGCAAGATCTTCAGATGGATCCCCACTGAAACCAGGAAGACCGTCACCCAGGCACTCGTCACCAGCCGACTGGACTATGGGAACACCCTCTACGCCGGAACCACAGCCAAACTTCAAAAAAGACTCCAGCGCATCCAGAACGCCTCCGCACGACTCATCCTGGACATCCCCCGACACAGCCACATCACCGGACACCTGAAAGACCTGCACTGGCTCCCCGTCAGCAAGAGAATCACGTTCAGATTCCTCACCCACGCACACAAGGCCCTCCAAGACCTGGGCCCAAAGTACCTCAACGACCGCATGACCTTCTACACGCCCACACGCCAGCTACGATCAACCAGCCACGCCCTCGCCACTGTACCACGCATCCGCAGAACCACCGCCGGAGGAAGATCCTTCTCCTACCTGGCAGCCAAGACCTGGAACTCCCTCCCCACTCACCTTCGGCGAACCCAGGACCATCTCTCCTTCAGGAAGCAGCTCAAGACCTGGCTGTTCGAGCAGTAACTTACCCCCTCCCCCAGCGCCTTGAGACCCTCCCGGGTGAGTAGCGCGCTCTATAAATGCCGTGATTGATTGATTGATTGACTTAATAGCTGATGTTGGTTCATCACATTTTGTTCTAGCATCTTTGACACAAGTTGGACAACAGAAAACATTGAGCTAAATGAGCCAAGTTAACTTAACATTTCTTGACCCATGGTTTTACAGCTGCTTCTTTAGGTTTTTTTTCAGTAGTGGTCTCACCTTTTGAGGAAGGAAAGCTAGAACTCTGAAAAATATTAGCACAGTATAAATTAATTTGTTTGCCCAAGCGCTTGCTTTTCTATAGAAATCAGTAATGTTTTTTGAAGACTGCCTCAAACTCTGAAAGAAGCTTAAGGACTGATTTAGAGTTTGAAAGACCGGTACTCCGTCTGAAACATGTTGAATATCCAGTCCGCCTTATTATAATTTCATTAAGATAGAGTGTACTTGTAATAAGATGGATGGGATATACGTGAAGTCTTGGAGTACGTTTCTACCAAACTCTAATTAGGCACTCAGGGCCAGATGTACGACCCATTTTTGCATGCGCAAACGGGTTTGCGAACCCGTTTGCGCATGCAAAAACATATTGGGCCATGTACATAGCCTATTTAGCGAGTTGCAATTTTTTTGCGACTCGCTAAATAGGTTTTGCAACTCGCTATTTGGAAGGGGCGTTCTCTTCCAAATAGTGAGTCTCAAAACAATGTACTAATGTTTTGCGACCGCAATTGCGGTCGCGAAACACTCACAATTACCACCTACTTCAAGTAGGTGGTAATGCATTTGCAAATGGTAAGGGGTCCCCAGGGGACCCCTTCCCCTTTGCAAATGCATGCGAAATAAATTTTTAAGGGCAGGCAGTGGTCCCAGGGACCACTACCTGCCCTTAAAAAATGAAACAAAAACGTTTCATTATTTTTTTTTTTAAATGCATCCCGTTTTCCTTTAAGGAAAACGGGCTGCATTGAAAAAAGAAAGCTGCTTTATTAAAAATCAGTCCCAGACATGGTGGTCTGCTGAGCCCGCAGGCCACCATCCCTGGGAGGGCTGGCATTCACAATGGGCTCGCAAATTGCGAGAGGCTCATTAATATTAATGAGCCTCGCAATTTGCGACCCCATTGGGAATCGCAAAACAGTGTAAACACACTGTTGTACATTTCATTTAGCGCCTCGCAATTTGCGACTCGCAATGTGTCGCAAATTGCGAGGCGCTAAATGAAAAGGTCGTAAATCTGGCCCTTAGTTTGATTTGCTTTTCTCTATATTAATCAGTAGTTGTTCATTTGAGAATAACTTGCCTATACCAATTAGTTGTTTTTTGAGAGTAGCTTCAATTCTTTCAAAATAAGTGATGCTTCCCTTACAGAATTCCTGTATTGGTTTAAGAGCCCTCAAGATAGACTTAGATATCCTTCAGTCTCCCAAAAATCTTCCATAGTATTTCCTAAAGTTATTTAGCTTTTTCTATTCACCTGCAAAAACTCTTTTCTTCTTAGCCTGAATTAGATATTTATGGACTATTTCCACATATGCTGGGTTCACTGTGGGACCATGTCATTTTCTTGCAAGGACACTTTTCTGCTGTTTTAAATCAAGGATCTAAGGTGTCAAACAGACAATATTTCTATTTAGAAATTTGCGTACATTCATCTAACTGGGGTCTGTTAGTTTGGACTCTTTGCATTTTTTTCAACAATGGAGGATAATTTTGTGAAGGAAAACTCCTGATCATAAAATTAACCAAAATGGCTACTTAGATCCAACCATTTACAATCTTGTTTCTTTTCCCATTGTCTGAGATGAGTCTTTGCAAATGGCAAAATAAATAAATATTGAATATAGGTCATCTTGGAATGTATTTTCTCATAAAGTAAAAGAAATAATGTTCCAAGATGGCCCTCTATGCATGTGCATGTGAGCTGATCCACCGGCAGCTATCTTTTTTTTTTACTTAGCAAAATGTCAAAGCAAATAAGCACGGGTAAAGCCAATAACTCTGCATCTGATTATTAAAAGGGAGGTCGATTGGCTTTACCCAAGGTTGTTAATGTTTTGTCTTTTATTCTTGCCTATACACAGTGTTGTAAATGGGCAGGTAATTTTATCCCATGGGTATCTGTACTTATTCTATTTGAAGAGAAGATTACTAGCACTACTCAGCCAGGGTGCATTACTAGCAGCTGGAGAGTAATGGAAGTTCTCAGTAGGAAGCAGATACTCTAGTATAACGTGAGCCCCTGTGTGTCTCTTCATCTATTTCAATCAATACCTACATGGTAAGAAAACCCTCTGTCACCACTACGGAAATGAGTTCAACAAAGGCGTATGAGATTAACCCTTTGTTTGTGTGAACTAAAAACCAATATAATGATTCAGTGTGGCTGTGTTTCCAACGGATATTAGATTGAGTCTTTGAGGGTTTTGTAAGAGCCCTAGCTCTAAATTCCATCTTTTAACCTGTTGACTGAAAATCTAGCCATTAAAGTTAAATACGCTTTGCTCAATAAAGCTTGTGTTGCTTTGTATCACCATGCTCTTTTTTTTTTTTTATTGAGCAGAGCTTTAGGTTCATGAAGTACATAGTATACTTAAAATCATTATTATTTAAAACCTAGTGCTAGTGCCATCTTATCACCTAAAGCCATCATGGTTACAACATTTTATTAAAAAACGAGAACTTTTGGCTATAGCGGCTCATTACATCATTGGCCAAACTACAAAATACGTCATTCTATAAAGTGAAAAAACTATGAAAGTGCTAGTGCTACTAAAGTGCAATAAGAGAAAGTGCTAATGCATTTTAGTAAAAGCTGCTACATTGATTTACCAACCCTAGTGTTATAAACTCTCAAATTTTTTAGTAGCTTCTACCCTCCTAGCATAGGCTTCTTCGAATTTTCGGGTTCTTTTCATTTTATTGAACCATTTCAAGTAAGAGGGAGCTTCCCTAGATTTCCAATTTTGCAAAATTAGGGAGCAAGCCACCGTGCAAGAAATAAATACAAAGGCTTTTTCGGGTTCGGATAGCATCGTTTCATCTCTGCAGATTCCAAACAAAGCAGCTTCGGCCTCGAGCGAAATACTCTTTCCGATTGCTTGCTTAATGTCCGAGAAAACTGCCTCCCAAAAAAACCTGAGTCCTGAACATGCAAAAAAAGTATGATGCCACCCGCCTTCCCCATCTATCTGGCAGCGAAAGCACTTATTTTCAGCTCCCGGAAATCTTTTTTTTAAGGCGGCCGGAGATAAATAAGAAAGTCATCTCGATAGGAAGGCCATCCTTTTAAAATTTGCAGCACGCAGTGATTTACTTCCTAAATAGCAAATGGACTCCCACTCCTTCCCAGGCAGCCTACATCCGGTCTCCCGAGTTATTTTATCCAAATGCTTTTCTATCACGGGAGCTTGTCCCTGCTTATGTAGCAGCCTATACCAGTTTCCCACCCCTTTAACATTAGCCCCATAAAGGGCTACCACAAATTGGTTAGGGGTATCCAAAATACCACTGGTGTTTTTTAACAAATGAATGACTCGTAAATATTCAAAAAAGGTCGGCTTCCGATGGGTCTCCGCCCTTGTCATTACCTCTTACCAGGAAATCGGCCTATTTTGAACTATAAAATGCCTTAGCTCAGAAAGTCCACAGCCTTCCCAAATATTTATATGCCTTAATTGCAACTGGAGACCGAGACTGGTACATTCTCTTAGTTTTAGATACTGGAAACCCGACGAGCCCGTTTTTTAAAAAAGGACTGAAGTCTAAAAAAATAGTCTTTTAAAGTCTTATAACGTGTTTTTTTGGGAAGTTTGGAAGTTTTTAAAAACACTCGAGTTAGTGATTCAATTTCTTGTGTCATTTTATCTATAAAAAGCTGTCTCTGGTAGAGTTAGATCCCATCAAGCCAGACACTAAATCTAAAAAAGCGGCCTCATAGTAAGTTCTCAGATGAGGCAACGCTAACCCCCTTGTACTATTGGTAATTGTACCACGTTCAATTTGACCCTTGGAGCTTTCTTACCCCAAATGAATTCCCTAAGTAGGGTGTCAATTTCCCTAAAATACGACTGGTTTATTTTAATCGGGACATTAGTGAACAAAAAAATAAACAGCGGAAGTATGGACATTTTAATCAATGAAACTCTGCCCACTATCGATAGGGGGAGTAGTGTCCATTGTTCCAACAGCTTCTTAATCTTACCCTTCAGTCTTAAATAATTTAATTCAAATAACTGCTGATACTGATTAGATACATATATCCCAAGATATCTTATAGGGTCAGTTTTTGTTGCTTGTATCCTCAGACAAGGTGGAAAAGAATTCAGATCTGCATTTAGAGCAAGAACCTCGGTTTTATTGGCATTTATTTTATACCCGCCTATTTGTTCAAACTCCGAAAATTCCCTCAAAACTATTTCGAGGTTCTCTCTATCAGGGGTCAGGTACAAAATAATGTCATCTGCAAAGAGTTTTAGCTTAGCCATGCCAGGGATCGGTGGTTGGATAGCAGCATTGTTTCGTATCTTTAAAATCAAAGGCTCTATAAAAAAGGTAAAAAGTAATGGCGAAAGCGGACAGCCCTGCCTGGTTCCGCGGTTTATTTTTATGGTTCCTGCACGATTTGAGTTTATTATAACCTGGGCTGTTGCTCCCTGGTAAATTTTCCGTAGCATATTAACCACCTGTGCAGGAAACCCAAACCGACCCAAGATGACAAATAGGGTTCTCCAGTTCACAAGGTCAAAGGCTTTCTCCGCATCAACCATTACAATACTTGCCGGAATGAGGTTTGTATTAAAATAATCCAGTGCATGTATTAAAAACTGGGTGTTAGCCGCCATTGATCTACCTGCTATAAAGCCAGTTTAATCTCTGTGGATTATCTCTTGGGCGGCAAGTAAAAAACGTTCCGCCCATACCTTCATCAAGATTTTATAATCGGAATTCAAAAGGCTAATGGGCCTATATGAATTCACATCTTTTGGGTTTTTATCTTTTTTAACAAAAGAAACGATTATTGCTTCTTTAAAAGCTGCTGGAACAGCACCACCCTTTTAGACAAAGTTAAATAAATTTCTCAAGGGGGTAGTGAGTTCCTTTAAAAAAACTTTATAAAACTCATTAGCGAAGCCGTCCTGCCCACAAGCTTTTGCCCCGGCTGTTGATTTAATAGCAACTGAGATTTCGGTTGCTTCCACTTCCATTCCCAATTCGCCAATCCGATTATCTGAAAGTTTGGGAACATTCATATTTAAAAAATATTCCTGGATTAGCTCCTCCTCCACTAAATATTGAGTAGAATACAACTGACGAAAGTGGTCAACGAAAGTCTGTGAAATATCACTACCATTCACTACTTCTTGACTGGTCCGAGGGTCTAGAATTTTAGATATTATAGCTGATTCTTGCTTTTTCCTAGTAGAATTTGCCAAGAATTTGCCGATTAACTGGCTTTCTTCATAGACCCTCTGTTGGAATATTTGTGAGTTGCAAACTTCTTCTAAAGTAAACAAATCCCTCAGCGCTGATCTTGCCTGCTCATATTGGTTTGGGAGAAGCTGGAGTTGGAGAGCATATTCCTGGTCCACTTCAGTTTGCAATTGAGCTATCTTAGTCCTCCGGGTGTTGGACTGGGCAGCCGTAAAGGCTATTATCTGTCCACGGGCTGCTGCTTTAAACCCCCCCCACACCGAAAAAGGGGCTGCCGTTTTCTCATTAATCTGAAAATATTCCAGAATCCACTCTCTGAACCTCTGAACCCAATCCTCATTTTGCAAGAGGAGACGATCCAGCTGCCACCTGGGACGTTCCCTACTTCCTCCCCCAAGCACCATTTCTATCCCAACATAAGCATGGTCTGAAAAAGGATTACAGCCTTTGCCAACATCTTGAATCTGGAGAGATCTGGAGGTAAGAAAAAAATCTATTCGAGACGCCGTCCGAAAACAGTGCGAATAGCAGGTGTAGAATTCCTTATCTAGATTGATTTCCCACCATGGATCCACCAATTGATATTTTTGTATAATGGCTCCCACTATTTTTTTTGTATTTGGTTTTAGTTGTTTTTTATTTTTATTCGAGGTATCTTTCCTTACATCCTGTATGAAGTTGAAGTCCCCACCAAATATCACCTGCCCGGGAGATCCTATCAATAAATCATTAATTTGAACCAGGGGTACAGTATCATCTGAGACCGGGCCATAGTAGTTTATAAAATTTAACGTTTTTCCCTGATATCACCATGCTCTTGATAATGTATAGTAAATTAGATGTAGTTATTGGTCAAGTTTACACAAGATTGAAGTAATTTGTAAACATCAGGGTTTATTGTAATCGTAAGAAATTCTAAAATACATTATAACTGAGTGTATGTTAAGCATAAGTAATCTTTAGTAGTAAGGCTCAATTTAAACTTAAGATATGTTTGTGTGTCTAATATTTGCTTGATGAATCATCGTGGGAGAAACATTTTGTACTGTGCTATAGAAACGAATAAAAAATTTGCATCCAGAAAATTCTCACAAAGCAAACTCATTTTATTCCATTCGTAAAAGAAAACACAGAGCACACTCACTGGGCTTCAAACCTGGTTTCATCTTTATTATTTCAAAATAAACTATTGGTGGAATTCCTTTTTCTTAACAGAAGAAATTTGTTATGCTGCATTTTTACTTTGTTATAAAAGTCTTGATGTAAAATGTCCTGGATCAAGCTTTGTTTGCTACAATCTCCACTGGTGTCAATGCCCTAGATTCTTACCAGTAATAAAATCTGGAAACCTGAGTACGATTTGGTGACCTACAATTGTGGTGCCTGTGGTTTTATTGTGTTCAATTAAATACTAAGGTGCATATTAGCAAGCGGCAGCGATAATTATCGCTGACCGCGCTTAGCGTGGATAATAATATCGCCGGCTATCGCTGGAATTTATCGCCATTGCAGGGCTGTATTAACAACGAATAGCGCAATGGCGATAAATATACCAGCGATAGCGGTGGAAATGGGCCAACATCGCTGGAAAACCAGCGATGTTGCAGTACAAACGGTGATTACCTTGCTGATACGACCCTGTGGTCGTATCACAATAATCCACCCCCCATGTTATGAATACATAAGTCAGGAATTTAGCAGTTCTTAAATTCCTGCGTTAATGGGGGCTTAGCATGCGTTTCATTGTCGCTACGCGGGTCCGGGCCATCGTTGTTAATAGCCCGGAGCTGCGTTAGCGATTATTTCCCATGGAGTTATGTCAGGAACGCCTACTTCGCATCTCATTAGCGATGCGAAGCAAGGCGTTCGTGAAACGGGTGCTATCACAAGGAAACACGCGCTAATGCATGTTAGCGTGTCCTTGATGATACCGCGATATATTTATCGCCGCTTTTTGGCCGAAAACGGCCGCAAAAGCGGCGATAATGGGCTTGCTAATATGCCCCTAAGTTCTGCCTTCCACTCTATGATTCCTGTACAGCTGTTCAGCATAAGGGACAGCACTGACAGTGCAAATTTAAGACTGGTCTCTGCAATACATTTAGGGGCATATTCACAAGGCAATATCGCCGCTTTAGCGGCACTTTTCTGCCGATAAAGCGGCGATATTTTTATCGCTATATTCACAAGCTGTCGCTAACAGCAGTTAGCGACAGCTTTCAGGCGAAAACCACACTTTTAAACATCCCCACTTCTGTCAGCGATAAATAACGCTAATGATATGCAAGGGAGGCGTTCCCTTGCAAAATCTGACGTTAACCCAATATTACCCTATTCACAAGGGGACTCCTTATATTAAGACGACCCAAAAAAGTGGCTATAACTGCAACCAGAGGCAGTACTTAAGACCAGAAAAAATCAGATCTTAAAATGGAGATAACCATTGGGGCTGCACTTTTGCAGGTTTTGTTGCTGGACAGCGCTGCAAGCAATGTTGCTGCGCTGCCCTGCCACAAAAATCACAGGGCAGGACTGTGCACCATCAATAAGATAGTGCGCATTCCTGTGCCCCAGTCATGAAAAGTGTTGCAGCGCTGCGACAAGACAGCGTTGCAACACTTCTTACTGCGCCCTTCTTGCGACAGCATGGATGCGCTGTACTCACTGGACAGCGCTCCATGACGCAAGTAATGACAGTTATGTCAGGAATCCTGGCGTATCTGTCTGCGCTAAAGTCACACATTGCTGCAGTTGTGTCACAATCATGACGCAACTCCAGCAATGCATGGGGCCAGCCTATCCCTGTGGCACTGTGTCACCCTCACGCCTGCCATCAGGCAGGCGGAAGGTACTGACGCAGTGCAGTACATGAGGGGTGCCCGAATGTCGACGCAGTTGGAGATCCATCGGTGGCGGTTGTGCCCTGCTGTGTCATCGTTTGGAAGCAGTGGCGGAGTGTTGGTGCTGAGAGAGTTCACGATACGTCCTACGGTGGCCTTGATCCAGCTGCGAGGGGTTGCGACAATGGCGTTGGCGTCCGGTGGGCAAGGTGAAGACGTGATGTATTCAATGATGGTTGGTCCAGGAGAGTCCGGTGTTGTTGCTGAAGTTGAAGCTCCCGCTTGCGGCGGTGACGTGCTCGACCATGTGTCCTGCTATGTGGCCTGTTGAGGTGAGTTGCTGCTTGCGTCTGATGTTGGGGACCTTCCCCAGAAGGCGGTGTTGTTCTGCTCACTGGGGTTGTCCAGGTGGAACTTGAGATAACCGAGTATGATGTTGTTGGTGGATGGGAGACCCTGGGGAGCAATGAGGACAACAATGGCATTTGAGAATGGGGGGCCAAGGGCCGGGGGGCCTGCACATGAGGGTGCCGCAGTGGGTGTGCATGGGCTTGGTCCTGATCTGGGAGTTGAGGTGGTCCATGGTCACCCTTGGGTCATTAGAGTGCGTGGTCAGTCGGAGTGTGCCTCTGTATGTGATGGCAATGCCTTGTCCTTGAAGTTCGGGCTGCTCCTTGCGGGTGATACTGCAGCCGTCAGTGATGCTGATGGCAATGTCCGGTCCGGAGCAGAGGTTGGTCCTGGCAGGCGAGGTGGTGTCCAGGGTTGATGGCGAGGAGGGTGCTGGCATTGTAGCGGTGGAGTGTCCAAGAGGAATGCTCCTTTGTGCTGAGCGCGGTCCAGGGGCAGACGGACGCAAACGTGCTAGCCTATGGGTTGCCCTTGGCATGGGAGACGTCCAGTACAATGCAGGCAGTACATCATTAACTACGCAACTCCGACAACGCAGGTGCCTTAACATCGCATTCCATTACAAAGAATTGTGAGGTCAGTAATAGGATATTTTTAAGTTTTAGGGTGTGTATGGGTCTTGGGTGTTGGAGATGAATTTGGGGAGTATTATGTAGCAAAATATGAAATTTGGGGTGTGTATTGGGGTAAAATATGACATTTGGGGGGTGTGTTGGGGTAAAATATTAAATTTGGGGTGTGTATTGGGCTAAAATATGAAATTTGGGGTGTGATTTGGGGTAAATTATGATTTTTGGGGTGTGCAATTGGGTCAATTTTGAGTTTTGGGTGTGTATTGGGGACTCAAAAAAGAATTTCTGGGGTCACGTTTGGGATTGGGGTGCAAACGTTAGTTTAGGGTTGCACTCGCTGGAGTGGGAATAGTGATGTTCATGTCTCCGGAATGCAACAACTAACCTACTGTTGCAATGTGCCTAGTATTGGTATGCATTGGAATGGAATGCAATGTCATGTTATGCGTTGTAACTACGTATGTGTTAATCCCGCTGTGCATGTGTGCACAGCGGCCACCATTGAGGAGTTCTGGGGGGGGGTGCTGGACAGCTGTGAGATGGTAAACGCCGCAAAGATTACTGGATGGTGCGTGGACTCGGGGATGTGTGTGAGCGGGTGTTGTAAATATTGTAATGAGGGAAGTCTTACCTCGAATCCGGGCCACGTGTCTTCGTAGCTCATGCTCCCCTGCGTCTGCTTCCAGGAACTGGAATTCGGCAGCCAGGCTCCCTCCCCTGAGTCAATCCCAAAGCTGCAATGCGACAGTGTGATTGCTAATTTGCAACGGGACAAGTCATGCAGCCAGTGGCCAGTGGCCGGAGGGGTGGGCATATTCTCCATGCAGGCTGTAATGCAGCCTGCATTGCAAACAGGGAAGTACGCATGACTGCTTTGGGCGGCCTGAGTGGGCCGAACAAACAGTCATTGCGCACTTGAGTGGGCATGCCAATATGCACATGCCCTGCTCCGTGTTTTGAGTAGTCCCACCCACAGTCCCAACCCCTGAGAATACATGGCATGATTACATCAGTTAGTTATCATCATATGATGATTGTTCATCTTCTGCACTGCTTGAGGCTGTGGGACAATGCTCTTCCGCCATTGGGGAAGAGCTGCCACTGGGGGTGCATCATCTACGTGTAATAGGCCTGAGCAACTCGCCCACCGGCCCTCCTGCGCTACGGGTCCCAGCTCCTCCTTACCTGAACATTGACACCGTGGCGCAAACCACTGCAATCTCTCCAAATCTGTGACTCAGCCTGCAGGAGCATCAGCCAGGTGTGATTTCACTAGGCTGGGTACAGCAGTCGCCGTCTAGTCCGCTGGTGTACCTCAGATGCAGTTGATGCAGCAGGGCCCCCTTAGGCGTGACGTTGCAGCGCTCATGCAACACACGTTCGGCGTAGCACAGGGGCCTCACCCTCCACAGCGTACGGCCAGCCCAACATCATCCGGCCTATGATGCCGGGAGACGGCCCCCACCGTTGGTAATCCCCTCCGTGCACCCTGGTGTAGTCGTGGATCATAGTATGCGATGCAGACCTCCCTACGTTGGTGCGCAGGAGCGCCTCTACCATTAACAGCTCCAAGGGTCGCAAGGCGTTCTTCTCACACATGTTAGCAACGTGTCTCCATGCGTCCTGCCAGACTTCACCACCAGGTATGGGTGATCGTCGCGCATCAATGTCTACCGCCACGGCTCATCGACTCCACAGATCCTCAACATCCCACTCCAGGCTCCAGACGCAGGTCCAGCGAGGCATCCAGGCTCCAGACGCATGTCCAGCAAGGCATCCAGGCTCCAGACGCAGGTCCAGCAAGGCATCATGGCTCTCAACCTGGTCATCCTGGATGTTGGCTGGCTTGCAGGTGTTGTTGATGTGTGCTCCAATTGGCCCTGGCTGATCCATTCTGCATGTTATTGTATTTTATGGCTATTTACTATCGGAGGTTGACTGATAGGCAATTTTTTGCATTAGTGGAAAGAAAAATAAAGTTGGGCTGACTAACGTGAGTTTTTTTTCCGCTAATGGGCCTATTGCTAGTTATCGCTCACTAACGCTGGAATTCCGATCGCCATCGCGCTGATGTTAGTGTGATTTTTCAACCATGTTCCCTGTTACTATCGCCATGTACCGACGGCTTGTTGATACGCCGCTAACCTGGCGATAGATTTCAGGGTTAGGCGGCGATAACAGAACTGTCGATAAATTGCGTTGACGATAGTTATCGCACGGCCTTGAGAATATCCCCCTTAGTTTATACTAAAATTATACTCATAATATACTTCTAGGTGCTTTAAGCCATCACTCTTCATCCCATGGGCTGGTGTGTCATTTGCATTTTTCATTGCTCACTTTGGCTGTTGGCTAACTGCACTGTGAGTGACAGCATTCAGCACTTGCCTAACTGCACTGTGAGCGATGGCATTCAACATTCATACATTCACATACAAAATAGTTATCTTCAGTGACAGGGACTACTTAAGCAATGTGCGCTTTTTGAGACCAAAAAAATGTTTGCTTATTGATGATGTTTTTTGTTATAGGTGGGGGCCCAGCAAAAACTGGCTAAATGCTGACAGCCAATGCCAGACCTATTGGCTTTGTCAGTGCTTGTTTAAAAATATGGCACCACAGCGCATATACATTGTAAAGTTGGTAGCTCAGCTTTGATTAAAAATGAGACCTATTTGCATTAATAGGAAAGTTATGCTAGAATTGTGGCATCACTATATTTGATGAAGTGACATTAACAAGCACTGCCCATGATCATTAATTAATCCTGTAATTATTTTTATGACTTATTCCGTCCTTTTTAGTTTCAAGGGAGGATGCTTAGGTGCCTAGGGCTATTTTATTGTCACTGCACAAAATGATTAAATAAGTGATTTACACATTTGTGTGCTATCATTTGCAGGTCTTTTACATGATCAGCAGGCACATGTATCAGACCTCATGCTGGTGCCACATAGTATGTTACCCCAATAGAACCGATCATGCTATGGGGCCGGGGCCACAAAGAAGTAAATGAACCTATCTCCCATGTCCGGAATCCGTAGAGCCATCAGCAGGGTCGGAGTGGAACCCAATACCAGCCTTGACAAAACTGTTCAGCCCAGCCCTACTCTGCAGGAGGTCGCACTTATAATGTGGCCATGGGGAATGAAACCAGCTCCCTAGCCTACGGGCAACTGGGAAAATGAAAGCGTGCCTGAATGGCCAGTCCAGCTCTGCTTATCATCTAAGAAGCCAAATTCCGACTTCTAAATTCCATTCCTGCCCACACTCCAGATTTGGGACAGGTACAGACATGGTAGAAAGCTCTGTCCTGGTGGTGGTTCTAAAAGGGAGAAATGGCGCCTAGTTCCACGGCTTCCCTTACCGAGGCATATAGGTTTTTTTTTCACCCACCCCTAATGATCATGCGAAATGCTACATGGAATCTACTTTCAAAACATTGTTTGCGGTTTTTGCAGAGGAACTGGTGTACAGTGCCAAAAGTACAAAGCATCGGTGTCTAAATGAAACAATATAAAAATATAAACATATCCCCTGAAGTCCCGTATCCAGGTACTTGACGTCTTGAGTGGCACATAGCCGCTGTGACAAAAGATGCAGCCAAACTTTGAAGGCCAGAGTTTGAAGAGGGTGTCTCAGCATTCGGTCTGAAGCAGCGGCTTTCATAGGGCAACTTCAAAACTTGACATGCAAAGGGTTTTTTTAATCCCCCCCTAGCCTTACAAACAACCAATAGCAGGAGGCCAGACAACAAAAGGCTGACAAGGAGATGGATAGGCAAACCTTTGTTTAAAGCTGAGCCGGTGCTCGGGGTGGAAGAGGCTTTTTAATGCCTTTGAGTTTTACACTTCTTATGCATTTTCTGTCAATTAGTGCGTCTTGCTCCCTTTCCTGTCTGCTCACCTCCTCTGCCTCCAAACAGTGACAGCTACAAAGGGCAGAGCCTCTCTACATTTATAATTAAGTGGCAGCTTACAAGTAAGGAAAGATTGTGAGGAGACTCCTGGACCAGATAGTTACATTACACATCGATGTGAACAACCACTGACAAAGTCAATAGGTCTGGCTATATTGTGCTAACTTAGGCAAGGAGAGGCATTCACAAATGTACACAGTCTATGGGGCATTTTCACATGGCAATATCGCCAGGAGTGATGATGGGAGTTTTCTGGCGATAATTGGCCGATCGCCAGGTATCGCCGCCTAACGCTGGATTTGACATCGCAATCGTGATGATTTTATCGTTGGATTTCACACCCCTTCCCTGTTACTATCGCCATGTAGCGTGGGCTTGATAATACCACGCTAACATGGCGATAATAATCCGGGTTAGGGGGCGTTAACTTTTGTGTCGTTGACTGACGATGGCGATAGTTATCGCCCGTCATTGTGAATATCCCCCTTAGTATGATTGGCGACTTAAATAGCTGAAGAGATCGAGATGGAGTATTTTATCACCGTAGATAGTGGTAAATAGATTTTGGTCGCTGGAACTTAAAAGGAATGTGTACATTTCGATTGGAAATGCATGAACTTTGGTTACCACATCCAAAGCATACAATGAAACACAGCACAGTGACGTAACTCAAATAAAATAACACAACAAAAACATAACAAAGCACAATAGAAATGAACAGATTGGAAGAGAACAATAGCAGTACAATGCTACAACAGCACAATGCAATAATGCAGTACAAAAATAAAACATCACAAACATTTCACCATCACAATTAAATGCAAGACAACAAAATTGGACACATATTCTGGTCACACAGTACCACCGCCACAAGTTTTGTTTCATAATATCGTGGTAAACCCACCTTGCACAAAGCGCTGCCATAACGTATCAGCAAGCATATATATACGTGCCACTCTAAACAGTTTTTCGATCCGGCCCAAGGATTACGGGGCATATTAGCAAGAAGAGGCGATAATCATCGCTAACCCTGCTTAGCGTGATTTTTTTATCGCCGGCTATCGCTGGAATATATCGCCACGCTAACGCTGTATTAGCAACGATTAGCGCTATGGCGATGAATATTCCAGCGATAGCGAGGAAATGGGCCAACATCGCTGAAAAACCAGCGATGTTGCATGGAGAAGGGAGAACACCTTGCTGATACGACCCTGTGGTCGTATCAGCATAATCCACCCCCATGTTAGGTATGGCTAACACCTGCTAATTGCAGGTGTTAAATAAATGGCGATGACCCCGGTTAGCGCGACTTTTCACGTCGCTAACTGGGGCCATGGCCACCTTGCTAATAGGCGATAGGCCTGTTAGCGGGTGTTCCCCAGGTTTGTTCGTCAGGAACGCCCACTTTGCATGTCATTAGCGATAAATATCGCTGACATGCAAAACGGTAAAAAAACGGGCGCTAATGCCCGCAAACTGTCGCTAACTGCTGTTAGAGACAGTTTGCTGATAGGGCGATATGAATATCGCCGCTTTAGCGGCAAAAAGTGCCGCTAAAGCGGCGATAGTGCCCTTGCTAATATGCCCCTACATTTCTTTTGGCTTATCCTGCTCCTTTATTTCACCATCATCCTCAGCCTAAGGTTGATTCTTCAATATTGAACATTAATGATACTTTTACAGATCAAAATGTTGCTGTTACTATAGAAATTGTTGGTTGTTATCTGACTTCTATATTCTGAGTTGTGTAACAACCCCACAGTACAGAGACCCAGCCCTCAGGCTCCAATTGTAAATGACCCAGTGTGTGTGGAGGGGATGGGGTTGATCAGGTATAAATAAACATCAACGCATAGATGTTGGATACTAATTCACTATGTTCCTGTGAGTGAAAACTAAAACATACAAAGAAATCACTGCATGCTTTTTGAGAGATTTGACTGCTTGTGCATTATTTTATTTTGTTAAATATTTTTTCTTGTAAAGATATAAGGCAATCAAAATACAGAATTACAACAACATAAGTGAATACCTGTGAAAAAGGATTGCAATATTAGGAGATACATCTGTGAGTAAAAAAGAGAAATTTTGATTTTATATAAAAAAAAAGGGAGAGAGATAGAGGGAAAACATGAAAGAAGAAGAGAATAGAAAAAAGTATAAAGACTAGGAATGAGATGAGTGCAGAGAAAAAAAGTTTGTGAAAGGTAACCAGTATATGTCAGAGTTAATCATTTGATGCGGAGTAGTAAAAGAAACAATATGCATTCTGTGTTCATCACATACAAAATTCCATTATGTAAGCATAGACAGCTTAGAAAAAATCTTTCCAATTTTGATCTAGGAGAAAGAGATTCAACATGAGATGATAATGATTCTAAGAAAACATTTCGAAATGTAAATGAGATGCTATATTGAAAGATTTTTAAACATTTAGACCAGACTGATTTCCAAAAAGCATTAACATGGCAACAATTGTATGACGTGTAATAATGAGCCATTTTCTTTACAGCAAGACCAGCATAAAGGCGAGGGAAAAGCATCAAATTTAGCTATTCATTCTGGTGACAAATCTATGGTAACAAATATAAGTGACTGGGTGATGTGAGCAGCTTTGGAGGTTGTAAATAATCAAAGCCATATTGTATCCAAAGATTGGGGCATGAAGGTATTGGACAAATTAGCTTCCCATAGCATTTCTGAAGAACTGTTAGTTCTAATAGAATTAGGAAAAATGAGGTTTCTATAAATGAGTGCAGCTTTGGGAACTGCATCATGCTCAAAGAAATCAATAAAAATATCAGCTACTGGTATTAATGGTTCAGGGTTCATGTGGTATTTGGAGAAAAAACATTAGAGAGAACATGTAATCAATGTGCAATCCTCTATGAAGGAAGGAGGTAAGTGGTATTGTGTTTGTATGTAATCAAAAGTAGCAAAAGTATCATCATTCATCAATTGATGTACATAAGTTATAACCCTTTCTTTTTAATGTTTAAAATCAAAAGACCTATTACTAAACCTAAGATATTAGTTATACCAGATGGAGAAATGTAAAAAACATTGTTGAAAAGTACACTTATCAAAGAACAGTCTTTTGAATAAATAGTGAGAATATTGTAAAACAGGATTTTTAAATATAAAGGTGCAGTTAGACATAGAATTCATTTCTCTAAAGGAAAAATCATTCAGTAAAGAACGTTCAAAATTAATCCACATTGGTATAGGTTGATTTACAGAATCCTGGGTTAAGGAAATGTGTCTGATTATCAAAGAGGAATGGTATAATCTGAAATCTGGGAATCAAACACCACCTTCAGATTTTAGATGTTTGAGCTGAGAAATTGCTATACAAAATGATTTTTTATTCCAAAGAAATGTAGTGCAAATAGAATCCAGTTGCGTAAAATAATACTTGAGAATCTTAAATGGTAGAATGGAAGTAGTATACAAAATATGTGGGACAACCATAATTTTAATAATGTTGAGGCCTCCCCACCATGATAAGAATAATGGGTACCAGGGGGAAAGTAACATTTCTATTTTTGATTTCAACATAGTGACGTTATTCTTTTTTTTTAGCTTCCTCCAGATTAGATCATTATTAGATACATTTCTATTCCCAGTCAATTTAGGTACCTCAACGGTTTTATCCGCTCTCTTTAGAACAAAACTGCGAGGTATAGGGAATTGGTACCGACTACTTCGAAATCAGGGGAGCCTCTCTTGGTTACCAATTTTCTTCAAAAGATACAACAAGAAGCTTGCTGTGAACTTTCAGATGGAGAATGGCTAACTGTTTCACAATATGGTAGCAAGGCATTGAGAGCGGCAAAATTTAAAAGAGTGGGGTTTTTTTCTCGCTGGGTGGCTTATTACACCCCTAAGGCACTCCAGAGATGTATCCCGAGGTGGAGAATAAATGTTTTCGCTGTCAACAGATGGAAGAGGGTTCCTGGTTGCATGTCTGTTTTTTATGCCCCAGGTTTAGCCAATTTTGGGAGAAAATTTGTGTTGAACTTAGCCGTGCTCTCTCGAGTAGGATAGAACCCGAGCCTGAGGTTGCACTCTTCGGTATACTAAAACGGAGCCACATCCAGCTACAAACTAGAGGGGGGGAAATGTTTCTATCAATCTCTTCATTGGTGGCACGCTCGCTGATCCTCCAGAACTGGAAAACACCCGAGTACCGACTTTTCTAGAATGGTTTAATAAAATGAGTTGAGTAAAAAAGTACGAAGAAGCTTATGCGAAAAGGGTGGGAGCTATAAAAAGATTTATCTCAATATGGAAATGTTTTGATCAGATTGAAAAAGATCTCCAAAGCTAAAATTACTTAGCTGACTTTTTTTAGTAATCCATGATAGCACATCTGCACTTTAGTAATGTATTCGATACAAGATCAAATAAGGAAATAGATCGAAGAATAATTAGGCACTTTAGGAGATAATCTAGTGGAAAGGGAGTTTGGTAAAATTAGCACTTTAGCATTTGCACTTTATTATCTATGCACTCCATTATCTATGTACTGTTTTTTTTTTTTTTTTTTAAATAATGTCATAATGTTTGTTGTTTGAATAATCTTTAATGGAAATGATTATATAAGAATGAATTTGACTATTTGTATCAGCATTCCTTCTAATTAAATGTCTGCTTTTTACTCTGCTCAATAAAAATATTTAAATAAAAAAAAACATAGTGACGTTATGACCTGGTGTGGCTCTTAAATTGGAGGAAAACCAAATGCCAAGGTATTTGATTTTTGAGGTACAGCACATAAAATTAGTATTGGGGAACAGGTAGTGATAACACAAGGAATTTAGGAGTAAGATTTCAGCTTTATTAAAATTACGTTTGCAACCAGAGATACTGAAATGTAAGGAGATTTAATTTAAAAACTAGGTCCAGAGTAGTAAGGGGATTGGACATATATATTAACTTATCATCGGTGTAAGCAGACAGGTTAACTTCCATGGTTCCATGTTTGATTCCTGAGATGAGAATATTGCAACAAATTTGTCCTAAGAAAGGTTCCAAGCATAGAACAAATACAAGAGGAGAAAGAGGACCGCCTTGTCTAGTACTCCTATGTAAATCAAATAAAGGAGAAAACCAGCCATTGACAAAAACACTAGCTGGAGGATTAGAATACAATAATTTGATATAGTAGATAATTCTTGGACCAAACCAATGGAGAGTGGTAAACATAAATTACCAATTATTACAGTTGAAAGTTTTAAAGCATCCAGGGAGAGAGCTGCAAGTGGAAAATTATAATATGGGTGAGACTCACAATATAGGAAAACACTCTAGCGTTATCTGATGAAAGTCATCCCTTAATTAAACGAGATTGATCAGATTTAACAAGAAGGGGGACAACAGACTCTAGTCGAGAATCAAGAATCTTAGAAAAGATCTTACAATCATAATTGAGAAGCGTGATAGGTCTATAGTTTTACAAAATCTGGGGTCCTTATCTTGCTTAGGAATGAAAGTGATCAATGTCTCCAGAAAAGAACCAGTAGCTTTGGAGTCAGAAATAAAAGAATTGAAATGTTCTAGCAACTTGGGAGCAAAAAAGACAAAGATGAAATAAGTTCAATAGAAAATCTATTGGGCCTGGCACCTTGGCTTTTTTCAGGGATATAATAGCAGCTAAGATTTCCTAAAGGATAATACAGCTTCCAATTCAGCAAATGTATCTGGAATGGTAGGAGGATGGGGGATATCTTGAAAAAAATCTTTGGAGATTATGTGTGGGAGGGGAGATGTGCTCAGTGTATATGTATTTTTTTTTTTTTTAAATGATTGAAAAGAATTGGAAATATCAGTATTAGAAACTGGTACCGAGCCATCTAATTAATTAATAATGGATCCAATAGCCTTACATTCCTTTTTAATTTTTTAGTAGTTAGCAAGCATTTTACCAGCTTTATTTTGGCCACCGTGAATTTTCAGCAGTAAATTACAGGCATCAACTGTGCTCATATAGAAGGAAATATACAAGAACATTTTAATAGAATGATGCTTCCAGCCCTGTGTAGCACTGTGCACTCCCTCCTATGCTTGCACCTATGGTCCCTGCTGTAGGCCAGTGTGGCCTGTCTGGGTGTAGCCACATTTCACCAATATCCACAGCAAGATGCTGGAGCTTGGGGTCTGCTTGAGTTTGGGGTTGGCCATTTTATTTCATGGACTGTTGAGTTTGGTGTACATTTGGCAGCTGGTTTTTGCCCAGCTCTGGAGTATTACATGTCTGAAAATACCTTGGCACTCTGCAGCAGTGACCAATGCTCAAGGAAAGATCCATGGAAGAGATGATGTAGTTATGAAGGGCAGGCTGCTCTCCACTCAAAATGGACTAAGCACTTGAACTAGCCCTGGGCTGATTAGTACTAAGACTACTAAGTGTGTCACAATGTTCTTCAACCTGTAACTGTTTGCTCCCTGCCACCAAGGTCCCTTTTCGTCACTTCAAAATTATCAAACATTCCAATGTATCAAGCTGCTTAATAGCAGTAATTGCCCCAATATAAGGAACTAAGGAGATTGAAAACTCAGGGGCACATTTATGAAGGTTTTGCGTTACCCTTGCACCACACATGGGTGCGCAATGGCGACTGAAAACCTAAGTCAGATTTATAAAGCCACGCAAGGCCACTTTGCTTGGCCATGCATAGCTTGATAAATCCAGAGTAACGTAACGCAGGGCAAATCTCTGTGTTGTGCAACTCAGGCCCAAGGAAGCGTTCGATGGGTGGGGTGTGGCTGTTCCCAAGCATACACTCATGGATTCTGGTGCATTCCCAGATTTACCAACACTGATAAACCTGGAATGCGTCAAAATGCTACACCTCCCCAGGGAAGGCGTAACGAGGAGAAATATGTTTATTTCTCCTAGTTTTTTCCTCTTTCTAAGTGTGCTGCATACTGAAGCACACTTGGAAAGAGGAAAAAGCCTTAGAGGAAACAATCCTTTCTGCCACCCAGGCACCCTTGAACCACCATGCAAGGGTGCCTGCATTGATGCTTGGCATGTGTTGTATTATGTTAAATATGGCTCATTCCTGCCCCTTCCCTTTTATGCAGTGCAGCAAGGTGGCTTGCTGCACTGTGTGAAAACTACATAAACATCGCCCTCAACTTTTTAGTAATCCCCTTAACCTCAAGCCCAAAATTCACAGCCCTTGGGGCTAGTAGAATAGACAGGAAAAGTATCATGGACATGTCGAGTATTGAACCAATAGTATTAGTGTTAGGCATTGTTAAGCACATATAAAGTGTAATTCAGAAGCAGAAATAGTGTCGCTCAATCAGACACACCAGTCTCTTACACAGAGCATATAAACAGATAAACATAGGGATACAGTGAGGCCTATGTTTCATATCCAAATGGATAATTCATAAATATTTATTTAACACAATAAAGCAGCAATGGAGTGGGAAGAGTGAACAAACGAAAAAGTCAAATGAGACTTGAATGCTCAGGCATATGAGTGTGACAAATGCAACACAATGGTTATAGTAACCATCCGTATAAAGCAGTGCTCGAGTTAACAGTAATAAAAGATTTAACAATCGAGTCTAGGTACTTTACTCTATGATGTTTCGACCCTTTGAAAAATCATAGGATCATCATCAGGACAAACAGAGTTATGCCTGAGAACGGTTACAACAATAGTAACCCAGTATCAACTAGTAAAAAGTAGCAAGACTGCCCATCTTAATTGCGAAGGTATACACGTGGCAGGCTAAACAAGGTAAGTGCCTGGTCAGTCGCTGGCGTGGGTTGGGTTCCAGACCGCTATCGGGAAATAGAGGGGATGCCATGTGAGACTGCACTGATACCACTGAGGAATTGAGGTGAGAGATAACTGACTGTAGCAAGCAGGATGACCTAGTTTCACCCAAGCCATCCTGCTCGCTACGGTCCACATATGCCCTGCCGCTGTCTTAGTATTCACCAATAACATGCCTTTGCGGCATCTCTCTCATGTGCTCCCACTTCGGCCGCACGTCCATAAATCTTGCCCCTTAATTGTTATCTCCCCACTTCAATTCCTCAGCAGTATCGATCCGGTCTCACCCTGCATACCCGCCATTCCCCAACAGCGGTCAGAAACACCCCCATGCCAGTGACTGACCAGGCACTTACCTTGTTTAGCCTGCCATGTGTATACCTCCACAATTAACACAGGCAGTCTTGTTACCTTTTACTCGTTGATACTGGGTACCATTGTTGTAACCCTTCCCAGGCATAACTCTGTATGTCCTGATGATGATCCTATGATTTCTCAAAGGGTCGAAATGTCGTAGACTAAAGTACCTACACTCAATTGTTAAATTGTTTATTACTGTAATTTATTTGCACAGTGGTACGTACGGATGGTAACTATAACCATTGTGTTTCATTTGTCACACTCATATGCCCGAGCTTTCAAGTCTTATTTGACTTTTTCATGTGTTCCCTCTTCCCACTCAATTGCTGCTTTATTGTGTTAAATACATATTTATGAATTATCCATTTGGATATCAAACATAGTCCGCATTGTATCCCTACGTTTATCTAACTGTTTATATGCTCTGTGTAAGGGACCGTTGTTCTTTTATAAATACACGTACCCCGGCTCCCTTATAACCCCTGGGTTTCCCTTGTTTAACATAAACACACTCAGTCAGACACAGGCATGGTGGACGTTGCAGTACCCTACCCTTACCCTTGTAATGTTCCCTATTAACAGCAGACATAATTATGTAGACATTTTTTAAGGGACGAACAACATTGGTGCACTAATCTGGAAAGAATTCCTGATGTTTTTAATGATATTTTTGATAATTTCAAGAAAACAATCCTGTCAAACCCTGTTTGAGCCTGAGTATAGAAAAGCGGATGTAAGAATTTTCGCACATGTGGTAGACGGATTTCAGCACTAATACAAAGAATTATCTTGTATTCACAAGGATGTGGCTAAATTGGCTGAGTCATCTTGTGGATCTCAACCAACCGGTTAAAGAGACTATCTCTTTGCCTACACACACACACACGTTTATATTATGAGCTGTATAATGCAGACCACTTTAATAAACTTCCCACTATGGGGCCGATTCCGATTCCGGCCGGAAATCTCTCCGACCGAGCCGGACCCGGAGAGAATTCCGACCGAATCGGACCCTAGCAGTCCGACAGAACGAGTACGATGCGCACGCATGCTATCGGACTCGAGTCGGTCGGACTCCCATTGAAGTCAATGGGAGCCTGTCGTACAACGCGTACGCGGGCTCCCATTGACTCAATGGGTGCGAGGCGGACAAGGGCGCCCCCTACAGCGTGTACGCGTCCATGCACATCGCGGCGTACATGCACAGGTAGGGGGGAACCATGGGTCCCCCCTGTGTGCGACTCGCGCGCCTACGCGTACAGGGGGGGTCCGACGTGGACCCCCAAAGTCCGGCTCCAACAGCTTTTTCGAGCCGGACGGCGCGAGTCGGTCGGACTGCTCGCGGCGCGCATCGTACTTACCCGGCCGGGAAACGTCTCCATAGCGCGGTGCGAGTCGTGTCCATGCGAGTCGGTCGGAGCGTGTTGTAGCCGCGTTCGAGTCGGTCGGCGATTTCGCGGGTGCTTGCATCGTACTCGCTCGGCCGGACCCGCGTACGATTCGGTCGGGAAACAGGGCTCCGAATCGGATCCGGTGAATCCGAATCCGATTCGGAGCACTACCGGCCGAGATCGGAATCGGCCCCTATATGTAGTGACAACCACACAGAGAGGGTCAGGTCCTGAAAAAAGCCCATTGTATCTTATCTTAAGGGAAGTAATAAGGCCAGAAATATGTTGACCTCTTCATAGGGGAGAAACCTTCCCCTTTTATTTTTTATCCTACTCACTAGGAATATGAATACAAAATGTAGTACACACCAGTAGACAGTTTTAGTTGTCATAATACACTGTCTTCATCAAAGCCACACCAGTAATATCATTAGGGCGCTGATTATTTAACACCTCAAGAGCTCCCCTGTTTCTTAGGGTTGTAGGCCACTTCCTTTTTCGTCTTTATCAGTGGGGGGGAGCACTATTATGACGCATACCACACTCTGGATGGGTGAGGGCTTTTGCTCTATTATTTGAAAAATCTTTGAGCCAACCAGCCTAATAGGACATTGAGAGACATTCAGAGGCTACCGTAGATTTTCCATTGGGTACTTATTTTGTGGTTAGGTTTGTAAACTTGGGAGTGTGGCTTAGGTGTCCCTTTTTCCTTCCCTTCTCCTGCTGTGATTTATGTTTATCATTAAACCTTCTTTTAGACAGTATCCCCGCCCTTCAGTCCTCAGTTGGAGCGACAGGAATTATACACACCTACCACACACAATTGGGGTTCCTACAAACAAATTTGGGTACCTAGACATGCATAGCAACGTATCGCTAAGGCGTGAATGTGACAACAGAACACACAGTGCCAACTCACATACTGCTCTTGAACCTTTCTTCTGCATAACAATCTATCTCTTGCAATGTCCCTGTTTTGCAACTTTGCTGTAAAACATCCAAAGCGATAAATTAGAACATAAGTCAAATATGCCAGTCGTAAAACAAAAGATAGGGCAACAATAACAAAATTATATTTCTTTAGTAAAATATATTTATTCTTCTCACTCCCTTGTTGACATTGTTTTATGTGATAATGTGATGTGCACAAAATCATACCGAATACAATTTAGAAACTGTGATTCATGCTGTTTGATTCCATTCTGGGATTTAAACTTAAAACTTGTCAGTTTTCTTTCCGTTAAATAAGTGCACAGCGTTGAAATGCCCTTTGGTTGGAGTCAGAAAGCATTTGCAATCTTAGGGCAAGTCCATTGTGTTTATTTTCCAGGGAAACCAGGCAATGTTATGCTGTTACTGGCCATTTTATTTTAATATTAAAACGCAAGTAGGGCTGAGAGGGTTTGAATCATTAACTACAGTAAAGAAAATGTTTCCTTTGTGATCATGATTTTCATTTTGACCAACATTTCGAAAAAAAAATCTAAGGTACATATTTATACATAAAAATGTAAACAAGACAGATTCATTTTAAGGATTTTGTGGACCCTGGCCAAGACATGATTTTACGGGGTCTTGTATGGAAAAAATTAAAATTGTGTTACCTATTTCCTGCTATTTCAAGCCTGCATGATGCAAAATTATACTAAATGATATGTTAAACTTTAACAGGGTCCGACAAGGACAGTTGAAATGTGTCTTACTTGGGCACTCAAAAATCATTAAATTGACAAAGGGTAGCGAGGCAGAGTCAGAAGTAGAAGTGGGCAGAGAGGTAGAGAGGTTTAGATAGAGAAATAGCATAGACAAAAGTGAAGCAAAGAGAAAATCCACTTTCCCACAGGGTCCCTTCAACGGTGGGGATCCTAGGCAATTTCCCACTGTACCCATACATTAAAATGTCTCTGACGAAAGGAAGGGAGGCGTCATGGGAGAAGGGAAGCCAAAACGATGGTAGAAGGCAAAAAATTGGAAGAAAGATGGTGAAAGGAACAAAGCAAAGATTGAAGCAGGGATGTGGAAGCAGTAAAGAAGGCTGAGGAAAGGGAAAAGAGGGTTTTATGAAGACGGCGCTGCATGGCCACCTTACCTATGAGCTGTCCTCCGACCAGGGCCGGCCCTTTCAGACTCCGCTCTGCTCAACTGCCTCAGATTGCTGCTGCATGTCAGCAGCCAATTCCAGCAAACACCTCGAGCATGTGACCTTACAAATCAGCAAATCTAGCAACACCACCTTAGGAGGGCCCTACTTTACAGACCTCCCAGTAGCAGATCGAATTTAGGCCAACCATCGTAGACCTCATTGCTTGACTGGTGCTCACCTTCAGCTCATTCATACTCCTTGGCAATCTCAACTTTCACCTAGAGGACCTCAGTGTCTCCAACCCCACCAACCTCTTGGAAGAAATATGAATAATTGAACTCACCCAATGAGTGAACAAACCTGCCCATGTAGCCAGACACCTCCTTTCTTCACCAACTTCACAGACATCACTTCACAGTAGACATACCCACTTCCCTCACTTGGACTGACCACTCCCTTATCCGCTTCAGCTCACACCAACAAACACTGAACCACTCTCAACCGCTCCCCCCTGTGCAACTAGAACAAGATGCACAAGAAGGTCTGGACCTCAGAACTTCTGTCTCAGTGCCAGCCACACCACAACAACCTTACCCACTACATTTACTACAATAACACCTGGAAAACCCCCTGCAAAGACACACTGACCCTATACAAATTTCCCTCACCACTCGGACCAAGCCACCTCGAAGATGGTAAACAGAAGACCTCCAACTCTCCAAACACCACTGCAAATTGTTGGATTGCTGTTTGAGAAACTCCATGATTACAGTGACAGAGACAAGTAAAATGAAGTCCTCTCAGCTATCTTTTCTCTAATGTAAATATAGCAATCTGCAAGATTAACATACCCTTGTAATGTGTAAATAGAACTGAATACATTCAAATTGTCAATAAGTGTGTTTGCACCCACCTCTCTGCCCAGTATACTTGTGGGAAAAGAAAGGTTCATAACACAAAATCTGTTGAACACATAGTTCTCTCCTCACACTGAAACTGCGAAGAGCCACCACAGAACATTTCTTCATAAACCACCAAAGATTTTAATTTCATTTAGTGTCCTTCCAAATGCCATGATTTGTGACTTGCAATCCTTTGAAAACTAATCTCAAATTAAACAAAGTTAATCTGCAAGTACATACAGTCTTTCTCCGTACGCCATGATTTATAGCCTTACAAGACAAATGTGTACTTACAGTTCCTTACCTAACATAATTATAAAAAAATTGCAAGTGTCATAAATGTTGTGTCCAGCTTCTGGCATTTTAAAACAGCTTAGTTCATACAATTTTCATTTTAAACAAAAGGTTCAGGAAATCAGAAATCTTCAGGTTTAATGTCTTGATCCAAATGAAGGATCACACATTTAACTCCTAGTCAAAAATAATTGGAAAAAATCCTAACATGAAGGCTATAAACCAAGATAACACGATATTGTGTCTACTACTTGAAAGTTCTGTGAAGTACACAAGCAGAGAGGAAGGTAGGAGGAAAGAAATTAACTGGTTTGGGAAGAAAGTAGCTTCAGAATTGTTCCCTTAATGAAACTTTCAAAATGACTAATCCATTCAACATCTCCTCAGACAAATTTGACTTTCTGAAAAACCTGACTGTGGCTTGTCTCACCAATTCATCACCTTTTGGACGCCAGGTTGGAATTATTCTCCTGCCAATCGTTATTAAATAAATCAACTTTAATGTTATCAAACATCACAACACCTCTGTTATTTTTACATAGGCAGCAAATTAACCATTTAATGCGATTATCTCTTGTGACTGCCACAATATCCAAATTTTCATCTTTATTAACAATAGTAAAATCTAATGAGATGCTCACTCCAAAAACTGCCCTGACATGCTGGCCTGCCATCACCAATCTGGAAACAGCCTCCACCATGCGTTCCGTCTACTCAAGAACCTCCTTGGATCCATGCCCCTACTTCATCTTGACCAAAGGAGATGACCCCATCTGCAACGCTCTCATGCCAACCCTCAATTATTCACTCTCCACTGCCACCTTCCCAAACTCCTGGAAACACGCCACCATCTTACCCCTCCTGCATTTAAGTGGATCCAAAGACATTGGAAAAACTCTACAGACACATTTATTACTCCCCTACTTGGCCAAAATCTTGGAAAAACTCATCAGCAAGTGACTGGCTGACGACCTCAAAACCAACCACCAGCTAGACCCCTTGCAATCAGGATTCAAACTGAAAGATAGCATGGATACCACCCTCATTGCCCCCATTGATGGCATTCATCTCATTATGGATAAGGGGGACACAGAGGCACTCATCCTTCTCGAATTCTTGCCACATATGACACCATCTATCATCCCATCCTCATCCAACGCCTACGCGCCACTGGAATACACAGACCTGCACTCCATTTGCTGAGCTCTTTCCTCATTGGATGCAACCATACTGTCAGCTTGCACCGTACTCATCCTCTACCGTCAACCTGATATGCAAAAACAGCTGCAAAGAAGGCACTGGAGGAAAAAAATGAAGAGACAGAGAGAGACTTGGAAGAGAGCATGAAATGAGTCAAAAAGAGCTGGACCAAAAAGTCAAACAGCTCTCAGAGTCCAGCAGCAATAGTGGAGATGACAATCCAGTGTCCAATGGAGACAAAAGCGTTCACTTACTTAAAGACCTGGTGTTGAGTTATGTGGTGGAGGATGATATTGATATGCAGTTTGCAGCATGTGAGGAGCCCTATGTAGGGTCCCGGAGGAGGATTGAGGGGGTTATTCTATGGAAGCACATGACAATTGGAATGGGTGAGGGATACCCTGCTTGCCCTAGAAGAAGTTGACCAGATGAACTATGCCCCCATGAAAGCAGCCCTTATCACGAAGTTTGGTCTCACCCCAGAGAAGTACAGCTTGAGGTTCAGGGATGGTCACCAACTGTCTAACCATCTTGGGCGGGTTTTGTGAATTACGCCAGTGAGGAACTGAATGGTTGGGTGAAGAGCAGCAAAATGAGTGATTTTGAATGCTTGCATAATCTAGTTCTGAAAGAGCACATGCTCAGCAAATGCTTAACAGAGTTGCGCGAACACCTGAGAGACTCCAAGCTCATTGTACCCAGGAAGCTTGCACAAGATTTGTACCTCTGGATTAGTGCCAGGGTGTCAAAGAAGATACCTGGGGGAATCACCAAAAGGGTGGACAGAGTCTTGTGTTGTGTTTTCGCTTCATTACTGTTTGAGTGCTGCTTAAATATTTTACACATTCCCTCTAAGTTAAGCCTGACTGTTTTTGTGCTAGCTACCAGACACTTAAGCACAGATTTATCTAGTGACTCTTGTGGTTCACCCTGACAGGATTGTGGTTTCCACTTCAGTGAGGTTCTCACCCCCTCTCAACTAACAACCCAATTTCTTACAAGTATCAACTGCCTAAAACTCAACTCCTAGAAAATGAAAGTGGTAACCTTTGGAAAAGACATCTCCCTCTGGTCTGCAGCTTGATGGCCCTCAGAACTATGACCAACACCACCCTGTCAAACTCAGCAAAGAACCTAGGGATCACGATCAAGAACCAACAATGTCTATCCAGGTCAACATGGTCACCTCCCTCTGCTTCTAAACCCTCAAACTCCTTAAGAAAGTTTTCAGAATGCTCCTCTAAAACACCCAAAGACCCGTCACCCAAGCACTGATCATCAGCAAACTAGCATTGGAAACACCTTTTAAACTAGAATCACCACACAACTCCCCAAGAGACTCCAGGCCATTCAGAACAGAGCAGTCAGACTCCCTCTCAAACTCCCACAAAGGCATCCTCTTCGGTCTTCTCATCCACACCTAAAGAGAAATACAAATCAAGGCCCCACATACCTGAACATCTGCATGATTTTCCACAGCATGACCAGAAACCTCCTGCTCGTCCATGTCCCTCACCTCCAAAGAGTCAGAGCCAGGGTCAAGCCTTTTCTTACCTGTCTATTGAAGCCTGGAACAACACCCTGATACACATTAGAGCCACCTTAGAGCTCCATCTTAGAATTTCACTTTAAAGGATCCAGTAAGGGCAACTCCTCCGCTTGTTAGGCACCAGGATACACCTCCACCCCTTCGGGTGATATGCACACCCTACAAATCATCATAGCATAACATAACATAGCATGGAGTAAGAAAAATAGGTACTGCAATAAGGGAAATGGGAATGAATAGGAAGAAGCGACAAAAAGGTACAAAAGCAATAGCAAATGGAAGACTGGAAGGAAGATTAAGAATAAGTCAAGAAGGCTAAAAGGGGAAGAAAGGAAAAGAAAAAGGAAGAAAAGACACAAGGAAGGAAGAAGGACAAGAAGCAAAGAAGGATCTCAAGAAGTTTGTGACAGTGAATGTTATTGAGATTGCCTTGTTGGGCTGGATGCAGATATTTTATCATCTGCATGTAAATTAGAAATGAATGAGCTGTTTTACTGGAACACATACTAAACATTCAATATAAACAAGCATTTACAGTACCAATTGGTGTGACTTAGTTAATGGACATGTAAGGCTAGGAGAGAGAGACACCAGAGTTTTGATGTGCGTGATGAATAAAGTCCCAAACAATTTGACCTACAATAAGAAACTGATTTTTGTGAGAAGTCTGTGGATCACCCTTAATGGTTTTGCACAAGAATAAATGAATGCCTCTGCTTTCCATGTATTTGACTGGAACACACAGTGGTTTGAGTCAGACTGAAGCTGGAAGTTGTCTCTCTGAAGGTTTTTGCCTTCACAGTTAGAAACTCATTTGAAGAGGAAAATCTTCAACAGTGACTGACTGAAAGCTGTGACCAAAAGGCCTTCCCAAGATCAGATACTCTGCTAAAACGGTCCCATTGTAACCCCAAATTTCATGCCAAAATGCTGAAACTTGAACGATTAATAGGATGAAGACTCGTATGTCATAGCTTTTTCAGGTAAACTTGGCATGTTGTGGAGGTGTGGCCTGGCAAGATAGCCTATTGGATGAACTAAGCCTGAGCTCCGTAGCCCTACATAACAATCCTACATCATCATCCTCCTATGAGCGAATAATGACCTTAAATCTTGGTCACCTGATATCCTGATTCCCACTACAGCTCCCACACACCTTGAATTCCTGAAACTGATGTGCCAAGGAGACAGAATGACACTGCAGTCTGGAAGGGTGCTTGGTGGCAAGGAGTGGCTCTGAGACCTAGCAGTCCGGCTAGGCAGCGGAGTGGAAATGGTGTGGCGCTGGAGGACCTGCTGACCAGGGGGAGCCCCTTGAGTGCCCGCTGAGCCCAGACGGTGAGGCAGACCCACAAGCCTGGTCTGGTCTGGAGAGAGGCACCCTCGGTGGGGGAGAGAAAACTGATGTAGAACTGGCGTGGACCCCATCCGTGAGGTGGGCTTCCTTGGGGTCGCAAGGTGAGAGGAGCCCCAGCGGCTAGAAGCAAAGTAGGGGTCTGACTGGGATTCCCAGAGGGAGATGGATCCTGAAAAGCTGCCGACTGACACCAGAGGCCGAGGTGAGCTGGGGGTTCGGCTCCGAGTGTCAGGCAGAGCCGAAGGTAGGAGGAGGCTACCGGGTGAGCAGCAGACCTGAGCCGTCATGAGATTATTAGAAGTGGCACAGGAGAGGGGGTGCCAGAGCAGGTGGAGCCTCCCCAGAGGACGATTGAGGCCCTGAAGGGGCTTTGATAGCACTGCTTAAACTGGGAGGAGAGAGACACCTGCTGGCGGGCCGACTCTGGGGCCGCCATAATGGTGAACAGGACTGCACACGCTGGAGCTACAAGGGGAGTGGGAGAACCCAACTGGGCCCTTGTCCCAGTACTTCACTTGGGATGCGAGGAGTTGGCGGCTGGGAGCAGAAGCTGCACAAGATAGCAGGCACACTGGGGGCCTGGAAGAAGCAGGGAGCAGGTGTAAGCAGGTACCCCGAAAGGCAATTGCAAATGGCAAGGGAGGTACAGTGCAGCTGTGCTCCCATAGGAAGGTGACAGGAGAGCTTGATGCAACAGTGGGCCACCAGGCAGCAGTAAAGCAACCTGCCACGAAGTGTAAAGGAGATCCTACAGGTATGGACAAACTCTCAATAGGCCATGGCATGAGAGTTGCCTGTAAAACAAGATACCTGTCATAAATGGAGGGGAGATACAGGGTGGTACAGAAGTGAGGTGCAGGCGTCCGGTGGAACAGACTGGGCAGTCTCTCTGGTGTTGGCTACGCCCCCACAGAGAGAGTGGCACAGACGTGCGAGCCAGACTAACAGGTGCACGGAGCTAGAAACCTCAATGCCTGCCATGGGAAAGGATAAGATGGCCAAGGGCCAGCAAAGCAATACCACCACCCAATTTGCCATGCCTCAGGGACTGCTGCCACACAGCACAACATAAACGGGACCTCAGGACAGAAAGAGGAGACAACAAGAGTGACCATCTTTTAGGAAATTGTGAGATCCCTCACAGCCCTGTAAAAGGAAGATCAACACGGTTAGCCGTGAGGTTGGCCTACTGTGCACACAGTAGTGGAGAGGGTGACCTTTGCAGAACAATCAATCGGATATTTGAATAAAGATGTTTTCACTCTTAAGGAACAGGTCACACAGCTAGTAGCTGCCACCAAGATCCTGGAAAAGAGGGCGGAGGACGCTTAAGGCAGGTCCTGCTGTAATAACATGCGACTAGTGGGGTTCCCCTAGAGGGTGGAAGGAGAATCGACCCAGCGTTTTCTAGAGGAATGGATTACCCACACCCTCAGACCAAAGGGCTTGTCAAACATGTTCACAGTGGAGAGGGTTCACCGGGCCCTGACAATGAGGCCTCTGCTGGGGGCCCCAACAAGAGCCCTGATTGCACAAATTTTCAGTCACCCGGACAGGGACTGTATCCTCAAGGTGGTCCGTGAGTCGGGGGTCTTAAAGTATGAAAATCACAACATTGCAATTTTGCCGGATTACACCCGCAAAGTACAGTCACAGAGAAAGTCCTTTCTGGAAGTAAAGCAAAAACTTAGAAACAAGGGACTGTCTTATATGTTGTTGATTCCAGCACAACTCCATGTGATCGCATATGGAAAGACAAACTTTTTCGAGACACCGGAGGATGTGTCGCCATGGCTCAAACAGTGGGACAAGGTGCAGAGACGTGAAGAGGAGACACTGAGAATGAGCCAGGGGAGGAGACTCTGGAGACCCGGAAATGCCAGCAGGAGCAAGTCAGAGGATTCAACCTCAGCTGGGAGTCGCCTTATGCCGAAATTTGTCATGCAGAAAGATGGCACTAATGGATGAACAGATGAATTGCACTGACTCGAATTGCACCATTGCTGTTGGAAATGAGGGTGACCTCCCAGATCCTTCGGAGACCACTAGCACCCCATCTGAGTGAAGAAGAGTCATTGGCTTCACTGGTTGCTGTGGCTTGAGGGGCTGGTGTGTAAGTGCTTGCTTGAGGGAGAGGGGAGATAGAGCGCAGGAGCATGTCTGGGGTGCCAGTGGAGAATCTGGGAACATACACAAGACATTCAATGTTATGACCCATAGACATATTGGTAAAGCTGAATTCTACAGGGTCCTTCATAGGGCTTATTAGGACAGCTGGAGGGAGACCTGGTGTGATGCCCTGCTGGTGGGGAAGTACCAGTCTGACTCACTTCTGCTCATTGGGAGGACTAGTTTAGTTATCTGTGTGAGGTGTGGGCTCTAGTTCGACAGAGGGTGACAGCCACTTAGAACACATAAGTTTGGGGGGGCTCAAGTGTTAATTCTAGCAAATACTGGGGGACAAACTCGATGTTGTGCGATTGTTGTTATTAAGTGTTTACCCGGGTTGGGGAGGGGAAAGGGGGATTGAAACAGATGTTTATTATGTTCTTGTTGTTTAGCTACATAGTGTTTTCTAGGAAGCTCAGACAGTTCACCACTGACTAAAATGTGGGAGGTGGGGAAGCTGAGATGGTGGGGGTGCCAGTCCCAGGGAGATGGCAAAAGGCAGGTGCATCCACCGCATAGATGCGGAATTATAAAATAATCACATGGAACATCAGGGGCCTGGTAAGCTATGTGAAATAACACAGGGTACTTCCTACCTGAGACATAACAAAGTGAGCGTAGCCTGCTTGCAGGAAAGAGGAAATGGAGGGGTAAACTGATTTCCTCCACATTTTCCACTTATGCTCGAGGGATGGTAATCTGGGTGTACCCTTTAAGCTGATATACTCAGAAGCAGTCCTGGTACACGAGACACTAGACAGCACAGATATGACTATACTGAAAATATATGCCTCCAATGTTGATGATAAAGATTTTTTTGTATATCTGCAAATACTCGTGATTGATAGTATGGCAGAGCGCTTGCTGTGGGTTGGGGACTTCAATTGCATCCTCAACGTAGAGATGGATAGATGGTCCCCTCATGCATTTACCAAACCTGGTATGACAGAGACACTGACCACAGTCATGCATAGGCTCAGTTGCAAGGACATATGGAGGGAGGTGAACACAACTAAAAGAGAATATTCCTGTCATTACGTTATACATGGCACCTATAGCAGGCTGAAAAGAGCCCTGGGGACAGTAGAGATGAGAGCAGAGATGCACGTAGCCACTTATCTGAGCCGTTATTTGGCGGATCACTCCCCCCTCCTCTTAGACTGGGGTGAAGCAGGGTTACAAGAGGGGCGGAGAGGCTGGCATTAACTGAAAGTGTGGTGGGTAATTGGAAAACCATGGGCAGTAGAAGTACTGAGTGGGAAGCACTGAAGGCAGTTCTGAGGGGGGAATGCATGTGCAAGGTATATGGTATCAGGAGACAATTGCAGACTGAGCTAGGGGACAGAGAGAAATAAATTGCAGATTCCCAGTGTCGGGATGCGGACACTGGGATGCAGGTGAGACGATAGTGGTTCTCAGACGACAGCTGGGGGACACATGGAACAGGCTTGACAGACTCACACGTTGGGAATACAGGCAGATCTTGCACTGCGAGGGTGATAAACCAAGTAAACTATTAGTTTGGTTGCTCAAACGTGAGGTGGACAGGGTTCCTATTGTTGCCCGTCGATGGCAGGGCAGGACTCTTGTCACGTCCCTTCGTGCCATTAATGAAACCCTGGGTGAACACCGGTGAGAGTTATACGGGGGTAATGACATAGATATCACAGAGGTGAGGAGATACCTGGATCAGGTGGAACTATGGGTGCTGCCATGTCTGCTGAGAGATGAGCTGGAGGCACAGGGCAAGATGAATAGAGGAAACGTTCCAGGAGACAATGACTTCCTGGTGAACATTTACCAGGCGTATGCAGCACAACTGGCAGGGCCACTGTTGGAGGTGTTCCAGGAGACAAAGAGCGGAGGAATTATACCCCCCACCCTCAGGGAGGGAGTTATATGTATGGTCCCTTAACCAAGAGGCAGTGAGATGAACCCATCCTCCTATAGATCTCTCACAATACTTAATGTAGAAGCCAAAATGCTTTGCAAAGTACTAGCGGAAAGGTTGAGTGGAGTGGTGGGGGTCATTAGTGCATGAGGACCAATGTGGCTTTATGCCCGGGTGCTTTTTGAAAGGAGACAGTGGTCCCTTACAAGGTGAGTCAGTATAATGCCACAATTTCACAATCAAGATTGGGTCTATTAGTGTCTCAATTGACAGTTCAAGGATTTTATTCACAAATAATTAAAACGAAACAATACATGAAAAAGGTGAGTGAGCAGGACGTGACAGGGTATTGGGAAATCAGCTGGTTTCCTTACCACAGGCAGGTGACTTAAAAGTGACTTTGAAAGTGAAAAATTGTAGGTAAGCAGAAGTCACAATCAAAAGTACATCTTGTACTCCACAATTATTTTCAATTACAGTTTAGAGTTAAGATGTGTCGACGACGTTTTGATCCCCACCAGGGTTAGGGGATCATCATCAGGACTAAGCAATAAAGCAAGTGCCTGGGAAGTTGCCTGGATAAGTGGAGGGAGAGGGAGGTAGGGAGAGGGGTGGGGGGAAAAACAAGAGGCAAGGAATTAAAATATACCATGTAACAGAAGTAAGGTCACATAATGCGGTAAACAATTCAGAAGAACGCTTGATCAACTATACATAGGGACCACCCACTGGAGCCCCAGTGTGGTGCTAAAATTCCAATGTCGGTGGATGATAGAGGCCAGAGAACGCAGGAGATCAAACCATGAAAAAATGACAGCGAGGGATAAATGGTCCAAGCCAGAGAAATCAGGAGAGCAGAGAGGCGTAGCGAATACGGCTAAGCGCCTCCCTCTCCACTTCACTAATTCAACATGATAGCACCTATTTCGTCTGTGTGTAAATTGTCACAACCTTGCCTACATGTGCACCGCCTGACTAGGAGCTACTAGCCTCACTTAGTCCAGACCCGCCTGCTACTGGATGGGCCTCACCACGCCTTCTGCTCGTTGCATGGCCCTCTTCCATCTGGTTCTCCTGTATACATCTATGGATATCACGCGCGCTTAGCCATATTCGCTACGCCTCTCTGCTCTCCTGATTTCTCTGGCTTGGACCATTTATCCCTCGCTGTCATTTTTTCATGGTTTGATCTCCTGCGTTCTCTGGCCTCTATCATCCACCGACATTGGAATTTTATCACCACACTGGGGCTCCAGTGGGTGGTCCCTATGTATAGTTGATCTAGCGTTCTTCTGAATTGTTTCCCGCATTATGTGACCTTACCTCTGTTACATGGTATATTTTAATTCCTTGCTTCTTGTTTTTCCCCCCACCCCCCACCCCCCACCCCTCTCCCTACCTCCCTCTCCCTCCACTTATCCAGGCAACTTCCCAGGCACTTGCTTTATTGCTTAGTCCTGATGATGATCCCCTAACCCTGGTGGGGATCGAAACGTCGTCAACACTTGCATCTTAACTCTAAACTGTAATTGAAAATAATTGTGGAGTACAAGATGTACTTTTGATTGTGACTTCTGCTTATCTACAATTTGTCACTTTGAAAGTCACTTTTAAGTCACCTGCCTGTGGTATGGAAATCGGCTGATTTCCCAATACCCTGTCACGTCCTGCTCACTCACCTTGTTCATGTATTGTTTTGTTTTAATTATTTGTGAATAAAATCCTTGAACTGTCAATTGAGACACTAATAGACCCAATCTTGATTGTGAAATTGTGGCATTACACTGACTCACCTTGTAAGGGACCACTGTCTCCTTTCAAAAACTACTACCCTTGGTCCCTTCTGACTATAAGGGTTTCCTTGTCTCTTTTTCTGTGTTTATGCCTGGGTGCAGCACAGCCCTTAATTGGCACATGTGCTGCACTCAGTAAAACAAAGCAGGGAGGACCTGGTCCTGGCATCTGTGAATATCACCAAAGCATTAAATACTCTTGAATGGGCATACATAATGCAGGAATTGTGAAAGATGGGTTTTGGGCCAAGTGTCTGCAGTTGGGTACTCTACAGGGCTCCCAAGGCTAGAGTATGGAATGGAGGGGTGATCTTGGCAGAATGGGAAGTGAGGAGGGGTACACGACAGGGCTGCCTGCCATCTCATCTCCTATTTGTGCTAGCACTTGAGCCCTTGGCATCGAGACTCCGTAGAAATATGGGGGACTTTGGTATTGTGGTGGGAGAAGCAAAGCACCATATTTTGTTATATGCGTATGACTTGTTATTCTATTTACAGTGGCCCACCGAGGCGGTTCCACAGTTGTTATCACAACTTGAGGAGTTCAGAGCAGTGACAGGACTGCAGATTAATAGGTGCAAGTTGCTACTGTTCCCACTGGGAGCAATGAGTGAGGCCCCAGAGGAATCTCTGCCCCCAGTGGGACTGTGATGGGAAACTAATACATTGAGATACCTAGGCATCATGGCCATACATAGTACACATAATAGAAGGACAACACCAGCTCAGTACCGACCTGCTATTGAGCGGACTGACAAAGTTGATTTACTTTTGGAATTTGCTGCCGCTATCGATGGCTGGGAGAACTGCGGTGGCAAAAGTGGTGTTTCTACCTAGATGTCTATAAATAATTCAGAATTTCCCGTACATTCTTCCCTGCAACTTTCTTAAGACACAAATAGACTCATGACCTCATTGGTTTGGGCCGGGAAATGGAGCAGGGTGGCATTGCCGCTACTCAAGCTGGACCCACAAGATGGAGGCATGGGCCTCCCGGATTTGGAGCTATATTTTTGTGCCTCTAAATGCAACACACGACACACTGAGTAACAGTCAGACAAGGGAAACTGGGAGAAACTAATACTGCAGGGCACCTATGGCACTCACTCGTTGATGGCACTGCTAATGAGAGAGTCGAGGGCATGGGGTGATGCCCCATACGTAATATGACAGGTCGCAGAAGTGTGGGAAAGGGTGATTACAAGGGTGAAGATGAGACCTCCCTTCACTAGGGCACTTGTCATGCAGACATGTCGGTGGAATGCTGGAGGTAAGGAGGCTGTGAAACGTTGCGTGATCTCTACCCGGGAGGAAAGTTCCTTACCTTTGTTGAGGCATGGGAGGCCTTCTCGGTGGGGGGAGGCCAGTTCCACCAATATGCTAAAATAGCAAAAACAGTATAGGAAATCTGGATTGATTTCCCTAGCACACCCATGCAGACAGAAACTATACAGGTGATGTTGATGGCAGGGATGGCACAGCACCGAGTGACACTACCCCACAGAGCACTCAAATCAGACAGGGTCAGGGTTGAACCCAAGGCACGCCTGGCATGGAGGGAGGAGTTGGCTGCACCCCTGACATATAAGGAGATAAGGAGTGGACTGCGACCTGTGGGCCAGTGAAACAGGTCTCATGCAATGCCAGGTTTAAGCTGGCAAATTTTAATTATGTCCACCGCACGTACCTAACACCAGTGAAACTCAGTAGGATGTAAAGGGACAGGAGCGAAGATTTCCCAAGTAGTGGGGGATAGGGCGCATCCTTTCACATATGGCATAGACCTGCCCTGTGGTGCACACCTACTGGTCGACAGTGGTCACGCAGCTTCAGATAGTGACAGCAATTGAAATCGAGCTGATGCCCCCAGTGTGTTTGCTAGGAATTGTTAAGCAATCAATAGGGCGAAGATGCACGGGGAGTTTCTTCAGCTGGAACTGGTACTGGCCAAGAGGAGGGTGACAATAGGCTGGTTGAGTACGAGAGCCCCAATGACGGCGCTGTGGTATAGGGACGTAAAGGAGTGGGCACTAGGAAAGGACGGTCACATGAAGATTAATATACAGGATGAGAAATTACAAGGTGATTTGGAGGTCTGTGCAACATTGTTAGCGATGATGCAGAATGCGGTAGATGAGGGGAACATGTGGGATAGGCAATCCCAAGCATCTAAACACACTGAACTTGTTAGCAGATGTTATGTTAGCAGAGTTTATAACGTGCACAGCTACTCAGAAGAGTGTCCCGGCGCGAGCCCAAAATAAGACACGAAAAGCAAACAGATAAAAACGGAGAGGAATTCAGTTAAAAAGGAAGGTTTTAAGTTTTTTTCTAAATTGAATGGGATTCTGCAAGCTACGTAGATCAAACGGAAGAGAGTTCCAGGCCTCCGCGGCCAGGTAGGCCACAAGGACTGACCCAGATGGAGGCAGAGGAGGCCATCCATCAAGCTTAAGGAACAGTTAGCAGTGGAAGTGGGCACTGGGGGATCAGGGGACAAGTTATCTTGAATGAACAATGGACTCTGATGTATTCATGAACCCTTAATAATGATGCAGAATGTTATGTACTTGCACAGGGGAAGGGGGCAAGAATGGGGAGACAATCCATTACAGCTGATTGATCTGGCAGTTAAGTGAACACTGAGCAATTATACCATTTACTATTGTTTTTGAGTTGTATTGCTTCACTTTTATTTGGGAACATAAAAATTTGATTGTTCATAAAAAAGGCTAATAAAAATATATTTAAAAAAAATGCTTAGCAAATTGTGCTGTTGCGGCAATTTTTTTGTACATGTTGTGGTAGCACTTCTTTCTTGATAAAAAGTGCTCAAATCCTCAGGAAACAGTTCTCAAATAATGTCTAGCCTTTCCCAGCAGCAGAATAGTCCCATAACACTGCTATGAGTGTCACGACAATTGTATGGTAGCAGATCCACTGGATTTTGTCCAAACAGGCAGGTGCTGCCACTGTTCCGGACATTGTAAACCTTTAAGCCTTAGGAAAGAAGTTTCACATGGCCAAGTAGGTAAAATGTCCAATTCCAACTGAATGTTTCCAGGTAGACAACAGCTTCCTGCAACTCAGGACCTTCTCCAGCCTCCAGATACATTAGTTGATGACTACTGCCACCAGTTCTGGATCAAAATACAAAACTAAACTTCAAGAAAGAGAAATATATTGACATGCAGGCAGAGATTTTTGAGTGCAGGAAGGGGAATCTTCTCTTCAGATTCAGCAGAATCTCTCATTGGAGTAGGTCCAACAGTATGTTTTAAAAGCTAACCCAGCCTCTGGTGAGATAGCCTAGCAAATCCGAATAAAATTCCAACATTTACCACTCACTGTGTCACAGAAATATGGTATGATTCCTGTCCTGTGCATTTGCTTTATAGCACTTAGCTATCCCAAAGTGCTATGTCTCCAAACAAAAGTGGTGAATCTCTGCTTCAGCTGTTTGCCACTCATCCCTGATTCCCTCCCAACTAAACCTTTCGTCGGTTCTAGTTTAGGCCACTGAACTTCAAACAAGATATCTGACCCAGCACTAGGTCCAAGAGCCAGATAGAGCCCACCTTCCCTGAGTGTACTGGTTCCCTTCTAAGAATTGGAAAGGTGACACTGCAATTTATTCAAATACAAATGTCCCACTTGGTATCCAAACGCACCTTATCCTCCCCATTCCAGGCAATATCTGACGCGTTCCGTTCATTGAAGCAGTACCTGACAGGGACAGTTTCAACAAGGCTTGTAAGAGGCATGATCACAGACTGGATTGTGTAGGCCTTTTAAAACTCACTTCAACTGAGCTCAGGCAGAATACCTTTGATATTACAAAATGGTTCTATACTAATTCATAACGATAATATCATTTCACCGTATGTATTTTCAACTCAGATTACCAATAGGCTGCAAATATACTTTTGATCACACATTTAGGGCCTGATTCACAAACTTCATTTTGTAGTACATAGAGCAGTACTACAGTAGTACTACTTACTACAAAATGCAATTCACAAATATACACTTGTACATCTCCACATCTTCAATCTTTTCTATGGAGAGATCCTCACACATGTAAGTTCAATACTTAATAGTAAATGTGAGAGAGGCCAGGGGCAGTGGCTTGAAAAAGGGGCATACTCACTACTAATTGTGAGGTGTTTTGGGAGGAGTAAGGAGGAGGTATAGGTGGGTTAGGTAAGGATTTAAGGAAGGACATGCACCAACCCACAAAATAGCAAGCCCACTGATGAACTTCTAAATTCATTACAACCAAAAGGGACTCAAAGCTGTAGTAAATGTACTCCATCTCAGAGCTGGAATAAGTCCAGTACCCTACATAGTCAACCACTGGTACTGGGGACTTAAAATAAAACCCTTTAGGAAATAACATTAAATTAAATTATTTAAAATAATAAAACATTTAAACAGATATAAGTTAATGTTGAAATAATATCTAAAAATAAAACATTTTTTATTTTATTTAACATATTGTTATAATCTTTATTTAACTTATTTTATAAAATGATTTTAATTAATTCGTTACATCTCTGTTAATAATAAATTAATCCAAAATAAAAAATACTTTTTTTACTTTGGGTGGGATTTTTCTAATTTAAATTTCAGTAAAATAGTTCTATTTTAATGTAATATATTCGAGATAATTACATTTAAAAGTCAAATTTAGTTATTAATGCTGTAACTTTGTTTTATTTTGCTCTACTTGTAGCATAAATATATACATTTAATTTCCATTGGTATTCAAGTATAATCAACTTTTTTTTCCTTTTCCCTATAGTTCACTATATAGAGATCTTTGCCACCTATTTTTTTATGGTTTCGTCCTACTTGCAGTTTGTGCTGAAAACAGGTATAAAACTCGTGGCTGAACCTGGAAAGCAATATGTTTCAGACAAGTAGGCAAAATTCTAAATTTAGCAAGTTATCATTTATGTATATCGCTCAGGGTTTTCCCAAATAACTTAATGGTCAAAAAAACAAATTATGAAAATAATAAGGGAAACATTGCAACAGATGGCACAGTTTTCATCTGAAATGTCTTGCTCTGACTGTCGTTTTACAAAAGTAATGCACTGTTACATCCGTCAGAACCTCTTGTCGGAGACACACATAGGGTCTTATTTACAAGCCCCTTGCGCCGCCATTGCGTCACTTTTAATGTGGGAAAAAGTGATGTACCAGCGGCCCAAGGGTCTTCTAAATAAGCCCCTTAGTGTATGTTGGTTGTCCAAAACATGCGATATCTAATGCCAATAACTTAACTGCCGTTTATACTAATATTTCATATATGCCTACCATGCATCAGTTCATAAGGTGAAATGTAATGGATGAAAAATGTGCATTTTTGAAATGTTATTTAGATATTGAGTTTAGAAACAGTGGTTAATTGTACAACTCTGTATTTTGGGTTTCCCAAAGTAGCATATCTTCAGAGGGCATTTTGAAAAAGGTGTTATTTCTTGGAACTATATTATATTTGGAAGCCAAAAATCCAGAGAAATGTAATTGATAATAGCAAATGTTTTACTATTCTGTATACAGGAAGGCCCCAAAATGCAGCGTGGAACCATCAGGCTTTTGTCTTGAAAATTGAGCCATTTAGAGAAGAGTGTGGCTGTAGTATTTGGGTCTGTCTCAGCCACCACCCATGGAAACCTACTAAACCCAGACATTTCTGAAAACTAGCCACCCAGTGGAGTACCTAGGGTGTTAGTTGCATGGATTCCACTGCGTTTCCTTACTTAGAATGCCTGGCAAACCTCAAACCTTGGTTAAATCATTCATTGAACACACATCCGCTGTGCCCTCATTTTTCTCTAATAAAAATGGTACCCCACTTTTGTGGGTAGGACAGGTGTGCTGTCCTTTGGACTAATGGTATTGGGGGGGGGGCTGATATGGAAACAACTCCAAAATGGCCCCAAAAAGCAATAAATTGGGGAAAGCCTCAATTGTAAGCACTGAAAGGGGAAACATCCTGAACAACGACTCCGGAACAACGAGTTCCGGAGTCACGCAAGCGGAACAACGACTTGCCCGAACAACGACTCAGCCTTAACCACGCATGTGCGTGGTTAAGGCTGAGTCGGTCTAGTGTTCGGGCAGGGTGGAGTTCGGAGGAGCGTCGCAGAGGAACAGGTAAGAGGGATTAAGTTTCAGGGGGTGGGAGAGTTTAGGGTTAGATTTTAGGGGTTGGGGTTTAGTTTTTAGGGGGTATGGGTGTTCGTATTTATTTAAAAGGTGGGTGAATTAATTTATAAGGAGATCGATTTAAGGAGGCGGGGATGATCGTGGATATTTTTTAGGGACGGGGAAATTAGCTTTATGGGGGAAGAGTACGTTTATTAAGGGGTGTGTGGGTGAACGTGTATGTTAATAGGGTGGGGGAATTAGAAATTAGGGTTTAAAGGGGATAGTGTATAATTTAAGAGTGGGGAATTCGTTTTTAGAGGGCGGGGTTTGGGGTTAGTATACAGGGGTTGGGGGGTTTGGGGTTAGTTTTAAGGGGTGAAGGTGATCGAGATTGTTTTAAGGGTGTGTTGGTAATCGTGTATATTATTAGGGTGGGGGAATACGTTTAGTGTGTGTGGGTAATCGTGTTTAATTTTAGGGTGGGAGTAATTAGTTTTTAAGGGGAAGAGGGATCGGGGAACTAGATGGAAAGCATTTTTTTTTAACACGCATTCCTTTACCACGAAAAATCGTGGTAAAGGGATGCGTGATAAAAAAAGCGTGGTTTAGACGAGGTCGTGGTTGCGACCTCGTTGTTAAGGAAGTCGTGCTTGGCAAACTTGTAGTTAGAACATAAAACCCACTGAAAGATCTCGGGAGTCCTACCTGGTGGACAAACTGTTTGTGTTCACCACACTTTGGAGGTAGTGCGGTGTATGTGAAGGGTTCATCCATCTCAGTAAAGGAGTTAACCAAAACGTTCTCTCCTGGATAGCAGTGACAAGGTTGCCCTGAATTTTAGGGATGGCCTGCACCATTTCCTGGAGTGAAAGTGAAAAGTGAAAGTGAGCCATCAACACCACCAGCAAGTCATCCGATCGGAAAAAAACTCACAAACTTGCTCACTCTGCTTATTAGTTTAGGCCAGTTCTGCCCGGCCACCATCAACTAGGCAGAGCAATGAGATCAGGCAGGACAAGGAAGCAACCACCACAAACAACAAAGCGAAATTATAAGTCAAAACCAAACCCCAAAGGAGTAGCGTCCCCCCTGGGTGGTTCGCCAAAATCATCGCGGAATCAAGGAGCAACACTAATATCACCAACCTATTCAATCTTTGGTTCAATGAATTCAACTGCGAAATTTACCTTTTTAAAGGATCCAAGTGCAGCCATATATTTTACGCCGGCAAAAGTTAACGGCCTCTCTAAGCCATTGATGCCATACAAACTAGTCTCTATACAGAATGAAAACTAAAAAAATAAAGATAACGATAAAGAATCACATAAGGTAATAGTAACTGCAAAGCACACAGCTCCAAACAATAGTGGGGGCAAAGAAGCCCTGCAAGTGACAGAAGGCACCAAACATGAGGTTACAAAACCGAACTGTTGGAGCAGCAAGGTGCAAGTTATTCAAGCGCAAGTACACTCGAGCACTGAAGTACACTTTAAGGACGAAACCTTAACACACAGTAACAGCACAGATGCTATCCCGGGGATAGTAGATGCTGTCCAAGGGGTTAAAACACCAAACTGCCAGAGTAGTACGGTGCAAATCACGCAAATGCAAGCCTACCCGCACACAGAACTGGACCTCACGTCCAGGATTGACACAAGGTCCAACAATAGAACGGACACTACCAGCGATGCAGTAAATCCTAAAAATCACTCCATGCTAAGCCAACAGTTAAAGCAAAACATCTAGGAGGAGGACACCTACAATACAGACGATTTCAGTGACTCCTGGATGGAGTCTCAATCAATACTGAATAATAAGGACATACTGCAAGCAATAAGTACCACGTCTAATCCCCCAGTACAACTTTGTAAGTCGACATCGCCCCATCCGGAAGTGCAAATAACAATGGTAGAAATATTAAGCGCCCCGGAACAGGCAAAAGCTGTGACAACAAACCTAATCAACAATAATACAGTACGAATAAACAATAACATCTGCAGCAACCAAGAGACGAAACTAAAGAAAGACAGACAGGCTCAGTCCACAACCCCTAAATGTACCAGCCTAATACAAGAAATGGGACAAATTGACAAGAGTTCAACAGAGGGTCAATTAAGGAAAAATATGGCACCACGACCAACAGACCAACATCAAACAATAATCAACATATCTAGCTCACTTGAGCAGTCAAGAACTGAGGCCTTTCATTTATCTACTAAAGCTCATAGAAAAAACAAACTCACAAGTGAACAACTGACGCACATGAAAAAAACGCAAGATAAAAATAGCATGCACTACCAACCTAGCAGTATCATGGAACGTAACCATCAGGAGTATCATAATACCACTAAACACTTAACGGAGCAGAACCAAGAAGTGGAAAAAAAATGGAAGTCCTCTCAAACCTGCACACTTCCCTATTGAAAGCACTGCAAACTTCTATTAATACCCTTAACATGCAGTCAAATAAACTCGACATCCAAATCAATCTAATGAATGTCATAGCAGAATACATTGCCGGTATAAACACAAAACTTGACTCTATGATGGGCCAAGTATTCATAAACAAAAACAAAACACCTAAACTGGCACAAGCTCCTAACTGTGCTTGCTGCCCAATTCTGGAAAAATTAAAGGACCTCCCCAAGTGCTCTTTAATGGAGATCATAATGTGGGCCCAGGGGGTATAAGGGCACTACCATTGGGTTTTTTCTACCCACCCCCAGAGAGCAATAAGCCTCTGGGTAGGACTCCGCTAGGGACTTCATCACAAATGAAAAAGAAGGTTGATCCATCTTCGGGGCAAGGTCCTAGGATGATCCAGCTTGATAATTTGATTCAAAAAAGAGGTCCATTTCCCCCCAAATTATTGTCTAAATCTGTTAATGAGGACACAATGGACACAATGGTGAATGGCCTAGTGTGCTCTAACAGGTTTTCCCCACTAAGCCGCTTGGATGAAAACGATTGACTGCAGCCCCTTGTCCCAGTGGGTGGGGAGGGGGGAGAAGAACCCTCTATGGAGAGGGTGGAGGAGAACCTGAATTGTAAGATCTTAGGTTGGAATGTAGCAGGACTTAGAACAAAAAGTAGGGAACCCAGATGCATTAATTTCCTTAAAGCCTATGATATAGTGGGTTTACAAGAGACGTGGGAAAGGTAAGATAATTTCTGGCTGGACGGTTATAAATCATATTTTGAGTCAGCGTGGCCTTCGGCCTCGGGGAGAGCAAAGGGGGGACTTTTGACTTTAATATCACTAAAGGTGATGGGAAAACATTGTTCGGTGTATACCGGTTCCACCAATTGTTTAGCTGTAGAAATTAATAATGTTAATTCTATGAAATTGTTAATAGTAAATTTCTACAATTCACCGGAGGTTGGATTTTTAAATGAGCAATTAAGTAGTCTAAAAGGTTTTTTAATTGATTATAGACTCAAGCAAACCACTTCTTAATCTATTTTTATTTTGGGAGATTTTAATGTTCACTCGTGTCACCCGTTCTCATAGGCCAGAATGTGCAGGCTGAGTATTACATGCCTTAATCCTACCTGCCCCCAGGAACCTGATAGGAACGTCGAATTTGATATGTTTAAGCTCAGAACATTGAGATACATCTTTTAGTAAGGATTATTAGCATAGCCCGTGTTCGAAAATGCCTCTACTGGAAACGAGGTATTTTCTGGCCTAAGCTTTCCTGTAGGCTTTGCTAGCGTGTGTATTGGCCGTCTGGTTTTGGAGCAGCAGGGCCAGCTGGGTCAGACCTGGCTGGAGAGAGAGATCGGCATTTAGAGTATGGGGAGGGGTGACTCTTTGATCGGAGCAGGGCCGTGCCTGGCAAGGCGAATGATGGCTCCATCTCCCACTGGGCGTCTGATAGCAGACCCCCAGATTCTCAAAGGGCAGGATGTCGCCTCGTAAACTAAGTGCTCCCCGACCCCACCGAACTGGTTCTGGCTGGATGCAGTGATTTGTGACTGCAGAGAACAAAGACTTTTTAGGTATAAAACGCTACGCTGGAACCTGGTGCGGTGTGTTCCTTCGGGATGTCAAGACGAAACTCTCTTCGAGCGGACAGAGGAAAGAACTTTGAAACTTTCACCAAGCTTGCTGAAGAAACTACCCAAGGGCCTGAATTGAGAGCGCCTCCTGCTGAAGTCTCAGGGACATTAGACTTCACCCCGTCAGCCGCCTGAATTCCTGTGCTAGGGATTATACTTGCAGGTGAGGCCTCCGTCGAGTAATCCGGAACCTCTAATTCTACTGTGAGGAACGCGGACTGGTAACCCTTGTGAACTCTGTGTGTGGGCCGCCGCAGCTAAGAGAGAGCTGCCGCTGCTGAGCACCCGCCTTAATTTGAATCCTCAGAACCTTCGCTGAAACTGTGTGGGCCGCCGCAGCTAAGAGAGAGCTGCCGCCGCTGAGCGCCCGCCTTAATTTGAATCTTCAGAACCTTCGCTGCAACTGTGGGGGCCGCCGTAGCTAATAGAGAGCTGCCGCCGCTGAGTGCCCGCACTTGTGTTAGCTGTGCAACATTGTGAATTGTCCTGTGGGCCGCCGCAGCTAAGAGAGCTGCCGCCGCTGAGTGCCCGCACTTGTGTCAGCTGTGCAACATCGTGAATTGTCCTGCGGGCCGCTGCAGCTAAGAGAGCTGCCGCCGATGAATGCCCGCACTTGTGTCAGTTGTGCAACATCGTGGATTGTCCTGTGGGCCGCCGCAGCTAAGAGAGAGCTGTCGCCGCTGAGTGCCCACACTTGTGTCCGCTGTGCATCATCGTGATTTGTCCTGTGGGTCGCCGCAGCTAAGAGAGAGCTGTCACCGCTGAGTGCCCGCACTTGTGTCCGCTGTGCATCATCGTGATTTGTCCTGTGAGCTGCCGCAGCTAAGAGAGAGCTGCTGCCGCGGAGTGCTCGCACCCTTGCTAACTTTGCATCATCGTGATTTGTCCTGTGAGCCGCCGCAGCTAAGAGAGAGCTGACGCCGCTGAGTGCTCGCACCTTTGCCAACTTTGCATCATTGGGATTTGTCCTGTGGGCCGCCGCAGCTAAGAGAGAGCTGCCGCCGCTGAGTGCTCGCACCTTTGCCAACTTAGCATCATTGGGATTTGTCCTGTGGGCCGCCGCAGCTAAGAGAGAGCTGCTGCCGCTGAGTGCCTGCATCTTTGTCAACTTTGCATCAACGTGAATCGTCCCGTGGGCCGCCGCAGCTAGGAGAGCGCTGCTGCTGCTGTGAGCCCACCACGGAGCTGCACGACGAGAGTCATCGCCACCACCAGCCCGGGCCGCCGCAGCCGCGTGCTGCTGCCGCTGGGAGCCCGCCTGTCCCCGAGTGCCCGAATCATTGTGAGTGCACGTTGCGGACCACTGCAGTCGAGAACTGTGGTCGCTGGGAGTCCGCCTGTCACCGTCTCCGCTTCTTCGAGAAGTTACGTGCTGTGTCCCCGTCCAACGCAGGTATCTGGTGTGCAACGGGTCGCGTAGACCCAGGCCTTGAACTCAGTCAGTGCCACGTTCTGGTGAATACGTATTGCCTTTTTAAGTCCCTACTGATTTACGTGCATTGTGACTGGTTAAAACGCTTTTGAGAGTCTCGTACTAAACCTTAGATAAAGAGACTATTTTTCTATACCTACTTGAATTGTGTCCTTTTGTGGTGTCGTTACTGCCTTGTTGTGCATGGTCATAAATGCTTCACACACTGCCTCTGAGATAGGCCTAACTGCTCGTGCTACGTTACCACAGGGTTGAGCAGGGGTTATCAAAGGGGGTAGCCCACTTGCCCTGACTTAGGAAGAAGGGTCCCTATTTGGACAGTGGCGCCAGCCATTGCCAACTGGAGACCCCCATTTCTAACATTGGCGGTCAGCAGTGAGGATCAGGACTTGCATTTATGATCCACGTACAGTAACTGGTAGACACCACTAGTGAGTACAGACCAAAGTGCAGACACGCGCAGATTTTTTTTGGGTTGGTTGTTTTAGTATTGAATTGTTGATCGCAGCCATGAGTACTGCTAATATGGGAAGGCCAACATCCAATGCTTCGGAGGATCTCACCTTTGAGGAGAAAAGATTAGATACCTATACTGCCAAACAGCTGAAGTCATTTTGTAGGCAATCCGCAGTCCCCGTGATAGGTCTCTCTAGGAAGGAGAAGTACCACAAGGCGCTGAAGGCCTGGTGGGAAGCGAGAGAGTCCGCTGGGGATGAGGAAGAGAATACTGGAGGGCAGCAGGATGATGCAGTAGAGGGGGGGAGATAGAACACCCTCCAATCCAGGTACTAGTGTATCCCAAAGGAGCCTGACCCCAGAAGAGCTGGAGGACAGGGAGAGAGATAGGAGGCATAGTTTGGAGATGGCTAAATTGGAAGGTCAGAAGGACCTTGAGAGTAAGAAGTTAGACATTGAGAAGAATCGATTGTCATTTGAACTTGAGAAAATGAGAATGGAACATGAGAGAATGTTGAGGGAGATAGAGATCAGGGCAAGGAGTGTCCCGGTCTCCCCCTCTGGTGGCAGCATACCTTTAGTAACTCCTCAGAGTAGAGTTTATATTCCTAAGGATGTCATTAAGGATTTTCACAGGAGTGAGGATATTGGGCAATGGTTTGCCGCATATGAGATAGCAATGGTGTCCCACCGGGTCCCTGAGCAGGATTGGGGAGCGGGATTGTGGGGGCGCTTTGTGAGTGATGGGAGGGATACCCTGTTGGACCTGCATGAGGAGAGCAGGATGGTGTATGCCCATATGAAAGAAGCTTTGATGACCCGTTATGGTTTGACCCCAGAAATGTACAGGCAGAGGTTTAGGACCTGTAAGAAGTTAGAGGGTACTACGTGGGTTGAATATGTGTCTTTTTTCTGCAGAGCAATGGATCGCTGGGTAAAGGGTACTAAAGTGGAAACTTTCGAAGCAATTGTATGATTTGTTTGTGTGGGAGCATTTGTCCAGTAACTGTTTTCCAGAGCTACGCCAGCACCTGATTGATAGCAAGATGACTAACCCTAGGAAGCTTGCTGAGGAGGCAGACCGCTGGGTGAGCACCCGGGTCCGCAAAGGCTTTGTGGGAGACTTCGCCAGAGGTGGGCAGGGTCCCCAGCACAGAAGTGGGGTGGACACGGGTAAACAGAGGGAGTTCCAGAGAGGGCCCCAAAGTAATTCCCAAGGGAACCAAGCAGTGGTGTCCCAGCCTCCCCCTGAGAAGAAGCCAGTGTCCCCGACAGGTAGGCCTGTCCAGAGGGGGCCACTCACTTGTTTCAAGTGTGGTCAAGTGGGCCACCAGTATTATGATCCCCAGTGTCCCCAGAAGGACCCCAATGCATCCCCTCGTGCACCACCCCGTGCCCATCCCGCCAGATTGCCAGTGTAGCCCTGGGGGGGAGGGGGAAATGGAGGTCCAAGGTGGGTGGGATCCCGTAGAGTTAACCCTTGTCTCGCTAGGAGACTTCGAGAAGGTCCCTCACCCCACACTGCCGAATAACACTCAGAAGTACCAGCAGTGGGTGACCATCAATGGCCATAGGGTGGAGGCTCTCAGGGACACCGGAGCTAGTGTGACTGCTGTCAGCTCCCGGTTGGTGTCCAAAGAGGTAGTGTCAGCAGACAACTCAGAGAGCCAGTGTGAAGTGGCTCAGGTTCCCTTTGAGTGGGGGGGGGGATCGCAGGAACTCTTCAAGTGGCTGTGAGGGCCGCCATGCCTGTAGACAGTCTGTTGGGCAACGATCTGGAGAACTCCCCGTGGGCTACGGTAGAGAGAAAGTCTCATTTGGAAATGTTGGGTTTGTCTGAGTGGGCGTGTGTGACCACTCGGTCCATGACAGCTCAGAAGGATGTTAAGGAGGTTCTGGAGCCTGAAAGTATGGCCCAGGCCCTTGCCTCAAAGAGAAGGGGTAGGGGGCGTGGGAAACCAGCCCCCGCGGTTCCCACGGTCCCGGAGGGAGCAGACCTTGAGGGGGATGCCCTGGAACCTACAGGGGAACAAGTGGCCGAACTGGGGGACCTACCGGAGCTGACCCATTGGCAGCAGGAAGGGGGGCCCTCCAGGGAGGAATTTTGCGAGCAGCAGAGAACCTGCCCTTCTCTTGAGGGGGTGCGGCGACAGTCCGCCGCCCAGGCAGTAGGTGACCAGACAGGGTCACATTGGATCTATTGGGAGAACGGCCTCCTTTACAGCGAGCCTAAGGTTGCTGAGCCTGGGTCAGCCCGTGTGCTGGTGGTACCCCAGCGCTTCAGGACCTTCCTACTGGGGTTGGCTCATGATGTGCCACTGGCCGGACATCTGGGGCAGACTAAGACCTTTGAGAGGCTAGTCACCCACTTCTATTGGCCCCAGATGCGCAGGAGCTCAGATGCTCACTGCAGGACGTGTGAGACTTGCCAGGCAAGTGGGAAGAGTGGGGGGAAGATTAAGGCCCCACTACAGCCCTTTCCCGTGGTGAGCACCCCATTCGAGAGAGTGGGCATTGATATTGTGGGGCCTCTGGATCCCAAGACAGCCATGGGCAACAGGTTCATCCTGGTCTTGGTGGACCATGCCACCCGGTACCCTGAGGCCATCCCGCTCAGGACAGTGACGGCCCCCGTGGTGGCACGGGCACTGATGGGGATTTTCTCCTGTGTGGGATTCCCCAGAGAGGTGGTGTCCGATAGGGGAACTAACTTCATCTCCATGTACATGAAGTCTCTGTGGGAGGAGTGTGGGGTAACGTATAAGTTCACCACTCCTTACCACCCCCAGGGTAATGGGCTGGTTGAGAGATTCAACCGGACCCTTAAGGGCATGATTATGGGCCTAGGCGAGCCCATGAGGTGTAAGTGGGATGGCCTCTTGCCATGCCTGTTGTTTGCTTACCGTGAGGTGCCACAGAAGTCCTTAGGGTTCAGTCCCTTTGAGCTGCTCTATGGTCACCCGGTAAGAGGGCCTCTGAGTCTGGTCAAGGAAGGCTGGGAGCAATCTCCCAGGAAACCTCCCCAGGATGTGTTTAGTTACATGCTGGCCTTCAGGAACCAGACTCTGCGTTTCAGGAAACTTGCTGAGGCAAACCTGGAAACCAGCCAGGAAGAGATGAAACGCTGGCACGATCAGAATGCCACTCTGATCGAGTTTCAGCCTGGACAGAAGGTTTGGGTCATGGCCCCGGTGGATCCCTGTGCGCTCCAGGATAGGTGGACCGGCCCCTTTGAGGTGGTGGAGCGCAAGAGTCCTGTTACCTACATGGTGGACTTGCAGTCTCCCAGGAACCCCTTGCGGGTCCTGCATGTTAACCGCCTGAAGCCCCACTTTGAGAGGTCTGAAGTGGACATGCTTCTGGCCACAGATGCTGGGATGGAGGAGGAGAGCGAGCCCCTTCCTGACCTCCTGTGTGCGGGGGAGCGAGATGGGTCAGTGGAGGGTGTGGTCCTCTCCACCACACTGACTCCTGAGCAGCAGGGTGATTGTCGCCACCTGTTGGGGCAATTCAGTGATCTGTTCTCCCTGGTACCTAGTGTCACTGATTGGTGTGTCCATGACGTGGACACCGGGGATAGTCCTCAAATTAAGCACAAGGCTTACCGAGTGACTGACCGGGTAAGGGCCTACATTAAGGATGAGGTTACCAAAATGTTTGCCCTTGGGGTGATTGAGTCCTCTAGAAGCCCTTGGTCCAGCCCAGTGGTCCTGGTACCAAAAGCTGCAGTGCCTGGTACCACCCCAGACCTTCGGTTCTGCGTGGACTATCGGGGCCTCAATTCAGTCATGAAGACTGACACGCACCCCATTCCCAGAGCTGATGAGCTCATAGATCGGTTAGGGGCTGCAAAATACCTCAGCACATTTGATTTGACGTCTGGGTATTGGCAGATCGCCTTGACCGAGGGAGCAAAGGAGAGGTCAGCCTTCTCCACACCCGATGGACACTACCAGTTCTGGGTGATGCCCTTTGGAATGAAGAATGCCCCTGCCACCTTTCAGAGGCTGGTCAACAGGGTGTTGGTTGGGCTGGAAGGCTTCAGTGCCACCTACCTGGATGACATTGCGGTGTTTAGCTCCTCTTGGGAGGACCACCTGCGCCACCTCTGGGAGGTATTGATGGTACTGCAGAAGGCAGGCCTCACAATCAAAGCCAGTAAGTGCCAGATTGGGCAGAGTTCTGTAGTGTATTTGGGGCACCAGGTGGGGAGCGGCCAGGTGGCGCCCCTTCAGCCCAAAATTGACACTATCCTGGCGTGGGAACCCCCCAAGACTCAGATGCAGGTGAGAGCCTTCTTAGGACTCACGGGGTACTACAGGAGGTTTGTCAAGGGATATGGCAACATTGTTGCACCCTTGACTGAGATGACTTCTAAGAAGCAAACAAAGAAGGTAAATTGGACTGACACCTGTCAGAACGCGTTTGACGCCCTGAAGACTGCCATGTGCACCGCACCCATGCTTCAGGTGCCCGACTTTTCAAAGGAATTTGTTGTCCAGACAGACGCCTCAGAGCATGGTATAGGGGCTGTTCTGTCACAGATCACTGAGGAGGGACTAGACCAACTGGTAGCCTTCCTGAGCAGGAGGTTACTTCCCCGGGAACAGAGGTGGAGTGCAATTGAGCATGAGGCCTTTGCTGTGGTCTGGGCGCTGAAGAAGCTGAGACCATATCTGTTTGGGACTCACTTCCGGGTTCAGACAGACCACAGGCCCCTTAGATGGTTGATGCATATGAGGGGTGAGAATCCCAAGTTGTTGAGGTGGTTCATTTCCCTACAGGGTATGGATTTCAAGGTGGAACACCGCCCCGGTACAGAACACGCCAATGCTGACGGTCTGTCCAGGTTTTTCCGCCTTGGTGATGAGAACTCCCAAGGGAATGGTTAGTTCTCCCCACATTTCAGCTGGAGGGGACGCGTGTTAGACCTGGCATCATTGGCGCGGGTCTCCCTTCCTCTTTTTGCTTCTTACCTTTTATGTTGACTGGATTTAGATGCTCTGGGCGCTGTGCCACTGCCAATCAGTGACACAGCGCGAATGCTCCCTGTGTGAAGATAACTGTATGAATTGGGATAACCATAATTTGGCTCGTTTGGTTTACCTGTCAGCCCCTAGTATCAGTGCACTGTGTGTGCCCAGGGCTGGTAGACCAAATACTGCTGGTGGGCCTGCAGCGCTGATTTGCGCTACCCACCGAAGCGGCTTTTCAAGTATGCCTGTGTAGCATGTTCTAATAGCGAGTTACCCTCCATTTCTCTGTTTGCTGTTGTGAGGCCACCCATTCTCATAGGCCAGAATGTGCAGGCTGAGTATTACATGCCTTAATCCTACCTGCCCCCAGGAACCTGATAGGAATGTCGAATTTGATATGTTTAAGCTCAGAACATTGAGATACATCTTTTAGTAAGGATTATTAGCATAGCCCGTGTTCAAAAATGCCTCTACTGGAAACGAGGTATTTTCTGGCCTAAGCTTTCCTGTAGGCTTTGCTAGCGTGTGTATTGGCCGTCTGGTTTTGGAGCAGCAGGGCCAGCTGGGTCAGACCTGGCTGGAGAGAGAGATCGGCATTTAGAGTATGGGGAGGGGTGACTCTTTGATCCGAGCAGGGCCGTGCCTGGCAAGGTGAATGATGGCTCCATCTCCCACTGGGCGTCTGATAGCAGACCCCCAGATTCTCAAAGGGCAGGATGTCGCCTCATAAACCAAGTGCTCCCCGACCCCACCGAACTGGTTCTGGCTGGATGCAGTGATTTGTGACTGCAGAGAACAAAGAATTTTTAGGTATAAAACGCTACGCTGAAACCTGGTGCGGTGTGTTCCTTCGGGATGTCAAGATGAAACTCTGTCCGAGCGGACAGAGGAAAGGACTTTGAAACTTTCACCAAGCTTGCTGAAGAAACTACCCGAGGGCCTGAATTGAGAGCGCCTCCTGCTGAAGTCTCAGGGACATTAGACTTCACCCCGTCAGCCGCCTGAATTCCTGTGCTAGGGATTCTACTTGCAGGTGAGGCCTCTGTCGAGTAATCCGGAACCTCTAGTTCTACTGTGAGGAACGTGGACTGGTAACCCTTGTGAACTCTGTGTGTGGGCCGCCGCAGCTAAGAGAGAGCTGCCGCCGCTGAGCACCCGCCTTAATTTGAATCCTCAGAACCTTCGCTGAAACTGTGTGGGCCGCCGCAGCTAAGAGAGAGCTGCCGCCGCTGAGCGCCCGCCTTAATTTGAATCTTCAGAACTTTCGCTGCAACTGTGGGGGGCGCCGCAGCTAAGAGAGAGCTGCCGCTGCTGAGTGCCCGCACTTGTGTCAGCTGTGCAACATCGTGAATTGTCCTGTGGGCCGCCACAGGTAAGAGAGCTGCCGCCGCTGAGTGCCCACACTTGTGTCAGCTGTGCAACATCGTGAATTGTCCTGCGGGCCGCCGCAGCTAAGAGAGCTGCCGCTGCTGAATGCCCGCACTTGTGTCAGTTGTGCAACATCGTCGATTGTACTGTGGGCCGCCGCAGCTAAGAGAGAGCTGTCGCCGCTGAGTGCCCGCACTTGTGTCCGCTGTGCATCATCATGATTTGTCCTGTGGGTCGCCGCAGCTAAGAGAGAGCTGTCGCCACTGAGTGCCCGCACTTGTGTCCGCTGTGCATCATCGTGATTTGTCCTGTGAGCCGCCGCAGCTAAGAGAGAGCTGCTGCCACGGAGTGCTCGCACCCTTGCTAACTTTGCATCATCGTGATTTGTCCTGTGAGCCGCCGCAGCTAAGAGACAGCTGCCGCCGCTGAGTGCTCGCACCTTTGCCAACTTTGCATCATTGGGATTTGTCCTGTGGGCCGCCGCAGCTAAGAGAGAGCTGCTGCCGCTGAGTGCTCGCACCTTTGCCAACTTTGCATCATTGGGATTTGTCCTGTGGGCCGCCGCAGCTAAGAGAGAGCTGCTGCCGCTGAGTGCCCGCATCTTTGTCAACTTTGCATCATCGTGAATCATCCCGTGGGCCGCCGCAGCTAGGAGAGCGCTGCTGACGCCGTGAGCCCACCACGGAGCTGCACGACGAGAGTCATCGCCACCACCAGCCCGGGCCGCCGCAGCCGCGCGCTGCTGCCGCTGGGAGCCCGCCTGTCCCCGAGTGCCCGAATCATTGTGAGTGCACGTTGCGGACCACTGCAGTCGAGAACTGTGGTCGCTGGGAGTCCGCCTGTCACCGTCTCCGCTTCTTCGAGAAGCTACGTGCTGTGTCCCCGTCCAACGGCAGGTATCTGGTGCGCAACGGGTCGCGTAGACCCAGGCCTTGAACTCAGTCAGTGCCACGTTCTGGTGAATACGTATTGCCTTTTTAAGTCCCTACTGATTTACGTGCATTGTGACTGGTTAAAACACTTTTGAGAGTCTCTTACTAAACCTTAGATAAAGATACTATTTTTCTATACCTACTTGAGTTGTGTCCTTTTGTGATGTCGTTACTGCCTTGTTGTGCATGGTCATAAATGCTTCACACACTGCCTCTGAGATAGGCCTAACTGCTCGTGCTATGTTACCACAGGGTTGAGCAGGGGTTATCAAAGGGGGTAGCCCACTTGCCCTGACTTAGGAAGAAGGGTCCCTATTTGGACAGTGGCGCCAGCCATTGCCAACTGGAGACCCCCATTTCTAACAAGGGACAACTACCCACTTGTATACATGTAAGGACCACAGACCAGGGACGGAGGTTAAGATGGACTAGCATAATCCCGGAGTCATTCCTTCAAGATTTAATTCATAAAGCGGAAGAGAGTTTTAATATATGCCTTAGTCCTGGAGATAAGGGCCCAGACGTTTTATTGGCATTTGAAGAGATCTGTGCGCAGGTGGCATCGGGCCTAACAATCCCTAGCAGAAGTTATATTAATCTGGGGGATAAATGGTTTGATAAGGAGTGCTCGAAAGCCTACCAAAAGCTTATTTCTGCCCTGAAGCAGGTTCCTAGAGATCGTACCCTTGTAGCCCAATTGAGACAGTCCTATAAATGTACGATTAATCGCCGCAAACAGGAAATCAAAGAAGAGGCTTGGAATGACCTGCTTTCGGTCGAGGTTAATAGGGATAGTGCAAGATTTTGGGCTATAGTCAATAAACCCTTTTTTATGGGACTAAATAATACGCCCTTACAATGTAATATTACGGAGGATCAGTGGTACTCCCATTTTAATACTGTTTATGGAGTATCACAGGTCGAGATGGTCTCCCCTGACCTAGCCCGGGGCAATACATCATTGATTTTTATAGAAACCGAAGTGGAGGCGGCTATTGCGCAAATGACTAGCAATAAGGCCCCCGGCCCCGATTGTGTCCCGGCCAATTTATATAAACTAACGCCACAGCTCTGGGCAAAAATCATAACTAATCTTCTAAATACGGCTAGTAAGCACGGATTTCCGCCATCCTGGTCTCTCTCGACCATTATCCCAGTGTTTAAAAGGGGCAGAGAGGCAACCCAGGTTGCTATAGACTAACCCTGGGCATAGTTCGCGAAGTAACGCTTCGCGAAGCTACGCAAAGTGCAGTTCGCACTACGCGAGCTACGCGTAGCACTACGTGAACTGCGTAGTGCGTGTTCGCAATGATTGCACAGTGCCGGATGCTTGTCCGCACTGTGCAATCATTGAAAACGGCATCTTGCACAGTGCGAGCTGTCTTTTACTGCCGCTCGAGTAGATTTTTACTCGAGCGGCAGCTTTCTCAACGCGGACTGGTAGTTTCTCATCGCGAGCGGTCGCGAGCATACGCGACCACTCGCAATGAGAAACCTGACCTCCCGCGTTGAGAATCTCGCCGGGAGGTTTATTTTCCACGCTCGCGATCGGCAACTTGATGTTGCTGATCGCGAACGAGGAAAAAGTCTCGCCGGATGTCATTTTGCTGGCTCGCGGTCGCCAACTTGACGTTGAGGACCGCGAGCAAGCAAAAAATGACCGCTGCACTACGCTACGCTACGCTACGCGTGTTCGCACTGTGCTACGTGCAATTCGCGTAGTGCGAAGTAGCGCAAACTTCGCAAACTACGCGAGCGTAGCGTAGTTTTCCGCCCAGGCCTACTATAGACCTATTTCCCTGATTGATTCAGTGTTGAAGGTTTGAGCTAGAGTTATTTTAAATAAACTTTCTGATTGGTTGGTTGACTATGGAATTTTAACAGATTGTCAATATGGCTTTAGAAAAGGTAGAAGTACCATAGATAAATGTTTAAATCTGCACCTTTTGGCAGAGAAATATACAGTGGCGAAACAAGGTACGCTGCAGCTGGCCTTTATGGACCTTTCTTCGGCTTTTGACCTAGTAAATAGAACAAAGTTATGGTCAATATTGATGGATATGGGGATGGACCGATGTTTAGTCTATTTTTTAGCAGATCTTCATAAGGATCTTTATGCTAGGGTCAGAGTCAACCAAGATGGTAAATGCACTAAGCACTTTAAAATTGACAAAGGGGTTCGTCAGGGTTGTATTTTAGCCCCTTTGCTTTTTACACTTTATATAAATAACTTAAATACCTCCCTTCGCACTGCCACTTTTGCTATTCCACGTATAGGGGCCAGGGTTATTCCCGCTCTCCTATACGCTGATGATGCGGTTCTCTTGGCCCGCACTGCAGTTCTTGGACTCCTTTGGATCTTTTATGCAATCCCTGGACCTTATTGTCAATAAAACCAAATCGCATACGATGACAATGGGGCAGAGGCCAAAAAAATGTAAAACTTTTTATTGTGAAGGGGTCGAGCTGTCAAGGGTCTCCTCTTTCCCCTATTTGGGAGTTTTATTCGATGAAAGAGGCTCTTGGACTCCCCAGTTAAGGGCAAAAAAACTTGTAATGTCAAAGTCCATAGCTGCCATTCAGGTTTTGCTTCCCGATAGGGAGCGAAGCCTCTTGAAGCCTTGCTCAAAATGTATGGTTCTAAAAGCATTGCAATAGCATCGTATGGGTCTGCGATTTGGGGATATGAACCCGCAGTGGTACTTCAGCAAGTTGAAAACAAATTTATGAGATATCTCCTGGCGGTCCCCCAATCTACCTCTACTTTTGCTATTCACCAAGAGCTGGGTAGTGGCTTTGTTGAGGATCAAATTGGGATGGGTCCGGTGATTTGTTGGCTAAAGACATGGATTAATACAGAATTGGGACTCAACAGAGAAATCCTTAGGGACTGCATAGCGTTGGACAATGTGGGCAAAATCCAATGGATACAATACGTTAAGTCAACGCTCGGAAAATTGGGGCGACCGGAACCCTTCTAACTCCGGAAAAGATAGTGAAAGAGGATGTGGCATGGGTTAAAGCCCAATTCTTAAATATGCTGTCTGTAGAGAGAGAGGCATTGGAGATTGTGAAACCCACGGTGAGAGCCCATTTGCTGTTAAAGACAGTCCCACGGATAGAACCGTATCTGTCAATTGTTACAAAACCTTTCAATCGATTTCTTCTAATTAGGTTCCGTTTTAATCTTATTCATTGTCTTTTAGCAGATGTACAGGGCTGGAGCAGGGTAAAAGATCTAGGTCCCTGTACATGTGATAATTTTTCTTTGCAGGACACTATGCACTTTACAATGTTTTGTGAGCATTTTAGCCCCATGAGGAGAAAGTTTTTAAGACCCATCTTAAAGGGGAAGGGATTTGTGCAAGTCAGACCAGCCCTACTATATTTGCAGTTGTTAAATAACCCATTGGAGATTTTTAATGTTGCAAATTTTTTGGTGGCAGCAGTCAGACATAGGAAGAAAAGGGTTTTAGATATTTTAAAGTGTTGATTGATTTCATACATAGATATAATTGCTTTTATCGTATGATTAATGAACTATAAGTCATTTGTTTTTATCGGTATCATTTTATTGTTTGTATGTGTTATATTTTAATGAATTTAAAATGTATTAATATGTTTTTATTCACCTTTTTATATAAATTGTTCACTGTGGTGTACTTTTATGGCTTTGGTTAGCCGAATAAAGTGGTTTGACTTGACTTGACTTGACATTCACGTTTGGAAATGGAACCAAACCCCTAACGATTTCATGATTTTGTAATGTACAATGTTTTTTGCAAAATCTGCACTTTTATCAATTTAAAAACTACTGTGATTAATTTTTTAATAAAATACCCCAGACAATTGTATTTTTCTTTTATAACAATGAGACTGACCCTTCTGTTATAAGCTCTGTGCTGCTGCTGAGCCGATAAAAGGAGGGCGAACAGCAGGCCAGCGGGCAGTAAAGATGTCTACTCCCTATTTCCCCTGCCTGATAACGCCACAGCAAAGGCCCTGCAGGGCCCCATTCTTGTACAAACAGACTGTGACCAGCCGGTTCAAGACAAAGAGAAAGTGATTGCCAGAGACCGTGATCGAGGGGTATTTGCTCGATCTAAACTCCTTTGTCAGCACCTCCACCCAGGGCCGGACTGGGAACAGAAACCGGCCCTGGCAAACTGCTCAGCCGGCCCCCCCTGGGGTGAGGGGGAGTGCAGCCGAGCAGTTTGCGAGGGCCGGTTTCGGCCGATTTTGGTACAGGAGGCCGATATTGCCGACCCCCGGTAACAAAAATGGCCCCCCAGGGGTCCAAAACCGGCCCCCACCCTAGCGGCCTACAGGGGAAACGCCCAGTGCCCGCTATGGCCAATCCGGCCCTGCCTCCACCCTCCCCCCCCCCCCGGCACTTTAGCAGCCTGCTTCCTGTGGCCCCTTTTGCACCCTTTGGACCTCTCCTCTCCCCATACTGCCCTATGTGACCTCTGCCCACCTTCAGGCCCTAGCCCCATGGCTCCTCTGTTCCCTCTGCTCCCCTTGACTCTGCCCCCCCCCACATCCCTATAACTCGTCTGGCATCCTTGCCCCGGCCGCTCCTTTGTGTCCTTTGTGTCTCCAATGTCCCTACTACTGCCCCATGACTGCACCGCCCCGTTCCTCTTGCGACACCCTCTTGTCTCCTCTGTCCCCCAACTCCCAGCTTGCACGTGACTTCTCTCTGTCCCACGTGCCTCCTGTGGTCCTCTCAACTCGGAACTAGTCTGGCTCTCCTCCTCCCACAACTCTTCTGGCCCGCTTTCGCACGTCTTATGTACCCCACCCCTGCAAAACACTTGATGCCGCTTTCCACCGCTGGAAACATGTAATCTGCTGCTAAAAAGAGAGTTTACAAATTAAATTCTGTACGCCGTGCCACCAGACACCCTCTGTTCCGCTGCTGCTGTCTTGAGACTCTAGCAGGTCATAAACTGCGACTTGGGTGGGTGTCCCCAACAGTGACATGCCACAGGCCAAGTGTTGTTTTGGTGAGGGGCAGACTTTCTGCCTACAGCAATATCATTAATGTTAGAGTATGGGGGCTGCAATCAATGCCAGAAATTCCAAGGTCTGTAAAACGCACTTCAGACATTAAAACGAACCCATCTGCACTCCAACTATTTGCTTATTAGTCATATATTTTATCTGGCAGTCGTTAACCCTCATTCTGTAGTGTAAACTCTTCCTAACATCCTTTTCTTCTTTGCATACAACTGACCTCATACATTAGTTGATGATTGGCTCTCATTCTGCTTCCTTTTCATTAATGCTGTATTTTGAGATTTTAATTTGTTTAATACAACATTGTCATATAATAGACCTCTACATGACAGCGCGTGAGAATAAATAATGTTATCATTTTTGGTCCTAAACAGGGCAGTAATCTCTGTAGACACATTCTATAGCATGAGGAAAAGTGATGTATAATGTATTCTTCTGTTTAATGCAACAGTATTTCCAGGACTTCACCCTCTGTCTCCACCGATTAATCAGACTCTGTAGGACACAGTCATTTTCTGACTGTAATGTGAAGAACATTTTACGGATCATATGAAAGATTGCAATGGTTTTGATTTGAAACTGCGGATTGCAGAACGCCGAGAATGTGTTTCATCAGCCTATTGAATATTGCTCTAATGTAGAGAGAGAAGGCCTTGGAAATCTAATTAGCATCGCATGCTGCATATCAGGTGGCAGTGTATTAGATAATCTTATCGATTTCTGTAATTTCTACCTCTGGATCACTACTAAACTTTGGGAAATCACTACATTCGTGTCAATGCCTGCAAATTTCTGGGAATATTATGCTCCGATCAAGTGACCTGTCTAACTACGAAAATGAAGTAGGAAACACTTCAAAAGGAACATGCATTTGAAGCGAGTGTCTGAAGTTATATGAAAGAAGTATGGGGCATATTAGCAAGACCCACGTTAAAATTATCGCCGTTTTAGCGGCAGGAAACTGCCGCTAAAACGGCGATAATGGGCTTGCTAATATGCGTTATGGAATTCCAATAGAAGCCCAGGTATTGGAATTCCATAACGCATTTTAGCAAGCCCATTATCGCCGTTTTAGCGGCAGTTTCCTGCCGCTAAAACGGCGATAATTTTAACGTGGGTCTTGCTAATATGCCCCAATATTTTTTGTACATTAGCAATTTTTTTCTGTAGTCTTCAGAAATGTGCAAGTTTTGCGCTTTTAAAAAACTTGTAGCTATCTAGCTAACAAATGATTGCAGTCACAAGTCTCTCCTTTTCAGACACACTCCTTGAAAATATGCGGGTCTCAGACCTCAGTGTAACTTCTTTTCTCGCAATCTGGTTGGCTCCTGTCAATCTTACTTCAATTTATAGTTAATCACCAACGCAGTTACGATTCAAGTGATGAATTTTCTTTATTGAGAAGATTTCTAGCTCCCAAAACTGCCAGAAAACTTTGGGGCATATTATCAAGCACATGCGATAATTATCACAAATCGCGCATAGCGCGATTTTCATTATCGCCGTCTATCGCTGGATTTCAGCGCCGGGTTAGCGATGTATTATTAACGCTTTTCACCCAGGCGATGTGAAATCCAGCGATAGAGGGTGATAACATGCATTAGCGTGAGAAAAGCAGCGAAAAATGACCTGCGATAATGTAAACCTTGATAATAGGCAGGTGTGGACTTAGCCCTGAGATCCACCTCCCATGTTACAGATGGCTAAGTCGGATTAATAGCAGGTGTTAAAATCCTGCGATAAAGGGGCCTTAGCGCGACTTTGATCATCGATTCGCGGGTCTGGGGCATCCTTGTAAATATCGCGATGCAGTTGTAGCGATGTTTACCCATGTTGTTCTGTGAGGAACGCCCACTTTGCATGTCATTAGCGATAATAATCGCTGACATGCAAAGTGGAGAAAAGACGGCTGCTAACTCAAGGAAACACGCGTTAGCGTGTCCTTGATGATAGAGCGATATTTAAATTGCCGCTTTTCGGCGGAAAACGGCCGCTAAAGCGGCGAAATTGGGCTTGATAATATGCCCCTTTGTTCAAAGTTGTAACTCAACTCTCGGCAGCTAGTACTTTCTTGCCCCCTCCCTCGCTTTCCCAACTTCAATGCATTGAGCAAGCGCTGTTCTTTTATAATAAAGTCAAGTTCATCCATGGCAAACTTGCTGTTGCTGCCTCCCTGCAAGGGAATCTAACGTTTCCTTTAAACCAAACGGTTGGGCACCCTCAATTTTTTCCCCAGGTTCTTGAGTCTGGGCAATCCACACAGAGCAGATCTTGGCTCCCTTTGGATTTGCCTACCATGCAGCTGTTGTTGAGTTCTATTAAGTCTGGTTCACCTCTTGATCCCCTCCCTCCCTCTAAACTTAGGGGCATATTAGCAAGACCGGCGATAAAATTATCGCCGTTTTAGCGGCAGGAAACTGCCTCTAAAACGGCGATAATGGGCTTGCTAATATGCGTTATAGAATTCCAATAGAAGCCCAGGTTAGATGTGCAGGACATCTAACCTGGGCTTCTATTGGAATTCCATAACGCATATTAGCAAGCCCATTATCGCCGTTTTAGCGGCAGTTTCCTGCCGCTAAAACGGCGATAATTTTAACGTGGGTCTTGCTAATATGCCCCTTAGTCTTTTGGACGAGGCTGCCCTAACTGTGATCCTTAACTTTCTCACTACGTCTTTAAGTGGAGGTTCGGTAGCTCAGAGTTGGAAACATGCACTTGTCCTTCCCCTATTGGTCAAATTTTTGCCCTATATCTCTTTTGCCCGTTTTCTCTAAAATTTTGGAAAGGCATATTAATGCTCAACTTTCCTCTTTTATCACAACTCGTAATTTGTTGCACCCTTCACAGTCTGGTTTAAGACCAGGCCATAGTACCGAATCTGCCCTTCTCGTGGTCACTGAATATCTCAGGCAACAACTTGACTCCGGTGGTACTGCCGCCCTCATTCTGCTAGATTTGAGTGCGGCTTTTGACACAGTGTCACATTCCATTCTGACAGACCGTCTTGAAGCCTCTGGCATTGAGGGTTTGGCTTTGAGGTGGTTGATCTCCTTTTTAAAAGAACGCACCTTCCAGGTCTTTTCGAATGACTTTAGATCTAATACTCTAGCTTTAACCTCTGGAGTGCCTCAGGGTTCAATTTTGAGCCCTTTGCTTTTTAATATTTATGTTCGCCCTTTGGCTGACATTTCTGAGTCGGGATTGACTATCTTTTCTTATGCTGACGATACACAGATTATCTTTTCACTTTCTACCGCTCACCATCAAAATCCCTCCCTGCTTCAGCTTGGCTTGAGTAATGTCTCCTCGTGGATGACCAGTAATGCCCTGTAGCTAAATGGCACTAAAACAGAGGTGCTTGTTCTGGGTAATAACCCTGAGCTTTGGGGAATTAAACATTGGCCTGACACTCTGGGCCCTTTGCCTGACTCTGTCTCCAAAGTCAAAAACCTGGGTTTTATTATTGATAAAAATCTTTCCCTCAAACCTCAGGTGTCCAGGGTCACCGCGCCCTGCTTTGCTGTTCTTAAATGGTTTTAAAAAATACTCTGGTTAATTCCACCAGCAGCTCAGAGAACTGTTTTGCAGACTCTGGTAATATCCAGGTTGGACTACGGCAATATTCTGTATCTGGGTGCAGATAAAGCCTCAGTCCACCGGTTGCAGGTTATTCAGAATGCAGCTCTGCGTCTTTTTTTCCATCTGCCTAGATGCGCTTCTGTGTCTCCTTTGCTCCATCAACTTCATTGGCTTAAAGTCAATAAGCGCATCGAGTTTAAGGCCCTATGTTACATGTACCGGGTCAAATGTGGCATTGCTCCCTCTCATATTCAAAGATTGGTAACACCTTATGTGCCGGCTCGACAGTGGAGATCCTCCAGTCTCTCACTGTTTTCGTCTTGTCTGTATGAGGGTCCGCTCCTTTTCCTACCTGGGCCCCAAGCCTTGGAATGCTCTCCCTATTGATCTCAGAAATTGTCACTCTCTGTTAGCTTTCCGCAAGCATTTAAAGACTCTTCTTTTTAGTGACCTGGGTTGACTCTTATTCCAGCCGGTTGCCTAGAGCTTGCGTGGCTCTGCCTCCACTTGACTAGTGCCGGGGGACCCTGTTGGGTAGCTGTGCGCTTTATAAATCAACAAAAATTAAAAAATTAAAAAATGGGGGGTGCCCTTTGCATGCTGGATGAGGGGGCACCAGTTTGCCGGTCCCTTAGATCTGTCAGTGGGCTTTTATGTATTTGACCATGAGAACGCCCTATCTAGCTCGGCATCTCACATTGGATTTCAGGGAATGTCTTCGACTGCTTCTGCTCATTTCATTCTGGTCATATTCAGCATGCCCAAGTGGAGAGCATGAAGTCTGACCTCATTCCCTTGCCATTTGTTATGTTGTTATCTTATATTCATTTATTTAATGTAAGTAAGCAATGCTACATGTTGCTGTAGACAGAACAAATTTCCATGGGTGTGCATAAAAGCTGACAGACACACGAAGAAAACAAAACAAGAAGTTTTTGTTTAGAAATACAGGATTTCAGTCCTCACTTGAAAACGTTCAGGGGAAGTCTCTGACCAGACAGAAATAGGGAGGTTGTTGAAACCTTTGACTGATGCCACTGAGAAGGTGCTATTACTGCCATGCGCCAATCTGGTCTTAGGCGTGCACACTGTATGTTGATATGGGGGTTGGAGGTTGCTCTTTGGCCTCCACCTTATTAACTTGGCCGATCAAATGTTTGGGGTGTGGGTATAAACTGCTCAATAAACAATAGCCATTTGTTTGAATTTGATCCTGCTATGAATAGGAACCCAGTGTAGTGATCTCAATCATTGAAGAATATTGGTATGCATTAGGAAAAGGCCTTGGAATAAATTCACTGGAGCATCTATTAAAGAGCGTGGAGATATTTATCCACCAATATGTGGACAGTTACCTGTATTGTACGGCATCTTCACTAGGTGATATCTGCCACCTATATGACTGTTTTGGTGATATCCAGGGCTGGATATCTGATCACTTCATAAAAAAGTATTCACTTATGACCTTGTCTACAGTTTGTATGTACAATGCAATCCATAGTGTGTAATCAAGAGCCTAGGATGAACTGGAATATTGGAGGACCTGGAGGAAGCCAAACATTTCTAATGAAAGCTTAGCTGTTGTTCAGGTAGAGATCTTAGAGCGGGTGCTTCGGGCAGCGTCCTCTGATTAGCCCAACAGGACACTCACCTTGCCAAGTCCAGCATGAGTGACAGTGGCTATCATCACCATCTTGGGATGGTCTCCTTCTGGAAAAAGGGCTAGGTTGTCGGGAGGTTAGTAGGCCCTGTGCACTAACACTTTCATTTTGCATGTTCATGTTTAAAGTTGACATCCTTTTTAACGTTGACTGTTAGCACACTTTTGCTTGCGTGCCCGTATGAGATAGTGTACTCAGTAAGGGTTTGATTACAAATACATTTCTTTGTAGGCACATTATCATACTTTAGAACATTCTGTCCAAGGACTGGGCCTCTGCACAAACTGTCCTTGTTTTGTTGTTGTCTGTTTGGTGACAGCACTGGGTGGGTAGAATCAACAATGACAACTGGACTAGAGCTCAGGCACAGAATGAATGGTCCCAGTTTTAATATATAAACTGCACCAAGCCTCTGTTTGGCAGAGGAGCATTTTGATGCATTGTCTCGGTCACCCCTTGCCTGAAATCTAGCCCAGCTGAATCTCATCACTGTCCTGAGAGGGACGGTGGCCTGCTCTACACCAAGACTGGCTGCCAGATGACACACGCATGCAGGCAATTGGGGAGTTAGATCACTCTAAGGTATCTGGCTGAATCACATCCACCCTATGGTCTCTAAGACAGGCAGTGCTAGGTAGGAGTACAATTATATGTATTCATATAATCAATACAACAATTATAATGGCTGTATTATACATCTTCTTCACCATTCTTGTAATGCTGGTTACTCTGCTTTGTTTTCTTCTACTAATAATTGCAGCTCACTTATTTTACACAAAAATCCAATTGCCTTAAAAAATGTTTGAAATGCCAATTTGTATATTTGTTGTGTCTCCCTTTGGGCATACCTGAGTTGACAACAAAAGGGCAGATCTGTATTAGAAATGGGGTTTCTGGTTGTCTGCGTATTCACCCTGTACAAGCAGGAACCAACACTCTAGTCAGGGTAAGTTTGATACACACTAAAAAATAACCTGTGCTCACCCTCTGGTAGCTTTGCAGAGAGCAGTCAGGCTTATCTAAAGAGGGAATGTGTAAAGTATTTGTGAAACACGCACACAGGAACACAATGAAAACACCACGAAAATACTCTGCAAAGGGTTAGAAGAATAGATTATAGTTTTATGAGTAAAACAAGACCAAAATGACAAAAATCCAATAAGTAGAACCAGAGTTATGATTTTTTTAAAGATTACATCAAATTATATTGCTTAGAGTCATAAAGTACCAACTGGGAACATCTAGTCGCGCTAGATTGGGGTACATCCAAAGTTCAGGCCGACCTTGATGGAGGGCCGGCCAGCTACAGGACTCATGCAGGTCCCACTGAAGAAGTATCTTGGATGGAAGAAGCGTTGACGTCAAAGACTCAATGCGATGCGAGAAGCAGAGGAAGCGAGGAGTCGTCGTCGATCCCGTGGATGCAGACGATGCATCAGTTCCGATCCATGCAGTAGATGAAGGCTTTGCATCATCACGAAGCTGTGCAGTCTATCGGCGTCAAGCTGCGTAGTCCATTCGTCGATGTTAAAAGGCGATGCATTGGTTCCAATCGGTGCAAAGTCATCGATGCATGGTTTTTATGGACCAGCACAGCAAAAATCACCTTTCAAGGGCCCAGGACTGGATTGGCACCAGTTGGCGGGACAGAACCCACAGATGGCGGAGTCCATGTGCTTTTGAACAGTTGAAGGGAGTCTTTGATGGCCCTGAGACTTCAGAACAGGGGGCAAGTCAACAAGCCTGGGTTCAAGTGAGATGGGTCCAGTCCTGGTCCTTAGCAGGGCAGAGATCAGCAGGCAGCAGGGCAGCACAGCCAAGCAGAAAAGCAGTTCATCCAGAACAGCAGTCAAGCAGAATGGCAATCCTCGTAGCACAGCATTCTTTACTCCTGGCAGAGTTCAGGGGTACAGTAGTGTACTATCTTAATAGGGTCAGAGACCTAGCACTTATACCCAGTTGTGCCTTTGAAGTGGGGGTGTCTTTAAACAAGGGTCTTTGAAGTGCACACAGATCCTTTCTTCCCATCCCTGGCTCTAGACTATCAGTAAGGGGTAATCAGCCAGTTTTGTGGGAAAATAAACTCAGCCTATTCAGGTGAAAGTATCAGCGCCGCCCCTCCTTCCTGCTCAGGAAGAGCCACAGAATGCAGATGAGTATGCAGATGTACCTAACCTTCCTGTGTTTGTGGCTGTCTAGAGGGAATGCACAAAGTGTAGCTGTCACCCACCCTAGATGTGTATCGGAGACAGACTGCAGGCACACAGAGCAGATGGGTCCAGTCCTTGTCCTTAGCAGGGCAGAGATCAGCAGGCAGCAGGGCAGCACAGCAAAGCAGAAAAGCAGTTCATCCAGAACAGCAGTCAAGCAGAGTGGCAATCCTCGTAGCACAGTAGTGTACTGTCTTAATAGGGTCCGAGACCTAGTACTCATACCCAGTTGTGCCTTTGAAGTGGGGGTGACTTCAAAGAAGGGTCTTTGAAGTGCACATAGGTCCTTTCTTCCCATCCCTGGGTCTAGACTATTAGTAGGGGGTAATCAGCCAGTTTTGTGGGAAAAAGAACTCTGCCTATTCAGGTGTAAGTATCAGCACCTCCTTCCTTCCTGCTCAGGAAGAGCCACAGAATGTAGATGAGTATGCAGACACATCTAACCTTCCTGTGTTTGTGGCTGGCTAGAGGGAATGCACAAAGTTTAGCTGTCACCCACCCCAGACGTGTATTGGAGACAGGCTGCATGCACACAGAGCAGTAAGAGCAGAGAAATTACTACTTTCTAAAATTAGCATTTCTAAAATAGTAATGTTAAATCCAACTTTACCATTAACGAGGATTTATTATTACAATTCCAAAGATATAAAACATGATGCTGCTACTTCTTTCTGATCAGGAAGGCAAAACCTAAAAGTACATGTCCTACCTTTTACATACACAGCACCCTGCCTTATGGGCTACCTAGGGCCTACCTTAGGGGGTGACTTATGTATAATAAAAGGGGACTTTAAGGCTTGGCCAAGGGTTTTAAATGGCAAGTTGAAGTGACAGTAAACTGAGTAAACTGCACACACAAGCTCTGCAATGGAAGGCCTGAGACTGGTTTCAAAGGCTACTTGTGTGGATGGCACTGTCGGTGCCTCAGGCCCCCTAGTAGTATTTAATTTACAGACCCAGGGTATATGGTATACCAACTTACAAGGATCTTACGGATCTTACAAGTAAACTAAATATGTCAGTTGTGTTTACACAAATGTTACCTTTAGGAGAGAAGCACATGCACTTTAGTACTGGTCAGCAGTGGTAAAGTGCTCATAGTCCTAAAGCCAACATAAAGAATCAGCAAAAAGAGGAAGTACACAGGCAATTTGGGAAAAAGACCACCCTAAGGATTACAAGTCTTACAATCCTTTGCCATGATTTCCTTGGGAGAATTAGGATTGTCATGCTCTGAGGTTGAAAACACCATCAGGTACCCTGTAAAGTTTATGGATCCAGATGACGCACTGTGAGCTAGCCAGAAACAAGGTTAACATATTCTGATGGTATGAGCGGACACAGTACCCCATAGTTTTGTTGCTTATGTTGTCCAAATGTACAGTCTTACTGAATTAGTAGGAACCATTCCACATGGCACCACCAACTTTATAGACCTAGCACTTATTTAATGGGTTTCCTGAGTAGTTTTCTTATGTGTGCCCAAAGCTTCTAGTCACCATCCTAACAGAGTAACGGAGACGTCCGTGGTGTTAGAGGAAACTCCTCTTCAGCAAAATAGGAAACCCCTATTTCTGTCCATAGGTTGTTCAAGGTTGAACCTTTGAAAGTGTTGCGGGGATTCTGCACATATACAGAACTATGCGCAGGAAAACAGGACCTCGGTGTATAGTGGTGTACCAACCATACCCCTTAGTACCCAAAATCCCAATCCGACTAGCTATAGTGTCACATTCGTTCTCCGTACTACAGCGAAGCTACCAATGATTAGACATCCCAGAACACGGACTCTTTCAGGAATCGCGGGAGCAAGAACACTCTTTCATAATTCACTCATACTTGTCCACAACGTGCGTATTAAGAGACACAGTATAGTTTAAAATGTTTATTTCAACCAACGTGCTCTAAGACACAGTACACGTGCCAGTACTAGCAGCATAATGCATAAAGATAAAACAGTAAGCATGGTTACAATTCCATAGAACACAAACGGGGACAGCATTTTATAAAGGCAGTGGATATAGGACTAAAAGGCCTTGCCACCCTCCCCGTGCTAGGAACTAGTTTATTATAAAAATACTTAGAAACATTTCAGTTCCCTGAGCAAAAATTATAATCAAATTTTAAGTCCTTAGTCCATATACGACAAAGTATCAAGTGTTCGTCCTGGTCTTTATTTCATTTCTTGTATTCTCAAGAAGACTTGTTTATACTTGAAACATAATCCAATTCTTTGATGACACAGCCAACAGCCACATGTTTCGTCTATAGGATAATACCCAAAGACTTCATCAGGGCCTGGACTGCTTTATTCAATATAAAATTCACGAAAGTCTTCCATTAAAGTTGTAGACACAATATATCCTAGTACAAAAGTCAACAACAACCCATTTTAAAATCGGTCCTACTATCTATTCTAGTTTATATTTAGCAAGTATTCTTGCTAAATATAAACTAGAATAGATAGTAGGACCGATTTTAAAATGGGTTGTTGTTGACTTTTGTACTAGGATATATTGTGTCTACAACTTTTAATGGAAGACTTTTCGTGAATTTTATATTGAATAAAGCAGTCCAGGCCCTGATGAAGTCTTTGGGTATTATCCTATAGACGAAACACGTGTGGCTGTTGGCTGTGTCATCAAAGAATTGGATTATGTTTCAAGTATAAACAAGTCTTCTTGAGAATACAAGAAATGAAATAAAGACCAAGGACGAACACTTGATACTTTTGTCGTATATGGACTAAGGACTTAAAATTTGATTATAATTTTTGCTCAGGGAACTGATTTGTTTCTAAGTGTTTAGCATCTGCAAGTTGCATATGTTAGCTAACAACGTGGGGCGGTGGTTATTTTAGTTCCCTTTGATGCAGTCTCTGTATGGCTATTATTGTTTTGAATACCTAATCACAGAACCGTGCGCAGAGGATACCTCACTGCCCATCAGTACAATTTGTTATTATAAAAATAGAAGACCTCTGGGCGTTGTCCGGGGGACCCCCATACCTCAAGATCTAGATGCAAGGTTTACATCATCAGACAAGCACAGCTCTTCTCCCTGGAAAGGTTGTTCTCCAAGTGCCACAAACAGGGAGATCACAATATTAAAAGCACATGAATTTCTCCCTGTGCAGCTGTATTCCATGTTATGTCTAAGTGCGAGGGGCTGACCAGAACAGCAATAACAAGGAACGTTGTTTTTCGACCTTGTACATTGTGTGCAGATGAACCCCACAGAGGACATGAGAAAAGGTGAAAGGCAAAAAGACAGACAGTTCTAATGCTGAATGGGCACAAGCAGAGTCTGGAAAAGCAAAGTCACAGAGTAAAGTGTGCAAAGAAGGCATCATGGCAGCTAGGCCTAAGCTAACTTAGCAATGTCGACAATGAGGCCACAATCCACACTACACCCTCCCCTGGTCAGTCCATAGGGCAAGACAGACGATGAAAACAGAATTCGAATAGATGGAGCAGAATGTAAACGTCTATTTGTGGGAAATGTCCCTTTGAAGGAAAGGGAATGGAAAAAAAAAATTTGGGATAAAAAAATTCTAGATAGGGCCAGAAACTAGGGCACTCAAAGAGAATAAAAAAATCCAGTAATGCAGTTAGTTGAAAGTCAATGTCCTCAATCCATCAGAGTGTATGCGCAGAAAACTGCAACACCTTCCAGAAAGACATCATTGTCATCGTTTGAAAAAAGAGACGCCATCCAGTTCAACAAATCAAAACTGTATTCATGTTCCTCACAATAGGGAGCAGTGATCAGCATTGCGGGACAACTTGCGTGATACTCAATATAACTTCGTTGTAGGAGATGCTGAGCACCCACCCAGATATCCCATTGCGCCAAGACTCCAAGTGCAGCCGCACGCGCCATTAATCCAGCCCCGGAACATTCCCGTTCATGGGCCACTAAGGGGCCCATCAACTGGTCGAAATCTGGGTCTGAACAAGACGTATTGGAGAGGCAAATATCCAATGACCAAGAGAACGGACATCGTAAACAGGACATCACAGGTTGCACGCAAGTGAAATACGCAAAGCGATAAGAAAGTCCATAAGACACGCTGAGAGTCGCCAGTGGCAGGATGCCGAAGCTGTCAATCATGCGTTCACGGAACATCCGTAGCCGCGCTCGGTCGTATAGACCCCCAGGAAGTGCAGCATTTGCGCAACAGGCAAAATATAAGCAATATCCCAGCAACTAATGCGAGGATCAATGGGAAGCCTCCAAAGACGCTGGAAAAAATAGAATGAATAAAAGCCAGAATTACACCTAATATAGTCTGAAAGGAGGTCAAAAGGCCGGAGCCCACAACTTTAAAAAAGTGCACAAGACCTTCGGTATTAGATGCATTAAATATACGGTGGATCAGTTCACCGAAATGTTGGGGGAGGTTTGTGTTCAAAAGGGCCTGTATCTCACTGTGGGTACTAGCCACCTGGAGGACGAAGGTCTCCCGTGCGGAAGTGAGCATAACCTCCTGGTTTAATAATAGCGCTTTTATTCTGCTCAATTTATTGAAATCCGCCTTCAAAGTAGGTATGTAAGGCCAAACGGAACTATCTACCATCCCAAGCGGGGGTGGAAAAAGCACATTTTTGCAGCACACAACGCGGTGTGAAACTGTTACAATGTAGGGGATGCCTGCCTGCATCCCACAGCAGTTCTGATTATTTAAAAGCAGATAGCTACCATTTGCAAGCACAGTGAAAGTAGGTGATATAACAGGAGCTGGACACGCCTTAAAACACAAGCAAGATTCGGGGCAGAAACATTACAAGCCCCGTGCAATTTAATGTTTTTACAAATGAGGGAATGACCCACAGTAGAATCGCAAGACTCCCTGTGAGAAATACCTCCTTTTCATCCCTAAGGCATCTGTATGTGAAAGGTAGGGACCAAAGTTCATGCAAAAAGGCACTGCCTAAAGGCTGAAAATGTTTCATGCATGAACTGAATTCAAATAAAGAAAAAGGCAAAGCAATAACCCCGTGAACCAGCCACACTGCAGAGTCAGTCTCCGCCACAGAGATTGGCAACGGCTCAATCTTTTCGATATGTAGGAGAGTGTATGTTGCATCTTTCATGGACATGAATTGCTGTTTTTCAGTTAAATTAAACGGTAAGAACAAGGCAGATGTATTTAAAAAATGCCATGGAACCTTCCCCATTTTCAGTGTTTGCAAAGTCCATGCAGACTGCATTACTGAACGCAATTGATTCTGACCATGATATAACACAGATACATCATCTTGTACAATATCAACAACAGATGAAACAATATTCTCCAATGTGTAAATGCGGGAAGACAGGGTGTTAATACTATTGTCGACAACAGCAAGCACTTTTTCTAGATTTGCTTGATCTATTTCCCGTAAACTGGAAGCAGCTTCTATTTGCGAAAGCTTCCAGATCTCATTGTAGGTCGCATAAATGAATCTTTTAGGTCTTGGACCGCGAGGCCCTAGAACAAAGTCGGACAGATCAATGTTGCCTGATAGGAGGGATAAATGTTTTTTTGCGGAATCTAATGTAGAGTGCTGCAACCACTGTTTACATAATTTACCAACAGAATATGTAAAAACCGTACGCGAGTCAGAAAACCTTGGATCTGGCCTATCCTGTTTGTAACCAGGAGTAGAGTTATAAAAATGCAGTTGGCAGGTGTTAGATGCTATGGGCCATGCCAACCAGGCTGACTGATCAATAGCAGAGAAATTAAAGGAATTATTTTGGAACAAAGCTTGCAAACTTTCAAGGGAAATATTTAAATGCAAGCTCCTATTTGGCCAGGAAGACAACACAGGAATGGAAGGTGCATTCAATTGTTTGGAAGTAGCCAAACCCAAACAAGTTGTTTGATATATAGTACTATTTAAAAACAATATTTGGGTGGGGATAAGGCAAGCACGGTGCAAAGCTTCTGTACCGCGTACCTGCCAAGATTTAGTGCCCCAAATAGATTTTAAGTCAATGGTGTTCTTCCAGTGCTCATAGCCACCCACAGCTAATGCGTCCATAAAGGAACTGGAATACAGCAATTTGGTGTGGGTCAACATAACTTTTTGATTCGAAGAAACGTTCAATTTAAAATAATAGGACCCTGGGTTTGATCTATCAAAGTCTGTAAAGTAAGTAAATTTATTTTTAAGTGTTTGGGAGCTACCTTGCAGAGGGGTCGGGCAATGTTCCCACTGGGTATAATCGAAACTACCTCGAAGTGTACTGGGTTTATGCAGAAAATGGTTACCGTAATGCTGGTAACAATATAAATCGGCATAATTAGCAGAATTCAAGTACAAATCCTCAGCAATTAAAGCAGCATAATATTTTAAATCAGAAAATAACGATTCAATGGCATGCACATCCCAATCATCTGAATGAATATTCCTTTGTACCACATCACCCATGGAAACACGAAGCACACTTGGTACATTAATAATCTCTGTAGGTCCATGGATTTGGAAATTCACTGCATCCCACACAATGCCATCTGCAACTGGAAAGGCGGAAATGTTCACAAATGTGTTATCACGCTTCATGATGTGTGAAGAAGAATGCGGAGCCAAAGTTCCAGCAACAGAGTTCACCGCAGCGCATTCTGGCAAGTAGTGGCCATTGATGAGCAAGAAAAAAACTGTCACAAAGCCAATGGACATGAATAGAAAAATCAGGAATAGCACCAACCAGATGTATGTCCACGGAGGGACCAAAAAATTGTCTCTGAACCAGGATACAAGAATACTGAATTTGGTCGGGATAAGTGATGAGGTGGAAGACGATTAAAAAGAAAAACGTGTTGGGCTCAGTGGTGTTGTAGGTAAATGAGCCACGGACTCACTTGCAGGGTATACATACTCAGTTTCCTCGTTGCAGGAGGAAGCCGGGAGATTGAGCAGGCGATCTGGCAAAGCTACCATCCCAATGGAAACGCCTGTGGATACAGGAGGGCCACGATTTCTTGAAATTTCCAGACATGATACCGCCGGTGTAACACTATTCAGGATCGGCCAGATGTTGTAGCTTGACATTGTCCACTAAAATGTATCTGTTGTCCTTGCGACCAGGCAGCGGTGGTAAGATGACTGTACGAGTACCCTTCAAGCCAAGAACTGGAACCGGTGCACGATAAGAGGGGCCAAATTCTTTTTGATCTCCACCTTCTCTCGGACCAGATCTCCAATCTTTGGAAGCCAGCCGGCAACCGGAATCTGCAACGCAGCATCAGTGGCTGAAGGTAAGTGTTCGTTTGCAAGTCTGTCACGGGTCTCTTGTAAGTCCTGCAACATAGTAGAATGATTATCTACATCAAAGATTGCGGCAGTCGCCGCCAAGTCTAGACCATCAAGGTCTGGCACAAACATCTGTATATCACAATTATAGAGTTACGAACGCGAAGGACGATTTAATGTTACAACACCAAAGGAAACGTTATTTCATATGATGATTCAGTGGATGTATTTCAATCTTGAAATTCCTTTTAATATGTGTACAGATACAATTAATTAAAGCTCAGAAATGTAATCTTTTTAATAGGCGCAGATTTATACATCGTAAGGGTGGGCGGAGTAATCTGGCGAATGCTGGGGGTTTGTTGAACCGAATGAGGGGATAGAGTAAGGTTTCACATATAGGTGATTTCAACAAGTAGGAGCCGCACCGGTGGATTATGGGTCCCGTAGTAAAAGTGGTAAAAGCTTAGATAATGATAAGGGGCGGGTCTCAAAACGTGATTAGTTTAAAATGGCGGCAAATGTGAGAAAGTCGTTAGTCGGCTCGAGGAGTGAGAACTAGGTTGATGAAAAGTTTCACAGGTACGAGAGGGATTTTTATGCAGTGTGGAACGAGAGGCAACAGGCAGGTTTTGTTATCTAAGATAGTGGGGAGACATTCTCGTAGATGTTCTTTAACGTGGGACTGTATTGTATATACAGATGAAGGGGAGTTGATCAGGAGCATGTTTGCTCTGGGAGGTACTAGAGGGAAAGCGCCAGTTGAGCTTTTTTTTTAAAAAAAGTACATAATGAATAATGGTAGCGTATTGATATGACAAGCGTTTTAAAATATGAAGTCTAAAATGTTGTTGTCTGACTTTGTAGTGAACCCCTGACGAAGGTTTATGAAAGCAACCGAAATGCATTGGGAATGTGATACTACTGAGGATGAACTATGTATGTTTCCTGCTGTAAAAATAAGGCTCGGATGGGCATATTTACCGCATCAGAATTGAATACATAATGGTTTTTTATGTAACGGACGAAAAGGAACAAAAAATTGAGAATTGAAATAAATGGATTAAAATTATAAAACTGGATGATGTTTTGAAGTTTTTGGTGCAACATAGCCTTTCAGCAGTGCTTCCGGTATGGGAGCGACAAATCGTTCCCTAACCCATTGTTCTATACAAACATCTGTATGCCAAAGAGCATTTCGTATGGGGTCCGCCCACCCAGAGATCTTCTAGGGAGATTATTAAGTGCACGTTGCACGCCATACAAGTGGGCAAGCCAGTTCCTGCCAGTACCTAAGACTCTAGCTGTCAAGGATTGCTTTAAGTCACGGTTCATTCGCTCCACAATTGAGTTGCCCTCAGGCCTATATGGAGACGAAAATTGCACCAGCACCCCCATAGACCCCATCGCGTCCTTGTACGCCTTAGAGGCGAACACTGGACCTTGGTCGGAATGGAAGGTGCTACAGGCAAAAATTCCCACAAAGACACGGAAATCCCTGATGACATTTCGAGCGTCAGGACTGCATTGTGGCCACACCCAGATGAAACATGTGCACGAATCAACTGCAACTAAGATATATTTATATGCAGTGTCAGAAGAAAATGGACCGCAGTGATCAAGGTATACACAACCAAAAGGTTTATTAGAAATGCAGAGCTGTGTTTGTGGCGGATGTGTAACCATAGAGGGCTTAATCTGTTGACAAATGTCACAAGAAAGGACATATGTACGGGTTTGTTTATATAAACCATGCCACCAGTAACGCTGCTGCAAGATTGAAACAGTTGCAGACACGCCAGCATGGGCCGAAGCCAAGCCTTCATGTGCGGCTTTTATCAACGAATTTCTGCGGTCCGCGTTGGGAATCAGCCGATCACCAACGTCTGGAATTCTTACATAAGGAACCTGGTCGGGACTTAAGTGATAAGAGTACTTGGAAGGGAATCCCTGTGGGTAATTAGTACCTTCCTTTGTTGCAGCAATAGCTGCCAAAATCTCATTATCTATTTTTGTCATGGATCTTGTAACGGCCGCTACTGAGCACGTGGCTACTGCTGATTTGGCAGCTTCATCTGCTAAACTGTTACCGACCGTGTGTGCGCCCACACGCTGGTGGCCAAGAGTGTGAATTACCTGTGTGAGAGGCAGACGTTGTTTAAGATACGCCACTCGAACCCAAAGCATTTTATGCTTAATTGTGCTGCCTTTAGAATCTCTATAGTCGTTTTGCGACCAAAAGAATAAGTTGTCATTAAAAGCCTGGACACAGTAGTAAGAATCGCATACAATAAGTGTAGTCACCTGCGGGTCTGCAAACTCAAGGGCGAGCACCAAAGCACGCAGCTCGGCCAATTTTGCGGTACTGTCTCCCAGTGCCTGCGTGTGCACAACACTCGATTTGAACTCCCCGTTCACCATGTGACCTGCCACAATAGCACATGCTGCTGAGTACGCATGCTTAGAACCCGTGGCCGGTTGCGCCGAACCATCGGTGTAAATGATACATTTGTACTCCTCAAGCAGCAGCAAAGACAGAGGAGGAGGATGAACAAATTCATACTGTAAGAACTCCTGTGTCTGAAGAGAGGAATCAAAGATAAAAGTGACATCCGGAGATGTCAAAGAAGTAGCCCATTGTATCCAACGGGGGTGCAAAGCTTTAGAGTTTGGTACACTTGCCTTTGTCACTGCCTCAAGGGCAGGATAGGGGGTGACAACCAAGATGCGTTTTCCCTGTGCCAGTGCGCGTTCCTTAAGAATCGCCATTTGCACTGCAGTCAAAACTTTCTCCATAGTGGAAAAGCGCAACTCGGCCGAAGTGTAAAGATGTGACTTGTAGGCAATAGGTACTGTGTCACCTTCGTTAAACGTCAAGTACATGAAGCCTACAGCCCCTGGCACAATTCTGATCACCAGGTTCGTGTGGTTATCACGTGTCAATAAGAACTTAGATTCAAGTAAATCAGTCTGCAAATATTGCAGAATAAGCAAATGTTCCGGAAGCCAGCATGACTTCGAAAAGGTCGGTTGTATCAAGGCATAAAGAGGTTTGATACGCTGGGCATACTCGGGAACGTAAGAACGCCCGAAGTTCAAAAATCCCAGCAAAGACTGAAGTTTTTTCAGAGTTGTTGGAGGGCGCAAAAGTGCGCACTTCTCCAGGAAGTGGAGAGCCAAGCCCCTACCTTCATTGTTGAGTTCATAGCCCAAAAATAACACATTGTATTCTGCGATGTGAGATTTGGCAAAATTAAATTTGTATCCTAAGACCGCGAACTCAAGAATAGTGCGGTCTACTCGGGAAAGATGCGGCCATAGGTCGTCATCCGTCAGATATATATCATCCACATACGAATACGCATCTGGGTCTCTGCTGTCCAACAAAGAGACAACACGGGTGGCGAAGACCCCTGGGCTGTTCCTATAGCCCATTGGCAAACGCCAGGATTTGAAATGTTTTCCACCGGAAGTGAACGCGGTCCATTGGCCGCAGTCCGGGGACAAATTGTGAGTGTAAAAACCATCGGAAAGGTCAAGAGTCGTTTTATATTTTTTACGAACAAGACTGTCTACGAGCGCAGAACTATGGGTATTCTGTACCGCAAAGGTTCGACAATGGGAATTCAAATGCCGGTAGTCCAATACCAAGCGGTACGACCCATCGGGTTTAGAAACCGCGAAAAGGAGATTATTCATTGGTGACACGCATGTTTCAATTACTCCTTGATATTCTAACTGAGTCAGAATGTCGGAAATGGGACCCTTAGCTTCCCGCTGGAGGGGATATTGGGCTTGAGGCTGTGGCAAAGACCGCAATGGTATATCATGGGGGGGAGAATCTTCATCCCAGCCCACGTGATTACGGTACAGTGCCGGGGCCTGGGCCACAGCCCATACAGCTGCGAGAGCCTCCGCTTTGGGACGAGAAAAGCTCGGAAGGATTACCTCCTCCCCTCTATGAGCAGCAAGTACGAATGGGGGCGGCCAATCTGCCTCCGCCAACAAAATGTCATAAGAAGAGGTCAGATTTTCCCCAAAAATCCCTTTAATAACACACTGTATGTCACCTTCAATGTTCAGGACAATATTAAATAGTCTGTCAGGGGGTGCCACTCGGGTGTCAGCAGTTTTGACAGTAATGTAAGTGCAAGTTGCTGTCGCCTCCACATGAGGACGTAGTGCCTCCCGCACTATGGTAACTTCCGCGGCGCTGTCTAGCAGTGTCACTGCCCATGTCCAATTCAGGAGTCTCGTTCTCACCGTCTGTGGCATATCTCGCTGTTAAAGCAGCAACTTTTTTCTTCTGAAACTGCGGGCGAGGACGGGGAAATTCTTCTTGTTTCCCTCTGCCAGGTTGTCGAGGTTTTGTCTCGTCCCTGTGGGGCGTCACGACCCCTGCCTCTATCCTGGCGATCTCCTCCACCAGCCTGTGAGGTCGATGGTGCCTGCGAAGAATGAGGAGAACGCTGGTCAGGAACCTGAAATCTATCAGGAGACTTAATTCTCGCTCAGTCGCGCAAATCATAAGTGCGTTCAGAAGATAAAGAAACCGGTGATGCTGCACGCGACCCTGGTTTTGATTGTTGCTTTCCCTGTTTCTTTAACTTCCAGGTCTTTTTAGAAAAGAACGGTTTCTCGTCTTTATCAGACTGAGATTTTTGTTGTGGTTGTGTTTGAGCTTGCGTTTTAGCAAAAGGCTTAACCCCCAAACTATTGCGGCCAATGGTTTTATAAGCCTGTGCAATAATTTTTGGTAATTCGCGAGGCTTGTCCGGCTCTGGGACTAAAGCCAAAGCATTAGCGACTTAAAAGTTGACCGCATCACCCTTGACGTTCGCAAGGATTAGGTCAGCCACTACATCGAACACTCCCACCAGTCTCATCCCCAGTTCCACAGCCGCTTCAGGGCCATGTTCATCTTGTACACGCTTAATCATGGTGGGGAGGACCGTCATGGATGGAGTGCCGAAACATTTCGCATAGACTGCTGTGAATACCTTGCCCCAGTTGTTGCATTCTGTCAACTCGGGAATTAAGTCTTTTGGCAAGCTAATAGTCAAAATCCTGTGTTTTTCCACAGGAGAGGTGGTCAAATTTTTCTGCAAGCCAATAAGGCAAATCATCCTTATTTTGTGGGCGCTTGCCCATCACCGAATTAACCATGACGGGACTTATGGTCACACCGCCCGGTCCAGCTGGATGCGCTGCAACTCCAGGAGGGGCCATCTGGACGTTGCCTGTAACATATTGTACTAAAGCTCTGTGCACACGGATTAAAGACGCATGCAACACGCGCAGTTCATCTACCGGAACCGCTAAATGAGGTGGATGTGGGGAATACCCGGCCAAAACAGGCCAAGTGGCCCCATCTATCCATAAGGGGCCTGAAACGAATCGGGGTGACCGGATGTGGGAGGGCGCCATTAAACCAAACACGGTGTTGCCACGCCGTGAGCGGTACTTCAAGAGCCTGATAAGGCCGGTAAGCATTAGGAAGGGCGGTGGGAGCGTAAACGTGGAACAAATTGTCAGCTCCTTCCACCGTCGGGAAAGTGACCCATGAGTAAATCACCTCAAAATGGTAAGCTGGATCGGCTTGGACCACAAGATGAGGTTGACACCGGCGTCAGGCACTCCATACGCTGTCAAATGAGCTCGGAGTGCAGCGCGGCTATGTGCCGGGATATTTATATTCACAGCCATTAAGACCAAGAGTGAAAAACAACCTAGTGCTTGGTAGCGCAATATAGGGTTCATGTTAAAGAGAACACCTTTTAATAACTTCAAGCTTGAAAGAACCTATAAAAACATCAATATAGGAGGTTACACCCTCACATATGTTTCCGGAAACATAAGTGAAGGGAATTGTGGACAAGCACAAGTACTACTCAAGCGTCTCGCAGATAAGAAGCCCACCACGTTGGTGGATCCATGTTGCGGGGATTCTGCACATATACAGAACTATGCGCAGGAAAACAGGACCTCGGTGTATAGTGGTGTACCAACCATACCCCTTAGTACCCAAAATCCCAATCCAACTAGCTATAGTGTCACATTCATTCTCCGTACTACAGCGAAGCTACCAATGATTAGACATCCCAGAACACGGACTCTTTCAGGAATCGCGGGAGCAAGAACACTCTTTCATAATTCACTCATACTTGTCCACAACGTGCGTATTAAGAGACACAGTATAGTTTAAAATGTTTATTTCAACCAACGTGCTCTAAGACACAGTACACGTGCCAGTACTAGCAGCATAATGCATAAAGATAAAACAGAAGCATGGTTACAATTCCATAGAACACAAACGGGGACAGCATTTTATAAAGGCAGTGGGTATAGGACTAAAAGGCCTTGCCACCCTCCCCGTGCTAGGAACTAGTTTATTATAAAAATAGAAGACCTCTGGGCTTTGTCCGGGGGACCCCCATACCTCAAGATCTAGATGCAAGGTTTACATCATCAGACAAGCACAGCTCTTCTCCCTGGAAAGGTTGTTCTCCAAGTGCCACAAACAGGGAGATCACAATATTAAAAGCACATGAATTTCTCCCTGTGCAGCTGTATTCCATGTTATGTCTAAGTGCGAGGGGCTGACCAGAACAGCAATAACAAGGAACTTTGTTTTTCGACCTTGTACATTGTGTGCAGACGAACCCCACAGAGGACATGAGAAAAGGTGAAAGGCAAAAAGACAGACAGTTCTAATGCTGAATGGGCACAAGCAGAGTCTGGAAAAGCAAAGTCACAGAGTAACGTGTGCAAAGAAGGCATCATGGCAGCTAGGCCTAAGCTAACTTAGCAATGTCGACAATGAGGCCACAATCCACACTACAAAAGGAACACCCCACTATAGTATAACTTCTCTGAATTCCATTCATTGAAATGGCTAATCCAGGACAGGTGTTAATCCCACTTAATTGCAGACAAGCAATAACACAAATGCTACAACAACTAGGGCTTCCTCTTGTGGGAGTGGATGTTATCTTCATGGTAGAGGCCCACAAAGTGTATAAAACAGAGGTGCTTTATTCATGAGTAACAATTCAGGCAGCAGATGCCAATACAGGAAATGTTCACATGTACACTGAAGCACCAATACCAAACAACTACAGAGCTCATGAAAGCTCAACTAAGTTGCATTAACATTTCAGGAACACACAAATTGGTTCCACGGTGCCCTATCATTAGAAAATGTCAGACTGAGTCCCCTCAGCAATGAAGGGGCAACATGGCCAGTCTTAGCCAGCTATACACCATATCCACTAATAGGAGCTCTCACAGCCGCAGAACTTCATGCACTTTACACAAGTAGGGTTAAACTATAAGGCGCTTACCCAAGTTCGATATGCGAACAATCAAAGCGCAACCCCTGCGAGGTCTGTTCGAGTTGCGCAACTGCATCTGGCAATGCCAGCAGTTAGTCCAGTCACTATTAACACAACTAGTGGTAAGGTTCCCATCAGACAGGAGGAAATTCTGTTCTGGATTGCACAAAAAAACAAATCAGCTTGAAGCAGTGTTTCCCCATATGGGGCTACAAGATAAACACAATGGGCTGATTCACAGAACTAATCTGAGATAAAATCCTAAACTTACTACTTTTGGTATTCACAGAAGGCATTTATGCCTTCTGTGAATACCAAAAGTAGTACTTTTAGGATTTTATCTCAGATTAGTTCTGTGAATCGGCCCCTGTATTCTCACAAAATGAATACATAGCGACCTCAGCCCTGGATTTGGGATGAAACTCATAGCCAAATATGCCACGATAGCCTCAATATGTCTAATGTAATATTAAAGGGGAAGCAGCAGCATTGGTAGCACGCCAAAGCCTCAAACAGGTTGCTCTGGCAGACTAGGAGCGCACACTTTCTCTAATTATTGCTGAAACAAATACATTAAAAGATCTACATAATTAGGGGGCAGACTTAATAAACCACAACTGAGGGGTAACTCTGAAAAGCATAACTTGAAACATGTACCAAAGTATTCTATGTAATGCTGGGATAACAAGAAAAATAAGCAAGAAATTAAACCACAGGGTGGATCTCCTCCACAGGAGTCCTCTGAAACATGCTATAATCTGCTCAACTGTGAAACAATTAAACAACCTGATAGGTATCAATATACTGATACAAGTCCTTCTCATTCCTTTCAGGAATCATCCAAAAAAAGACTCGGAGAGAGGAGGACGATCAGAGCGCAGGTCGGAGGACTATGTGAAGTTGAAGAAGGACTCAAAAAGCTCTTTTGACATCACCATAAAAAGGGAAGAGAAGCTCCCACAACAAAAGCCTCCGTTTAAGAAGAAAAAAGTGGCTAGTATGGCACTTAATATGCCATAAATATTGAGGACTCTGCTTCTGAACAAGGAAAGGGCTCTGACTCTGTTAGAACGCGCAGCAGAGGTCATGATAGTTCGCCACAATCTTAAAGAGTTTCTGGTGGTGAAAGCAACTAATGAGTTTGTGCAGGTGGAAACACTGGATCAGAGAGTCAGTTCTCCAGGCAGATTGTATAATTTACAACACCAAATTGAGGGAGATATCATATACCCCATATTATTAAAGTTCTCTTCTGAGAAAACCTAACATTAGGCTATGACATTCTCTTGGCTGAAAAAAGATTGGCCATCTAAGCTTGTACGAAAAGTCTCACCAGGGGAAAGAGCGATAGTACCATTCTTCTCCGTCCTCGTTGCTGAAGAAGTTAAACATGCGTATGCCAAGAAGTGGGCTCTTGTACAAGCCCCGGCATTATATTGCAATCACATGGGCTGGGATGAAGATTCACCTTACCATATAATACCCATATAGTCCAGCCCACAAGTGCAACCACAATACCCCATAAAACACGAAGCTAAGCATCCAATTACAGAAATTCTAACACAACTTGAATATCAAGGCATAATTGAACATTGTATCTCACCGATGAATAATCCTTTCTTTCCGGTAGCGAACCCGGACCATTCATATTGCTTAGTTTTAGACTACAGACAGCTAAGCAGTCATATTCGCATGTATGCAGTGCAAAACGCGCACAATGCAGCACTAATGAATAACATTGTGTGCAAAAAATACAAAACAACATTAGACATTTCAATTGGTTTTTCTGCCAAAACATAGCGCCTGAAAGCAGGTTTTTAACCAAATTTTCTGCACTGGGGTCACAAAAACAATTCTGTTGACTCCCACAAGGGTATAAGAACAGCCTAGGATTGTTCTCTGCCCGTGTAACAGGATTGTTACAGAATTTTGACCAGGAAACATTGTCCTATGTTGATGACATATACCATTTGGATGATGACTTAGAAACACACATGACCAGAGTGAATAGCACTCGTTACAACGCATGCGTTTTCTACGCATGCCATTACAACGCAAGTCGTTACAACGACACGTTGTTACATCGCATGCCATTACAACGCAAGTCGTTACAACGACTTGCTGTAGGGGGGGCGCTGGAGTTTGGAATAGTATAATTTACTATTCCAACTCCAGTGTGTGCAACAGTAGGGAAGGTGTTGGATTTAAAATCCAACAAATCCAACACCTTCTGCCCCCTACAGAAAGTCGTTGTAACGACTTGCGTTGTAATGGCATGCGATGTATCGCATCCGTTGTAAGCGATGTTTCCCGACCAGAGTAGATCGCATTGTTGTAGGATTTGCTCAAATAGACAACAAATTCAATTTCCAGAAATCAAAAATTGCTGTTCTCAGTGTCCTGTTCTTGGGATACAAACTATTTAATGAATACAAGAACTTAGCACCGAATTTCCTAGAGAAATCTGCACTCTTACAACCACCCAACACAATTAAAAAGCTCCAATCACTTTTGGCCTTTCTAAATTTTAGTAGAACATACATACCAGATTATGCACAATGGGTAAAACCGTTTTATGAACTAATCAATCCAAACGTCTCAAGCACATATTGGACACCAAAACATATACAGATCTTGCGTTCAGTACAGACTGACATGTAAGTATCAAAACCACAAACTTGGTGACCCACTTAATCGCTGGGACCACAGGCTGTACATATGTCACTTTCAACGAGGGTGACATTGTACCGATTGCATTTATATTCCATTGCAGAGATGCACTTTGCACCTACAGAAAAAATACTGATAGCAGAACAGACAGCTGCTGTGAAGGAAACATCATTATTCAACAAAGGGAGGGACTGAGGAGCGTTTTTAACGAGGTCCAGCGTACGTGCCCCACAAGGACTAGTAAGCAAAAACGGGTACAAAGTTCCTCTATATTGAAAAGGTGGTTAGAAACCGGGTGGAGGACAGAGTGTAGTGTGTCAGGGAAGACCACTACGTGTATGCCATGAAAAAGAAAAAAAAAAAAAGAAAAAAAGGGGGGAATTCCCTTTTCGGAACTAGGGCTCTCACACACCCAGCAAGCTAGGTGTCATGCTTCATCATATAAGCCTGCCCCTCGTCAGGTCGGCGCTGCAATACCTGACGGGCACCCAATCCGGGGCTCTTTGTCGGGGATCTTTTGTTCCTACCGGTAGGTGCAGTGGGGGTGAGGGGCCTAGTGTGTAGATGTGAGGTATAGTGAGAGTAAAATAGGTCAGTTAATCCTAAAAACCTTTATGGGAAGGTAAACTGCCTAGTGTAAAAGAGTGAGAGGGGTACAGGACTAGTACTGATGCATCTAGTGATAAATGCCCGGCTCTCAAGTGATCGACATGTTTCGTGCCATTGTAGTCCTATAGATCAGGGCACTTCCTCAGGATCGAATTGAACACTATCTACACTGCAAAGGTAAGTGAAATACTACATACCCAAAACACAGGTAGTTGACCTGGTCTGTAAGTAAAGTATACTTGCAACAGTGAGTCGGCGGTATAAACGGACACCAATTGGGTCCGGCGGATTAACGCTCCTTGCGTTAAGACTTACCCTGCCGCCGACAGAGATGCACTTTGCACCTACAGAAAAAATACTGATAGCAGAACAGACAGCTGCTGTGAAGGAAACATCATTGACACACAGAAAATGTGTAATTGTTGTGACTCACTTCCCAGCCTTCGAGGCTGTCACAAAGGCCAGCGTAAGCCTTACATCCTAGATTGATACAGTGGCCCAATTCATTAACACCATTAGATCCAGACTATGTCTTCAACTCTACATTACAAACACAAGCACACCTACAATATGAACAAGAATACCCTGTGTCCAGTGAAATCGTGCCTCCAGATCAGTACGACTTCATAGTTTACACTGATATTTCTGCCCAGCCCGCAGTTGGAACAAAACATCAATACTCCACCGCTTGCTCAGCTCATAAGGATGGAATCTTCCAGCCTCTCAAAACATTTACGCTGTCACTAGGTGATTGTACTGCACAGCTGGCTGAGCTGAAAGCTCTAATTCTGACATTAAAAAATATGGATCCAGAATTCCCTACACATAAAGTGTGTGATTTGTATTATTGTGTCCAGTTTTACATTGAGTATTTACAGTATTGGAGCCAGAATGGATTCAGAGACTCTAAAGGGTATACTATCAAGTGCAATTGCTTTAGGGAAAGGTGGTAAATCTTAAAGCAAGTTTGCCATGAGCTCATGTTATTCACACAATGATCCATGTTGCAGGGAATTCACTGGCTGATGAAGGCGCAAAGGCAGCAGGGCAAACTGCTGTCATAGGTGCAATAACTCGTTCCCATGCGAGGGTGGATCAACACATCATCATGGCTGTCAGAGCTTCGCGCTGCGGCACTTCATTACCAAAGCCATATCCAACAAAATACTCCTACCTATTGAGTGCGCAAAAAATTCAGTTTGCTCCTATTCCCGGAGTGGGGGATAGAGTAATTCAAATTCAGATCGCAGACCAGAATTGATTGTGGCGGCTCATGAGGGGTTAGCTTCTGCCCATGCTGGTTCGGCGGCTATAGTTTCACTGCAACAGCACTGCTACTAGTGGCCTGGTCTACATAAACAGACTACAGACTATGTCCTTAAATGTGACATTTGTCAACAAATACAAATGTCTACCACAACACACCCACCCCAGGCACCACTACTGATTTCAAACAAGCATCTGGCCTGTGTGTATCTGGACCGCTGTGGACCATTAAACAGTGACGCTTCTTTAAATACATACTGTTAGCAGTGGATTCATGCTCTTGATTTCTATGGGTATGGCCACAGTGATCGAATTATCCTCAATATGTTATAATAGATTTGCAAGCCTTCTTTGGGACAAATGCAGTAGCTGCATTCAATTCAGACCAGGGCTCAGCGTTTGCCCCTAAGGCTTACTGGATACCATGGGTACCTTGGGTGTGGCTGTGCAATATTCCTCCCCCTATCATCCTGAGGGAAATTCGATAGTGGGGAGAAAAAACCATGACCTAAGGCAGTCTTTAACAGCTAGAGTCTTAGGTTCAGGTTGTGGTTGATTCCACCACCTATATGGGGTCAAGAGAGCTTTAAACATTCCGCCTAGAAGTTCCTTGGGTGGTCGGACTCCCTATGAAGTTCTGTCTGAAGTCCTGCTGTGGGTTCTGGATCTTGACAATCCTAGCACAGTGCCGGCAAGGCAACCTTTTGATATCAATGAACGTAAGCTGTCTTACAGGATCTGAAAGACTTCTGGGACGCGCAATTGAAGAAGCTCGAGAAACGTTCTGCCACTGGAAAAGGAAAGGTACGACCAGCAACTTCTGGCTGGATTCCAGAGATCGGGGACCTGGTCAGAGAGAAATTTGTGGACAGGAAGGAGTTAGGCCCATCTTACAGCGCGCCAATGCCAGTCCTGGAAGTTGAAGGTACCAGAACTGTACTTTTACCCACCTTGCTGGTTGTAAGAAAAAATGATTTGTGTCGATTGACCTGTTCAAACCACACCATGTGGCCAGTCCTGCACAGTAGGCCACAAGGACTCCTTGGTAGTTACCTGCCTCCTCTCACTACCATACAGGAAATTCCTTTACAAGCACTAACCAACAGAGAGGTTTCTGTTCCCCGGCGTGGGATATCTGACACTGAAGTTTTGCTACTTCTAGTTACATCTACCAATACCATACAAACACTGTACGTGAATTCACAGTTTTCAACACCTCACATCAGCAACGAAGTTGTTTATTATGATACACCATTGAAGTTAACTAGTAGTTCCACACTGCCCCATGAGTCTTCATCACACAAAGGGGTGATTCTGATGCGGTTTGGAAGGCCTCCCAACGGCATTTGCTCTGTCCGAATCGGATCGGGAACGTGTCTTTCCAACCAAATCGGTAGGATGCAAATTAGGCGTTTGGAATATCCCAATCCGAACCCGATGGCCTTCAGAATGACCAAACAGTACGGAGCAGAATCGTACATCTCTACGGGCCGCGTTTCCAAACGACCGATTACGATGCTGGATTTGGACAGCCTTTCCGAATCGTGCCGTTCGACTCGATTCGGCAGTCAGAATAAGACTTTGGGGGCCCGTAGCGGGCCCCCCTGCACCTGGAGCCTTCCCAATCGGGCCCGTGGGGGTACCAATGGGACCCCCCTTGCCAGCCATGCACAGTGTGTCAGGCACCAGGGGATGCCCGCAACAGGGTGCTCGATTTTCCCCAGCCACCCCTTTCTTCAATGGGAGCCTATGCATTCGGTCGGAACACAGGATCCCATTGTAGTCAATGGGAGTCCAACCAAATCGTATCTGGAAGCATCCAGATGCATTGTAATTGGTCGGTCAGACTCTCCCTATCCAAGTTGGTCATAAACCATTCCCAAACCAATTCGGTCGGGAAGATTTCCAAACCGCATTGGAATCAGGCCCAAAGTGTGAAGACACTTGTCCCTTGTGAACATTTCAGCGGTCCCTCTAATTGATGGAATCGTTTGGGATAAGGTACCATTCGACATCTTTGCAATTACCGTATGTATTCAAAATATCGCTGAATGATGTAATCACTCCTGGCAGCATCTCTGGTGATTGGAATAATAATACTGTAAGATCTATGCTCTCTGAGCTGGAACATTATACTGTATTTGAAAATGAAGATATGTACATTGGAAAATCTAATTATGATGAACTTTGTTGTTACCATCACTATGCGTATGATTACTTACACAGAGCTAGTACTCCATGTGCAGTATTTAATTGTACACAATGGGAACACCACCACCTTTGGGTAGCTCAGAAATATACTCCAGAAGTTTGCATATTTTTCTAGCAATGACGATGTAGACGTAGAGTTTCATTATTATAAACTTCTCCCTTACTCTGCAAAGAAAAATATGCTGACTGAAACAAAACTAATTTGTTCGACCCCTTTTATTTTCAATTTGTCGATTCAAGGGTTTAACTTTTGGAAAGACAATATTGATTTAAAAACTGGGGATTGAAATACTGGCTAGTTCAAGGTAATGAGGCTTTGTTCAGAGCAAGTCTAATACCAAGACAAATTATTTTCCTGAGCAAAACTGTACAACAAACATCCTGTAGGCTTGGCCAGGATAAAGGATTTGAAAACACCAAACATTCCCTCATTTGCACATTTTGGAAATTGGCAACAATTCACAAATTATGCAGAGGAAATATTAAACAGTATGCTAAGGAATGGTACATACAATTCTTCACATTCCAGTCCAAAGGAGTGGCTAGGATGGCCATTACCAATGGTTGTCATGCATGTTTTTTGAACAACATGAAGGGTTTTAGAATAAACAGACCAGATTCATGATATGTGCAGACACAACACTCGGGAGTGGTAACAACGTATAGCGTGGGAAAGTTAAGCCTTCAATGGTTAAAACATTCCACTTTAGACGAGGTGAAAGAACACTTGTCTCTCCTTTCAAATGACATGGATTTACAGAATTTTTGTTAGGTTCTAGAAAGCCATGTCATAAACGCTTTTTGTATACCATGTATAGCAAATTGTGAAGGTGTCACAGCAGGTAGCTGCTGAGCTGATACGCGAGGTTGACAGGGTGGATTTAGGAAATACTCTAGCAGTAGTTGACAATGGTATTACTACTTTGTCCACTAGAATGTATTCTCTGAGTAACATTGTGTCATCAGCTACATCATACCAGGTGACATAGCCCTCTCACAACATGGACAAAGTTAGCTTAGATCTATCATGCTATTAAGCTGAACTTTACAGACTCGGAGCAATGGTCGAATGCCTTGGAAGCACTTGAACATAACTGATTTATTTCTGCCATACAATTTAACACGAGAGCAGACGTAATGGCAAAGAAAGGGCGCAACATACATGATGTTAAACATAGAACATTGAGAGACATTATCATTCACCGTGGCGGAAGTACCATCAGTCGATTGGATAATTCATGGATTTATTTCTCTGCCATTTTCTAATATTCCACTTTAGGTCCTGTTTTAAACACTTTGAGGTGGGCAGGTATGAAGCGTTAGGGGAGAGATTTCTACATGAGACATGGGTCCTACGTTTTGATTACAGGTGTAAGAATGGAGACACTGAGGTTTATCTTAGTTGCACAGACTGCAAGATACTTTCACCCATACTTTAGTTTGTATGGAGGTTACACTTCACAGAGCATGTAATGCTTTCAAGGCAAACTTAGGTTGTTATCTGAAGGGTTCTCCCAGCTGCTGTAATTCGTCTGGCATTCAGATTACTTTCTGATGGGAGTTATTTAATGTTGAACCGGGAGTGTCCTATGTGGTGACGGTTTCCAGGCTCCCGACCTATTGTACAAATGTGCTTTTTTCATCGGCTGGTACAGTTAGAGGAGTGAAGGGTTGGCCTTCAATTCCTATTTTTAATGTGAACTTTGATAGTCTGAGCAGACTGAAAGCCTTATTGTTTAAGAAGGAAGTTTCTTTAACCATTGCAAAGGAGAGGTTTGATCTGCAATTTGCCAAGGTCTTCTTCTGAAATACAATCGCTCCTATGCACTTACTTCCCACAGCACTTTGGAGTGCTCCAAATACTGCGGGAGTAATACATTTTTTTAAAGCTATTGGGTCTAGGTTTGCTAGCACTTTCCACACTGCCATCAGAGTGATTTCATCATTCATACACTCATTGGTTTTCAGTGTCTTTGGAGGCATTCCGATTATTCTATTTCTAATTGTTGGGATCCTGTTTCTATTTTTGCAGCTCTGCAATGGATGTTCCACCAAGCTGCCAAATGGGAATGGCCCTACCACATGTGCTAATCTGTGGTGAACACATGTTGCAGTATTTTGCCTAGCCCTTACTTCAGGAAGTGAATGACAACTGGTCTTTTTCCTATTGACCTGTATGGTTACGTTGCGTGTAGCACGTGTTCCACTTTTTTATGTGCACTTTCGAGTGTGCCATGGATATATGCCTTGGAATATGCAATTGGTCCAATCTACGGATGTGGAATTGCTGATGGGTCCTTAAAGAATACATTTGTAAAGATATCCTGAGTGATTACTGTGTTATGAGCCTTCTCTGGAAGCCTTGTCCCTTGGATTTTTGGATCCTTGATTATCCATTGCAGATGCACTACTGGCTGTCACACCTTCAGCTGCTTCTGACTGGGTAAGATACAACCATGTTTGTTCTTTGGGACTTATGATTGGGACACCAACAGAAACATCACCTGTGGCAGCTAGAAACACCATGGTTTCTAATGAGTCTCCTAACGTTTGAACTATCCTGGCAGTTTCAAGAACCTTTCAATTGGGCATTATTTTGAACATGAAATTTAATTTCTTTTTATGCAGATATTAATTGTGTATTTTTGAATTGGCTTTCAGCAATTTAGCTTCCTTTATGCTCTGTTATGAAAGTGAAAATATTTTTTAGACTTTTATGTTTCATGAGCAATTTAAACTTTGATTTTAGTATATTTTTTGGTTTAATATGAAGCTTTTTAGTCAACTTACAGACAAGGTGGGTGTCCTGAGGTTAGCAGGCCCTGTGCACAAACAATTCCATTTTGCATAATCATGTTTAAAGTTGACATCCTTTTTAAAGATGACTTTTAGCACACATTAGCTTGAGCACCCATATGAGATAGTGTACTCAGAAATGATTTGCTTACAAATACATTTGTTTGTAGGCACATTATCATACCTTAGAACATTCTGTCCAAGGACGGGGTACACAGCGCAAACTGTCCTCGTTTGTTGTTGTCTGTTCGGAGACAGCTCTGGGTAGGTAGAATTGCAGTGGAAGAGGCATCTTTGCCTGGAACTCTAAGATGCAATGTTTCTAGGAATTTAATACTGATCGGCATTATGGAATTGTGTGAAGAGGACACAATTTGCCAGGCCTTGAGAACTATTAAGAAGAGTTGTTTTGTACAAACTTGAGAATCTTAAGACCTATCACAGAAGTTGAGCTCCAGTATGAATTTTACTTCAATTCAAAACGCTCATCAAAAAAATGCATTTCATTTTATCCTATTAAACATTTCAAAATGGTGAATTATTTTGTATATATCAAGGCGCTATGATACATTTTTAGCAAAATTTGAAATCCGTGACAGCTGATATATGTTGTTTATGTTTATCACTTTACAAGTATTTAAACATTCCCCAAAATGGCTTCACACAGTTGACAAAGGCTGTTGTGCAGCCGAAATGCATTCTATGCCTTTAGTTGGAAAATAAAAGTTAAAAGAAGAGTCTTCGTGTGCTGGACCTCTTTGATGTTGAATGAGGACTGTAGTAATGTGTGTGAGTATATATACATATTTATATATCTATACATACACACACGCACATACATATATATAGTCATTCATATAGTACACAGATATATTATTTGTTCTGTAAAATATTGAGATATATGAAAAATCTTATGCAGTCAATAAATAAGATAAAAAGAAAAAAAAATTGACATATGTTTTAACTGTAAAAGAATATTATAAAATAATGTTTTTAGACTACTGTCCCAGACAAACTAGCGGGTCAAGTTAGGAATGCAGGTCAAGTCATACCCAGTGTTATGACTTCCAAAATATTTCAACAGTGAGTCGGGGGCACCTAGGCTGGCAGCAGGCATCATAGACCCCCTCCTTTCAGGAAAACCAAAGAAGACCACGGGCAAAGCTAATGGGAGCGAAGAGAACAATGCCACCGCAACTAATAACACCATGTCTGAAGGTGAGTCTGGGGCTGGATTGCCATGTTTATTTACGCTTTTTTGATTTAACAATAACTAAACTTACTTCTTTTTATTATGGCATAGCCTTCTATAGTTTCCCTTTTTGTATTTTTCGTACTTTTCTCCTAACTACCCCTAAATTCCCCTTTTACATTTTTAAGGTAGCCTGTTGCAAAAGGAACCCTTCAAGGATTTGCGCTGACCTGTGTAGGCCTTATAATGTGAGTGGCATTCATAGTGTAGGTCAGTAGTGCTTACCTGATAAGAGTGGTTCTTATTATGGATGAAATCTGCACCAAAGGACAGTTTCACCCGTCTTAACCCTAGCTGGAAATTCCCACCAGGTATGAATCCAAGGCTAAACGTACCTAGAGTGCACATCTCAAATCACTTTCATGATACCTGTACTGCTTTTGGCATTTGGCAAATTGTCATACTTCCCTGGCTCAGCTCAGATCCATGCCTTTGTTCCCTTTACTGAGTCAAGCTGGTTACTCTTCTGTGTTGCCCCATTCCCCCATTCAACTATGGCCGGGCCTCAGGGATGGGACCCCCCAGGCCGATATCGGCCCAGGGAGGGAGGCCGCACAGCCCCCTCCCCATTCAGTAAATGGATGACATAGTGGTGCAAGATTCAGTCTGTGGAGCTTTACTCTTGGGGAGTTGGCAGTAAGAAAGTGAACCAGTGTTTGTGACAAGAACATGCAGGGCTTTAAGTGGGAAAAGAAAACTGGGGGTGCTCTAAAAGGGGCGTGGCAAATCCCTTAAAGGGGTGTGGCCTATCCGAGTAGGGGCGTGGTCTAAATCAAGATAACTAGCATTGTGTGCTTAAGAAAATCATGAAGTCGCATCCAGCAAAGGATAATAAAATAGGCAAAAAGGTATATTTATTAAGTATAAGCCATAAAATACCAAACACTTTAAAAAACATGTAAAAATTATTTACATTACTTAGAAATCTATTGCAGGATTTCCCAAAACCCTTGAAGATATTCACTGTGTCTATTTTGCTGGGGTTTCTCACAACAATTTTCTTCAGCAGACCTTCTACCTTTTGCCAGCCAACTCTTTACATACAGCTTTGCGTCAAATGTTTCAAATGGAGGACCATTGAGTTTTACCCAAAAGCATGAAGAAATGGTCTCTACAAGAAGAGAGGCCCTTGTTGGACTAGCAATTAAGTTCATTGTGCTGAAACCTCTCTCACAATCCGCATTACTTGCTGGCAGGGTTTCCATGCAAACTACTAACTTTTTTAATGCTTCAGGGGTTTTCTTTCCTCTAAAATCTTTGAAAAGTCTAAAAGCTTGGATAGTATCTCTTGCTGGCAGCTGAAACTCTGAACACAGTTTCTGGATATCTGTTTCACCATAAAGAATGCATTCATCACCAGAAGGCACGTTGCCTGCATCTAGCACACTGAAGCTGGCTATAAGTTCTTTCTCAGAATCTGGGGCACATCGTTTATTGATATTTACAGACAGACTTTGGTAAAACTGTTTTGATTAAGGGCAACAGAGTTACTTCTACCATGGAAAAGAGGAACATTCTTGAATTTGCCCTCGTCAACTGCTCTCTGAGCCGCAGAAGCAAACTCCCCTGGTGAGTCCTTCATTGCTCTAAATATACGTACTTGACTAACCAAAAGTCTGTGGGCATTAACAATTGTAATGTCCCTCCTCTGTAAGGAGAGTGATAAGTCTTTGAGCTCTTGAAGTGCATCACACATTACCCCCAAATCTCTGATAAAAGAATAGGATGTAAGCTTCTTCAAGAGACCTTCATACTTACTCCGGTCTCTTATGGGTCTGGATGGGTCTTTAGAAGCATTCTCAAAATGTTTGCACAAGGCAGGGAAGCAGTTCCAAACAGCTTTCACAGATCTGTAACTGGATGCTACCCATCCAGTATCAAGCCTTTTCCCTATCTTCTGAAGCTGTACACATAGCTCGCTGGCGGCCAGATTTAGCTCTCTCTGGTTTTTTGGTGACATGCTGTATGTGGCATACAATGAGTCCATGAAAATCTTGAAGTGATTGACCCCGGCAACCTCATCAACTGTATCTGCCACAGCAAGTTCTAGTCTGTGAGCCAAACAGTGCCATGTCAGTACAAGATTTGGAAATTCTGATTTCAGCAATGCTACTACTCCTCCTTTTTACCAAACATTACTGCTGCTCCATCTGAACATACTGCAATCAAGATATCATGTAGCAGACTTTTTGTGAGTCCAACTTTTTCGAAAGGAGAGCTGTCTTTACGCCAAGGGCATTTGTTTCTGCCAGCTCCAGAAGGCCGAAATAGATGGTCCCTGGCGTACTTTCATTTCCAAAAATGCCACGGAGGTAGATGATTAAGGTAGAAGCATTGCTAATAGAAGTGCTTTCATCAATTAATACTGTGATCTTTGGTTTGTGTTGTCTGATATAACAGACCAATCTTTGTTGCATTTCCAGTGCAATGTGTTTTATTATTTCAGTTGCAGTCACATTGCTGTGCAAAACACGGCCCATTGCACTGCCATTCTTTGCCTGAAGGAGAATTAGATCAGGGTGGTCAGTGAAAGGGCGATCTTTTTTGCCAAGTAGTAGGCAGTGTCAAATACCCTGCATGTGCTCTCCATATGTTTTGCATTACATTCGTGTACTGTCACCACCAATGTATTTTCCTGCTGAGCTGTAAGAATGTCTTCAGCTGCCAAGTGACCAGCGCTCACCTTATGCTTCATAATCTTCTTCCTGAGCTGTTTCTGCCTGAAAGCTTTTCCGTCACCGGAAGGACCAACCTCACCATCAGAAGGGAATATAATGTAAATGAAACGACCCATGGATGGATAAACTGACTTATGGGTGGACGGTCGGTTGGTTAGAAATAGACATATGATTGAGAAAAAAGACGGGCAGGTACGTATCTAGAGAAATCAGACAGGTTTTTGAGGCATAGAGATGACGGGCCGACAGGGGCAGGGCTGCACTGGTAGTGGTAGTGTCACTGCTGCTGGATTCTGTTGTAGACCCTCATCCCTCGCTTGCTTTAAGGCAGAGCAGGGTCACACTGGTTGCTGGAGAAATCTTGCTGTAGGCCGTAAAAGCAGGGTCGTGCCGGTTCTAACCAGCTGTTGTTGTGCCGATGGCTGGCACGATGACGTAGGTGGCGCTGCTTGTTCAAAGAGAAGGGAAATCCCGAGAGAAAGTGTCTCTCTTCAAAGGATTTCCCTTCCTGCTACAATGACGTCACGCCTTAATCAGTGTGCGCGCATGCTCACCCGAAACACCAAACAAAAACCGGGACGTCTGGTCACCGTACCTTTGACCTTTGAGGCCCGAAAATAGAGCCCCCTAGAGACCCCTTTTGAGGCCCCCCCAAAAAAAACTGGGGGTGCTCAGACCCCCACAGACCCCCCCCCCACTTAAAGCCAACACTACCTGCACAAACCTTCTTTTCAGTTCTAATATGTAGTGCCCCTATTTGTCATTTTGTCAGTCTTCCATGCCACAGAGATGAGGTACTGCCAGCACATTAATGAGCTGTGCCTAGCCCTGTCTATGCCCTTCCTCGTGGTGAGTGGTTTAAGCAGAAGTTCGGAAGGGGATTAATGGATGGCTGGTTCAAAGGGGCAGCAGAGACTTCTGCCCTGCTGATGGTGTTGACTGCACTGGTCTGCATGGATGTTGCGTAACAACCAGAGCTTCTGACGTTGGACCTGGAGAACTGGGTTCAGCTTAAAATTCCGTGATTCAGTGCAAATCACTTGATCTCCCTGTGCCCACAAAAAAATGTATGTGTCCTTGAGTAATGTAACTGGTGCTCATGTAAAGCGGTCCAATACCTTTGGGTCAATTCGTGCTTTATAAAAACACTGTTTGGTTGCTCACAAGCACTAATATTCTTTCTGTCCTTGTACATGTTTCTTACCTGCAGTGCAAATGTACCTAATAAAAGCACACACCATTTAGGATTTCGGATTGTACAAAATGAGCATTTATCTTTCAGCATTTCCTACCACCTACACATAAGAAATGTTAGTTGACTCGAGAAGTCTACAATTTTGTGAAATGCGTCCTACAGTTTATCTCCCTGTCCACCCCAAGATCACAGTAATCTCTGGGCATCTTCCAATCAGAGCATAGCAATCTCTGCACCTAGGCCCCCATGCAGTTGTTAATGTGTAAAAAAATAGGTACATGGGTGCACTTTTTTTTCACTACCCACTGAATCCATTAAATTAAATCTGACAGAGCCCTCTTTCACCACTGGTGTGCTGGGACATGTATTCCACCTCCCATTCATGTCCCTGGAGAGCCCCTAGCACCATTCTCATACCAAAGAGCTTCATAACCTCTTACAAACAGTGGCCAGCCTCCATAGTGGAGCCCAAGGACTTCTCAGATGCGGCAAGGAACACCAGCAAGGAACACCCCTACTCCCTGAAAGAAGAAATATTAATAATTCAGAATTTTTACAGAGCAGATTACACTGCACTTCTGTTGTTTCTAAGAGTTATTAAAAGCAATTGTATATTTCTATGACCCAATTTGCGGTTGCCAATGTAGCACAATCAGAAGGATAGAAAGCTAAGAATGTCTTTCTGGGTAGCAGTGTACCAGGGGTATCATAGGCTGCAATGTAAAACAAGTATTGACAATCCAGTAGGTCTTGCCGTTGAGACCAATTGGCAAAACTAATTTTGGCAAATAGCTTTACAAAAATGAAAAGGGAAAGCAACAATGGCAACAAAGTGTGGGTAGGCAGTAAAAGAAGCAACAACAGGGGCAAAAGTGGCAATGGAGGGTGGGCAGGAAGAAGCAACTAAGGCAATGGAGGGTAGTTGGGCACTGAGCAACAACGACAATAGACAGAGGATGGACAGGGAAAAGCAACAAATGGAGGGTGGATTGGCTGACACCTAGTCACAACAGAGGAAGGGTGAGTGCAGCAGGGCAGATGGGCACTAAGCCGTAATGGAGAGACGGTGGGTGGTGTAAGAGCAATAACTGCAATGGAGGTTGGGAAGGGGGGGTGAAAAAGCAACAACAACAATGTAGGGAGGGTGGGCGTACACTAAGCAACAGAAGCAGCGGAAGAAATGTGGGCAGACACTAAGCCCAACAGCTGCATTGGGGAAAACAACATCAGCAATGGAGAGAGGTTTGGCGGGGACTAGCAATTGCGGCAATGGAGGGAAAAAGAAACTGCAACAATGGAGGGAGGGTGTTTGGGGAAAAAGCAACAATGGCATTGGAAGGGGGTGGGTGTACACTAAGCAACAGCGGCAATGGAGAAATGGTGGGTGGGGAAATGTAACATCAACAAATAAGGGCGAGTGGGCAAGGAAAAAGCACCAGCAGAAAAGGAGGGAGATGGGGAAAAAGCAATAGTAACAAGCATTAGCATAGCCAATAGGTCTCGCCTTTGGGACCTTATAAGTGTTTAGCCAGAGCTATTGGCTTTGCCAAGGTCGTTAAGCTATGTTGTACAGCATTGTGGCTGCTGTGCAGCATGCTGAAAAGTTATAATCAAAATGTGTTATAAGAACTTTTGTTACCTTATTTATAACAAGAAGACATTATGTACAACTGAACGACCCTATTAAGAAAAGAATTGTGTTCTAGTTTTTTGGTCCTTGCAATGGTGGCAACTTCTTCCTGCCTGTTCTAATTGCAAATCTGGGAGAAGCCATAAGGGTATCCAGAAAAATGTAAAAGAACAGAATGGCACCACTTCCCAAAGCCAGGCAGAGGAATACTGTTTCAATAAATGTCCGCTCAAAATCTATGGCTTTCTGTGAAAATTGTGCTGAAAATGCACCCTCTGGCACATATTTTCAAACTTTTCTTCAGGAAAGCACCCTGTAGAACTACCTAAAAACTGCAGTATTGCTAACGTGCTGCTTCTAATATGATACAGGCATTTACGCCCACCAGTTTCAAAGTTCACTTACCCCCACTATTGGCAAACTGCTGCTATGAAACCTTATAAAAGAGCGAGGTTTCGTTATTATTAACGCAGATGTTACTGTACAACCTATCAGAAAGGGGAGGGATTGGCTTCTTAAATAAGACATTGCTAAGTGACACTGAATTATTTCTCTTTCAAGCTGCAGATGTCACCACCGATCCTCCATGTTCAAAGGCTGCCTTAAAGAAACTTCACTAGGGAGGCAATAAATATCACAGAGTCTGTAAATCACTCTCTAACTGCTGCAGATATGTACACGTTATGTACTTTAAGCAGGGCCACTGGAGTTATGTGATTTTCGGGCTGCACTGTTCTGCGCTTAATTATGGTTTATCACACTCACGTCATAATCTACCAATTGCTCCCTAATTTGGGGGCATATTAACAAGGTGCGGCGATAATATTATCGCCGCTTTAGAGCCCGTTTTCGGGCGAAAAGCGGCGATAATATTATTGCATTATCAACAAGGGCAAGCTAGCGCGTGTATCCTTGCATTGGTGAATAGACATTATATCGAATGATAAATATCGAATTGTAGTAATATCGAAGTTGCAATATCGAATGTTAGATAATATCGAATACATGAATATCGTAATCAAAAATATCGTTATTTTATTTCTTTAAAAAATATCGAAGTACAAAATATCGAATAAGTAATATCGTAAGTAGATAATATCGAATTGTTAGTATTGTAAAAAATATCGAAAAAAATATAGAAACTGTAAAATATTAATTTTTAGTCAATAAGTAAATATTATGTATTGTTATTAATTTTGTATTATTAAAAATGTATTAATATTAGTGTGAAAATTTATTTAAAAAAAATTGTAATATATGTTTTAGGAGCGGGATGTTTAGTTATTAGGGGTAAAAGGTGGGGAGTATTTTAAAAATATTAGTGTAAATTTAGATATTAATTTTAAATTTTTAGAAATTAGAAATTAATTTAAAAAATAAAATTTATATTAAAAGTGTAAAATATATGTTTTTGTTTAGGAGCGGGATGTTGGGTTATTAGGGGATAAGGGTGGGGAGTAATTTAAAAATATTAGTGTAAATTCATATTTAAATAGAAAATGTATAGAAATTCGAAATTATTTTAAAAAACGAAATTTATATTAAAAATGTAAAATATATGTTTTCTTTTAGTAGTGGGATGTTGGATTATTAGTGTATAAGGGTGGGAAGTATTTAAAAAATATTAGTGTAAATTTAGATATTAATTTAAAATTTTTACAAATTTGAAATTAATTTAAAAAACGAAATTTATATTAAATATGTAAAATATATGTTTTCTTTTAGGAGCGGGATGTTGGGTTAATAGGGGATAAGGGTGGGGAGTATTTAAAAAATATTAGTTTAAATTTAGATATTAATTTAAAAATTTGAGAAAATCGAAATTAATTTAAAAAACGAAATTTATATTAAAAATTTAAAATATATTTTTTGTTTTAGTAGTGGGATGTTGGGTCATTAGGGGATAAGGGTGTGCAGTATTTTAAAGATATCAGTGTAAATTTAGATATGAATTTAAAATTTTTAGAAATTAGAAAATAATTTAAAAAACGAAATTTATATTAAAAAGTTAAAATATATGTTTTGTTTTAGGAGGGGATGTTTCGTTATTAGGGGATAAAGGTGGGAAGTGTTATTTAAATAATATTTTAAAAATATTTATTAAGTAGAAATTTAAAAAATTGCAAATAATTAGAAGAAATAAAGTAATTTATAAATATAAATAGTAAGTTGTTTTTAGTACTGGGATGTTGGGTTATTAGGGGAAAATGGTAAAGTTGTTAATATTGTAAAACATATATATTTAGTGTCCAGCATCTTCCCTGACTTAATACTCACTGGAGTGGGAATAGTAATTTATATGGGGCCCATTAGGATGTCGGGCGGAAGCACTACCGCCGTGCTGGCGGATGCAAAAACCACCAGTTACCGCCTGCACGCAGCAGTCCACACGCCCGCCCGATTACGATGCGAAAAGTCAGCCAAACACCGCCGGCAAGCCAGCGACACCGTCCGCCATCAAAGTGCGCCCGTACACGTAGCGGCGCAGCACTATTGACACACACCGTCCGACGAAACACGTACCGCCCGGCGTACAAATTACGATGCCGCACACAAACTGAACCCACGGCTAAGAGACACCGTACGTCAAACCGAAGCGGTAACACGAACGCCGAGCACGGACACCGAAGAAGCGGCACCCCCGAGCATGAATCCAGCACTGCAGGCCCTCCCTATGCTCTATCTGATGCACCACCAAGGACGCAACGTACCGCGAAGACGCAGGTAGGCACACATACAACAAGTGCACGCAAACAGCGCACACAGTGCAAGGGCGGAAAAAGCGGACAACCCCCCACCCCCGCGTGTACACGACACATCTACCATAGCATCCACATATGACACACAGGCCAAATTGTAACATCTCGTAACACATGTGTACACACCACCTGGGACTAGGAACCAACCACCCCGTCACGGCCCCAAAGCGGCGATGACGCTGCCACACATGCGCACAACGCAGAGGCCAACCGCAGCGCCATGCATGCGTCGCACACAGACACAGGGACACAACCAAGCAGCACACACACCAGCCCCACCCCGAACGCACATGACACGTGACAGGCCTGCCACAGACATGTCCCCAACGCCCAATTCACGGACAACACCCAACGTCACACAACCGACGCACACATGTCAGTGAAGTCACGCAACAGCAGGACACACCCCAGTGCAACAAACATGGCGAAGCACACAGCGGCGGCAACACCAACTAGGAGAAGCAGGGCCCCTTCGGGAAGAGGAACGCCAGTACCACACTGAAACACCCATACCACCCTGCACATATGAACAAGACATACAAAACGGAACACCAAAGAGCCCGGGGACCGACAACAGGTGGCCCAAGAATAACACTCACACACAAGGCCCAACGCAGAGCGGAAAGGCAGCCTGCCGCCCACACAAGGGAGAGCAGACAGCACTGAATGACCTTCCATTCCAACTCCGAAACCACAGCCCTACGAAAGAAGCCGGTGAATACAGCCATTGTCCAATAAAAGACCAACACAGGCATGCAGAGGAGACCGACCACAGGGCAGATAGCGCATATCACAGAAGAACACAACGGACGGGAAAGAATAAAGAAAACACTCCCCCATGTCGGCCCCATGCAAGTTAATTGGAAGGAGTCACACATCACTGACCTTGAACTGTCTGAGAAGCATGTGGGATGAGGGCCCGTGTCCTCCGCACAAGCCAACAGAACACAAGTCCTGTCTCCCTACGACTACACAGAGCTCACAGCAACCTCGGAGCGTGCACATTGCAGACTGCACACACAGCCGGAGCACGCCACCACAACGCACCGCTGCAAAATGGCAACCGCAACACACCTACCCAACTACGCCGGACAGGTCAAGCTGTACAAAACCAACCTGATACATATATTGGGATGCGAACTCCTGTCCCTGCTGAACGTAAGTTACCGACTGACTTACCGCATCACATTGTTCAGCTGCGTCATACCCGTCTTCTACTGTCGGAGGTGTCCCTACCAGCATCCCGTGGAGATGTGTCTCTCCAACCCGGCATGTCTAAAGGCGGACCTGCTAGTACTACTCCTCCCTCTGGACGCACACGACAGGGCCTGCTCTGCCTATGGGGGCATGGCGTATGTGGCCAACATCGCACCCGCACTGAAATGGGACCACTGTGCCTCCACACGACGGATCATCGAGCACAGCTACATCGAATGTCACCCAGCATGCCCCATCATGGTCCTCCAAGGGACAACTTACGAACAACACCTTGACAGCCACCATCCGCTACATTGGCTGGCAAACATAAACACCACCAATGACATGGAAGCCCTGCTGGACGGCATCGCATACCTGACAACCTGTAAATTCGTCGGACCCCAACGCAGGTTCCCCGATTGACCTATGATGTCCAACCCCGCACCCATGCTTAGCTTCCGCACGGACTGGCCAGTCACCACCACAACAGCCATACCAAACGACCGGCAACAATTACCACACCATCAACGACATCGCCATGACATCGGATATGACCGGGACATGCACACTGTTCCCCATCACATCCAGGAACACCGCATGCATCGTGGGAGGCAGTGGCATGGGGTCTGTGTATCGCACCCACATGGACGGAACTGCACGAACAACCAGGACACGACATGGATCCAGCGCCCATGGACACACACACCGCTCAGTGGACATGAATAGGTCGCCTGGAGTCTGTGGGTGCTGCACCCCTCCCACCCCCGCCCCGGGAATCCCATACCAGGACCTTTGCACGGACGACAAGTGCAAACAACAACAACACGACCCCAGTGACTGTGACATGTCCAGTAACCACCACATTGCAACAACAAGTGGCACGCCGCTGCATGCACGCAAGCACATGCCCTGATGTCATCTCACATGCACGCGTGCATGAGGAACAACCGCAGCAAACCTGTCACATGGAACTGAGATGGACTGTGCCCATGATGCCAAGCGGTCTGGTAGGCTACTTGTATACCGTCTGTGTCAAAGTCCGCAGCTCCGCAGCTATACGTAAATGTACATTAGCACAGCCTTGGCCAAGCAGATGTAACTCTGAAGCCCACATCCCACATGCAACAGCCAATCACATGTAACCCCACACCCTATCCCATTTGTAATCATGCTCAGTATATCCTCAACATGTATTCCGCTGCCAGTAGTGTCCACTATACTGCATCACAGAGGACAGAAGACTCAATATAATGTTTGAAACCAAAACTGTCTCCGCTGACTCATTTCACAAGTACGAATGAGAGAGGATGAGAGTATGTGAAGTACACGGCAGTCGTGACATGACCATGTAGTCCACTGGTATTGGATGTCAACGCAAATGAGTAGCACAACTGTGGAAGACACACATGTGTCGTGTGAAGTCGTATGGACGCAGTGCTCAGGTGGGTGGGTGCGACGGGTAGATGCGCACATGCCAAGTTGGAGCACGCCGTGTTGGGAGGGGTCATGAACAGTACACCACCGCTTCCCTGGGCATTGTGAGAGGACACCTGTCGGGGGGAAGTGAACACGTGTGTGCACAGCAGCCGGGCACACGAACAATGCGGAACCAGGCGCACACGTCAGCCCACCCTCCGTGGACTAGCTGGATCCTGTTGTGCGCCCGCCATGCCCCTTGACAAGGCACACACAGCCCCAGTCGACCAGGTGTAACCCCAACATAGTCAATCCGCACAGGCGATACAGGGCACGGGATGGCAGTGGAGCATGGTGTGTGAGAGGTCTCCTCGCGCTCCTCCTGGTCATATCACGCAGGCAATAGAACCTCAACGTGTAGCATGGCACAAGTCAAATGGAAGTGTAGGGGGACGCACCTCAGCACGAGCAGCACTGACGTCACGGGAGGTGGCTCGCACCATCCCATCCATTGCCCATTATACCAACCACGCCACATGCCATTGCGACTAAGTGCAAGCGCGTGCGCCACCACCCCGAGCCCTCCCCAGAGAGGCCAAAGAGTGAATGTGTGGGCCATCAGTCACAGACGGACGCGGCCTGGCCGCAAGGGCAGCCACAGCCACTGGGTGTCGCAGGTGGCGGATCCGGAAGGCGAAGACTGTGATGCATAGTCCATGCAGGCCGGGTCTCCATTTGGAGCACCACGCAGGTGGACGGCGTCCCGCCACACATCATACCCTGAGACAGCCCACTCGTGCAACTGGACCCACACATACACTCCTTGCCCTCTCTGGTGCGAGCTTGGGGCTGCCTGTGCAAGCGCTAGCCTCGCAGGTGCACATGCATATTGGGGGAGCGAGGGGAGGACATGAGGGCTGGGGCGAAGATGACTGTATCACTGTCAGTGAGTACAAGGGATGACCCAGATGTGGAAAGGAAGAGACGTGTCCCGTGTGTACTGCAACTAGTCGCCAATCCAACTACCCCCCATGTCCGGAATGTAGGCCCGCACCTAGGCCCGCCCATCCGCCACATCGAATATACCACCAGCACAACAACCTTCCCATTCGAAACACTGACTGGGGGTGGCGACCAGTGAACAAACATGTGTAGCCTACCCACGCGTACATGTGGGCCCTCCATGATCCATGTCACCTGCGGCAAAGTCATGACATGCGCAATGAGGGAAGTGAGGTGAGCTGTCCGCCCCACGCACAGAAGGTGCATCAGCTCCACAGACCCAGCAGCGAGTCCAGCAGGGGTCACATGTGCAGGGGCAGCTGTGCCTGGTGTGAAGGCACATGCACATAGACAGCACATCGACCAATGTGTAGTCTGCCCACATCTACAGTCCATCATCATGCGGACATAGGAATTGTACACAGGGCAACACATCTTAGTGGGTGCACCCACCGTGACCAACAATGCGCAATCATCGACGTACCCGCCCTGTGCATGGCCCCCCACCCAACGGAGGCACATCCAGTGCCACCATCCCACACACACAAGCCTTCCACGGAACATGCTGTGTCCAATGGTCAGTACAGAGTCAGCGCCCATCTGGTGGATCCTGAACAGGAGACACATGCACACACATGATAGCTCCCACTATGTACGTCTGCCACCTGGCACGTGCAATGTAACCTCTCACCTGTGACGTGTGACTGCAAGCACACAGCCGTCTTGGCATGGGGCTGTCAATGTGGACACCTGTCAATGTTTCGGGAGGTGTGATCCGTACAGTGCTGTACATAGGGTGCAGTGCTGACACCTACTACTGTCTCATATCCCCTCGTGCCACAGGTCCCACTTGTTTTGGCCGCTCAGCCTGTGCCCACATCGTCGTCGTCGTGTGCCATACTCATCCAGCCTCGGAAGCAGTGCCATGCTCAGCAGACATTCATGTTGCCGTGGCGTTGCCGCTTGACGAATATGCAGTCAGTCCCCATCAGCACGCCCCGCAAGTCATTGGGGCCTAGATCCCCATGTGCATGACCATGGCAGTGGTTTGCATCACTAGCCATTGCCATTGGTGGGAGACCTGTGTAAGTGTATTGTGGCCGTGCCGTCCCTGCTTGACAGCTGGGCTGTGACTCATGTGCTTGCTCAGTCATGTCAGTGATGTGAATGCGAAATTGCTATGTGTTGTGTTGCTCTGACATGTGTCCACTGCCATCTTCCCTAGGCGGAGACCGAACATTGACCGCCCATACCAATTGCTGGCGGACATGGAGGATACTGAGGTCATAAGGAAGTTTCGGCTGGACAGGCCAACCCTGCATCGACTGTGTGCCATGTTGGAACCCCATCTCCGTCCCCGCAGGGTGTATCCGACAGCATTCACCCCCACGGCTAAGGTGATGGCCGCCATGCATTTCTTCGCCACTGGGTCATTCCAGCACACAGTGGGCAGTGGAGGAGGGATGTCCCAGCCCATGTTCAGCAAGGTGCTGAGGGATGTACTGGCAGCCATGATGCTGTACCGAAACAGGTACATCAGATTCCCCAGGGCTCGTGAATTGGCGGCAGTGAAGGGTGCATTCTATGCCCTTGGCAGGATCCCACACGTCGTTGGTGCCATTGATTGCACCCATGTTGGCCTTGTTCCACCACAGGCCACTGAGCACCTGTACCGCAACAGGAAGCACACGCACTCCCTGAATGTGCAAGTGGTGTGCCTTGCGGACATGGTGATAACCCACGTGTGTGCAAAGTTCCCAGGCTCGGCCCATGACGCACACGTAATGCGCAACAGCATCTTGCCACGACTGATGTCCAATCTGCAACAGGATCGTGGCTGTATTGTCGGTGAGTATGTGGAGTGGTGTAGCGTGCTGGTTGTGCGATGCTGTCCCCTGTCCAGTTGGAATAGCAACGGTTCTCTGTGTCCCTCACACCCAGGTGACTCTGCGTACCCGAATGGGGCATGGCTGCTCAGTCCATTGAGGAATCCTCGCACCCCAGCAGACGATCGCTACAATGAGGCACATGGGAGGACCAGACGTGTGGTCGAGCGTACCTTTGGCCTCCTCAAGTCCAGGTTCAGGTGCCTGGACCGCACCGGGAGTGCGCTGGCGTACTCCCCACAGAAGGTGTGCCAGATAGTGGTGGCGTGCTGCATGCTGCACAATCTGGCCATTCGGAAGCAGATCCCCCTCATTGTGGATGACGGAGATCAACCAGGGCCCCAGCCCGCAGACCAGGACAGCTCGAGTGAGGAGGACAGCGGAGAGGAGGAAGCTGGGAATGTGCGCCAGCAGCTCATCGCCCGCTACTTCACTTAACGGTGAGTGTCCATGTACGATGGCTGATGTGTCTGTATTTGTGCAGGTGTGTGTGTGCTGTGTCAGGGTGGCCTTTTGTTCACTGCGTGCTGTGTGTCAACGCTCCATGCCCAGGTTAGTATGCCACTGATGGTGGCTGTGGCATTGTGCCCTATTGCTCTGTGCGATGTGTGTACATTGCTTGTAGTTGTTGACATGTACTGTGTGATGGGTGTGTGACACACTCATTGAATGTGCTCCTGTTCTGTCTCCCACCCCTAGGTCCCTACAGGCCCTCCGGTTCCATTGCCATGCCACGCATCAGGTGCCGTTCCGCTCAAGGTGGCCGTTGTATTCCGTACAATTAAAACACAGGGCACAGACAGCAGTTTGTGGAAGAGGTGCATTTATTTCAAACTGTGACATGTGATTGTGTGTAAGGTGATGACAAAAGTGGTGCGTGCAGTGACAATGAGCTGTCGGTCATGGCTGCGTGATGCTCAGGGTGTACCCACTGGTTCTATGTCCATAGTCCAACACACACATGCCATCCAGATGGCTGTGTGGAGTGGGATCGTAGTCCAAGTCAATGCAGTGGGTGGTCAAGGAAGGCTGGCTGGCTGCCTCACTTGCGTCTGGAGCGTGCGAAGTCCTCCCGGGAGATCTGTTTCCACTTCGGACGGCCCCTTCCACGTTTGCGAGGGGGTGCCTGCTTGCGACATGCTGGTGGTTGAGGTGTGCTCACTGGCTGTGGACGCAGGGGAACTGGACACTGCTGCTCGACCCTGCGCCCCGGCAGGTGGTGGCGGAGGGGAGCTGCTGTCCCTGGCTGTGACCTCACCGCCACCACCAGCTGGCCCATGAGGTCCACGAGTTGGCCCATACGGGCGTCCATGGACCTCAGCACCCCCAGCACCTCACGCGTGTCTGTAGCTGACCTGGCCCATTGTCCTTGGGCCTCTTCATAGGCCCCAAGGACTCTGGCCATTTGAGGCAGGGCATGGCTCCCAGGGGAGGCTGGCGTTTCCCTGACCCTGCTCCTCCTACCAGTCCTGCTGCCACCGGCCTGCCCACTAGCCACATTGCTCACCACGGTCCTCGCCCTGGCTCCCAGGGTGGATCCAGTCGTCCGGGCCACCACCTGCGCTGGGGCTGGGGCCAGCGAAGACGTGGTGGCGGTTGCGGCAGTGGTAGTGGCCGCAATGACCGTGGGTGTGGCCGCAATGACCGTGGGTGTGGCCGCAATGCCCGTGGGTGTGGCCGCAATGACCGTGGGTGTGGCCGCAACGACAGTGGCAGCAGGGGGCTGGGAATGTTCAGCAGCCCTGGATGATGGGTTGGTGGGTAGGAGGGGTCCTGGGGAGCGGCTGGGCCCTGCCACACTAGATGGGCCTGCTTGGTGGTCCGTGTCCGAAGAGGAGGACAGATCCTCCACATCCGTGTGTCCTCGTTGGGGGCTTGTAGGCTGGCTGTGCTGGCTGCTGTCTCCATCCCCAGCATCCAGCAGTTCGTCACCTGTGGAGAGAATGAGATTTGTTATTGTGTTGCACCTGGCGAAGTCTGTATTGGTTGTCTGACATTCTCCGTTCGTGCACTCTCGTGCACGTGTGTCCCGGAGGCGGGTGTGTGGCTGTACAATCTGTTGTTGTGTGTGCTTGGCAATGGGACTGTGTGCTGTGCACATGTGGCATGGGACGGATTGGCTATGCCGATGGGTGTGTTGCTGTGCTCCTACTTATTGTGACTCTGGTGTATGCGGGCTCCAGGCCCATCCTGGGTCTGGTTTGTACTTTGCTTTTGGGGTGCATATGGAACGCTTAGGAACGCATTTGGCAACATGGGGGTCATGCCCCAGGAACGCATTTGGGATGGAATATGCTTTTGGGGTGCAAATGGAACGCTTAGGAACGCATATGGCAACATGGGGGTCATGTCCCAGAAACGCATTTGGGATGGAATATGCTTTTGGGGTGCAAATGGAACGCTTAGGAACGCATATGGCAACATGGGGGTCATGCCCCAGAAACGCATTTGGGATGGAATATGCTTTTGGGCTACATGCTGTGAGCCATGGGTGCCGAACGTGACATGTGTTGTGGCAGCATGACAGTGCATGGTCTGAGGTGTGTGCATGTCTGACATACCCTGCATATTTGCTGTCTGTTGTGATTACTGGACATGGCATTGGACGCATCGTTATGAGTGTGTGATGGTTGTGTGCCACCCGACGTATTGCAGTTGTCCCATCTCCTTGGTGTGCGTGCTGCCCTGTGCCATGTGCATCACTGCAGTGCTCGGGGGGGTGTGGCCCATGTTGTGTGTTGTTGCTCACAGTGTGGCATGCGCTTCATTGACTTCTGGCACATGGTTGGTCATGGGCATGTATCTTAGCGTGACTGCTGTATGTGTGGCAGCTGTGCGGATGACATGCCTTTCATGAGACTGGGGCTGACGGATGGGATGGATGGTATGTTGTATGTGCATGGTGTGTCTGTGTGTTTGATGGGTTCAGTGGTGTTCGTGTGCATTTATGTTGTTCCGCTCTGTTGCGTCTAGTGTTGTTTGTCTTACATAGGCGTAGTTGTGGGGTGTGTGGTTGACAGGCAGTAGGGGCTACATGGACAGGACTTCAATGGTGTTTCGGTTGTGTGTGATGGGTTGCACAGTGGCTGCCGTGTGGTACTATATTCAGTGTGGCTTGTGCATGCAGACGTGGCTCCTTGGGTGTTGCTGTGTCTGTGATGGGTCATGTGGGGTGTGAGTCTGTGGTTCATGTCCGTGTGCACATTGTTCACTTGTTCGTGACAGTGGGCGGTGCTGCGTGTTCGTCTGCTACGTAACATGTCCCATGTGTTGGTCGTGTTACGGTCCTCATGCCTCCAGTAATCCAGCCCTGTCCAGTTTCCCACCTGCAGGTTGTTCGTGCGTGCACTGTACTGGATGCCACATGGTTCTAAGCGGGGGTGCTCCATGTTGCAGGTCTGTGGGGGTGGGGGCGGTGTTGTGGGTCGTGGTGATGGCTGGACACCCACTGACACCGATTGTTGTGGACCGTGATGTCTACCTTTCGGCTGTCGGTGTGCACTGCGGTGGCTGACACATGGGTGTGGGGTGTGGGGGATGCTCCTCCTTGCTGTGCTGTGGGACTAGGGGCCTGGTGTGTGTTGTACTTGAGCTGTCCACCCTCCCACCCACTGCACTTTGTGTTCCTGCCACTTACCTGTTACTTGTCGGTTAGTGCAGCTATGGCGGACACATGGGTGTGGTGGGTGCTCGTTGTGGCGCTTCTGGCATACTTGGGGACCTGTTGGTGGTTACGTGGCTGGCTGAGTGTACACATGCCCCCACGTATCTTACAGTTGTTAGGTTTGGGCTGTGTGTGGTGGTGTCTGTTGCATGTGTGTGTGATGTGTTGTGTATTGTGTGCTGGACATTGGGGTGTTTGTCCCTGGGAGCTGTGGCATGGTGGTAGTGCATGTGAGTACATAGCGGTGTGCTGGTATACATTAGTTTGTACTTACCAGCCTCCACTCCCCCTGCTAATCCGGCGAGGATCTCCGGATGTATAATGACTCGCACCTTCTCCTCCCACGCTTTGAAGGTCTTGAAGAGCGCGAATTCCCTCCGCCAGTGACGGCAGCCAGCTCTCTGTTCTTGCCTCCTTCTTCTTGACCAGGCTCTTGACGTCATTCCACCGTTTGTTGATTTCAACTCTGTTCCTGGGCAGGGTCCCGACTGCATTGACCTGGTCTACGATCCGGTTCCACATTCTGTTTCTGGTGGCTAGTGGTGTGTGCTGGACCAGGTTCCCATAGATTTGTGGGTGCACCTTGATAATCTCGTCGACCATGACCGTCAGCTCAATGGGCGTGAACTTGGGCATTCTTTGTGGTGCCATGGTGTTTGTGGTGCTGGTGCGGTGTGTGTTGTGTAATGTGCAGGGGGTTTGTGGTGCCGGTGTTTGGTGGTGGTGGTGGTGGTGGTGGTGGTTGTGATGTGTGCGTTTCTGTGGTGTGCTGCTGTCCTTGCTGTGTCACTGTGTCCTCTCCTCTCCTCTCTAGTTTGCAATGTTGCAAGGGGTTGTGGTCTGTGGGAGTGCTGCTTTTGTACTTACCTATGTGGGTGTGTCCTCATGGTCTGTTGTTTTCAGGTGTGTTGTGTCTGGTGTTCTGGCCTTTGTAGTTTTTGTTTGTCCAGGGGGGTGTTTTCGGGATGTGTACTGTGCTTGTGTATTTGTGCGTGCCTTGCTGTGTGGACTTGTTGGCCATGTTGTGTGCGATTGTTTTTGTCAGCGGATGGTTTCTGTGCAGGGACGTGGGCGCCATGGCTTCTGCCGTGTCAATTCTCATCGGCGTTGTTTGCGCTGGCGGGCGGTATATTTGTGGTTTACCCGCGCTCATGGCGGTGCGATCGTAATTTCACGTGCGGTGTGTCGGCCGTGAGGGCGGGCGGTTTTGTGTTGTCGTGCGTGTTTCCGTCCGTGGCGGGCGGTTTGACTCCGACTCGGACGAGGGCGGGCGGTATCTTGTGTGGTTTTTCCGCCGATGGCGGTTTTCGGTTTGTGTAATCGTAATGGCGTGGTCGGTGTTCAGACGGTGTGTGCGGGCGGATTTTTGCCGCTTTCATGCCTGGCGGATTTTTTCACGCCCGGTATCGTAATGGGCCTTTATATGTTTAATGTCCAGCACCTTCCCTGAGTTAATACTGACTGAAGTGGGAATAGTAATTTATATATGTTTAATGTCCAGCACCTTCCTTTAGTTAATACTTACTGTAGTGGGAATAGTAATTTATATATGTTTAATGTCCAGCACCTTCCCTGACTTAATTTTTACTGGAGTGGGAATAGTAATTTTATATGTTTAGTGTCCAGCACCTTCCCTGAGTTAATATTTACTGGAGTGGGAATAGTAATTTATATATGTTTAATGTCCAGCACCTTCCCTGAGTTAATACTGACTGAAGTGGGAATAGTAATTTATATATGTTTAATGTCCAGCACCTTCCTTGAGTTAATACTTACTGCAGTGGGAATAGTAATTTATATATGTTTAATGTCCAGCACCTTCCCTGACTTAATTTTGACTGTAGTGGGAATAGTAATTTTATATGTTTAGTGTCCAGCACCTTCCCTGAGTTAATATTTACTGGAGTGGGAATAGTAATTTATATATGTTTAATGTCCAGCACCTTCCTTGAGTTAATACTTACTGGAGTGGGAATAGTAATTTATATATGTTTAATGTCCAGCACCTTCCCTGACTTAATTTTACTGAAGTGGGAATAGTAATTTTATATGTTTAGTGTCCAGCATCTTCCCTGAGTTAATATTTACTGAAGTGGGAATAGTAATTTATATATGTTTAATGTCCAGCACCTTCCCTGAGTTAATACTGACTGAAGTGGGAATAGTAATTTATATATGTTTAATGTCCAGCACCTTCCTTGAGTTAATACTTACTGGAGTGGGAATAGTAATTTATATATGTTTAATGTCCAGCACCTTCCCTGACTTAATTTTGACTGGAGTGGGAATAGTAATTTTATATGTTTAGTGTCCAGCACCTTCCCTGAGTTAATATTTACTGGAGTGGGAATAGTAATTTATATATGTTTAATGTCCAGCACCTTCCTTGAGTTAATACTTACTGCAGTGGGAATAGTAATTTATATATGTTTAATGTCCAGCACCTTCCCTGACTTAATTTTACTGAAGTGGGAATAGTAATTTTATATGTTTAGTGTCCAGCATCTTCCCTGAGTTAATATTTACTGAAGTGGGAATAGTAATTTATATATGTTTAATGTCCAGCACCTTCCTTGAGTTAATACTTACTGGAGTGGGAATAGTAATTTATATATGTTTAATGTCCAGCACCTTCCCTGACTTAATTTTACTGAAGTGGGAATAGTAATTTTATATGTTTAGTGTCCAGCACCTTCCCTGAGTTAATATTTACTGAAGTGGGAATAGTAATTTATATATGTTTAATGTCCAGCACCTTCCTTGAGTTAATACTTACTGCAGTGGGAATAGTAATTTATATATGTTTAATGTCCAGCACCTTCCCTGACTTAATTTTGACTGAAGTGGGAATAGTAATTTTATATGTTTAGTGTCCAGCACCTTCACTGAGTTAATATTTACTGGAGTGGGAATAGTAATTTATATATGTTTAATGTCCAGCACCGTCCCTGACTTAATTTTGACTGAAGTGGGAATAGTAATTTTATATGTTTAGTGTCAAGCACCTTCCCTGAGTTAATACTTACTGCAGTGGGAATAGTAATTTTATATGTTTAGTGTCCAGCACCTTCACTGAGTTAATATTTACTGGAGTGGGAATAGTAATTTATATATGTTTAATGTCCAGCACCGTCCCTGACTTAATTTTGACTGGAGTGGGAATAGTAATTTTATATGTTTAGTGTCCAGCATCTTCCATGAATTAATACTTACTGTAGTGGGAATAGTAATTGTTATATGTTTAGTGTCCAGCAACTTCTTTGAATTACTAATTAGTTCAGTGGGAATAGTAAATTTAATTTGTTCCATGTAAAGTAGTTTTTATTATTTAATGTATACTGTATTGGGAATAGTAAATTATATATGGTTAATGTTTTGTATGTTTTATTTCTAAATTTTAAGTGTAGTGGGAGGAGTAAATTATATATTGTTTAAGTTTACCACATTTAATGAATATTGTTTAAATGTATTGGGAATAGTTGGTGATGTTTGTTTGTATAGAAATATATTTTTATAATTATTCATAATTAATATTAAATATTTATATAACAAATATGTTATTTGATGTGTATTTATTTATTTTATATAAAGAGTTGTAGGAAACTTACTGTATGTGTTTTTATATGTGAAGGAATATAAATGTATTTTATTATGTGTAGTGAAAATGAATTTGTCTTGTGTAAGTGATGTATAGTTTATAATTTTCTAGTAAAAAAACAAATGTTAATTAAAAAGGTACATTTATCAAATTAATATATTTAAGTAAAATATTTAATTATAAGATATACATATAAAAATAAATTAGACTTTTTTTATTTTCAATTTTTTTTATTTTTGTATAAGTAGATAGAAAGAGAAACAATTGTTTTATTTATTTATACAATGCAATAGACATTATTAAATATACATAAAATTTGTCAATTTTTATTGAAGGAACATAAATTATTTTACATACATTTATTCGTTCATAGAATTTTTTAAGGGAAAAAAAATGTTATGTCATTATTTTACAACATTTGTAACATTGTAATATATGTATACAAATTATATAACCATTTTTGGTATATATATACAGAAAGTAAAGCATTGTATGTTTATTTATTATTTAATATTGTAACATTATAATGTTGTAGTAAATATTGTTTATCATTTACAAATAATTAGCACTTTATTACATGTAAATATATTTTTAATTAATATTATTAGTATATAAAATATTAATACTATTAATTATCACATTGTTGTAATTAATGAACATTTATTTTTAAACAGGTAAGTTTTATTTAACAATTTTACAGAATTAATATGTATTTTTTATAACTTTTATCATTATAAAAAAACATATACAATTATAATAATACTAAATATATTTTTATATTAATTATTATTACAACTTTACAAAGTATAATACATTATATAGTAATTTATAAATATACAGAAAATTGTGTACAACATAAGAAAAATATATGTGAAATTTATACTTTGATATAATGATTTTTTTTACATTATTCCTTTTTTAAACTTTATTTAGGCAGCCATTTTAAGTTTACAGGGACTATTTTGTAACCGCGTACTGTTATTTTGGGTCATTGAGGGTCGGAGAAGCTCGCGGTTGGAAGCTGCGTCGCGTCGAGCAAGGTAAGGGAAATTTTACGTATTTTTCTAAGTTAATACTTATGTTTTAGTGTAGTTAGGACCTATATATTGTATTTATAGTTAGGTTATTACGTTTTTGGTGTGCTGTAGTTGTTAGTTATATTTTAGTGAGATGACGTGAGTTACTGTTTGAGGTGTAGTGTAGACGGATATTAATGTGAGTAAATATGTGTTGTTTTGTTGCTATAAATTCATTTTATTGTATTTAATCAATGTATTTGGGTGTATTTGTGTGGGTGGGTATGCTTTTAATCTTTTTTGCAGATTCATTTTAATCGAGTTTACGTTGGAGACAGAGACGCGTTTTTTTAAATAAAAGAACTGTGTATTAGTTTGTTAAACTAATATTATTATCACAGTTTCTTTTAGTTTTCGGTATTTCCTGGAGCGTTTTTTATATTTTTGTATCTTTTTCGGGTTTTTGAGGGTTTACGTAATTTGGATTTCGGAACGATAGATTTGTATGGGACGTGTTGTATTTTCGCATTTTTTTGGGCTTTTTTAAACTTTAACATGCATTAACACATAGATGGAAGTATTATTTCTTTTTGGAATACATTTTCTACAGCTACATAAACCGTAAGTGTATTTTATTTAAATTAATTGGGTGGGAAATGTTTTTAAAATTAATTGTGTTTTATAGTATATTTTGATAATTATTATTTATTTGTAAATATATATTTTTAATTTAAGAAAATATATATGACAAATAAGTAATATTTGTGAAAATATAATATTAATATATGTGTGTAAAGTTTCTGTTTTATGAACGAAAAAATGTATAATACCTGTGGAACTTTTGTTTATAAAATGCTTTTGGCTATTAGGGATAGGTAATCTAGGCCTCTTGTAGATGGGTATAGGGTAACCTGACTTTGCAGTAGCTCAAACATTTTTTTAGTTTGTTTAGTTAATTTGGGACATATTTGAGTTACAGATTGTTCCATCCGTAATTCTTGATAGCTTTGTTCTTTTTGTATAGATTCTAGAAGTTTTTGTAGGGTAGGTTTACCTCTGCTTGTTGTTGATTGGAAGGCATTATGCCATCCTTCAACACTATTATTTGTTTTTGATTCTTTGTTTAAGGTACTTAGGGGCCCATTACGATGTCTGGCGGAAGCACTACCGCCGTGCTGGCGGATGCAAAAACCACCAGTTACCGTCCGCACGCAGCAGTCCACACGCCCGCCCGATTACGATGCGAAAATTCAGCCAAACACCGCCGGCAAGCCAGCGACACCGTCCGCCATCAAAGTGCGCCCGTACACGTAGCGGCGCAGCCCAATTGACACACACCGTCCGACGAAACATGTACCGCCCGGCGTACAAATTACGATGCCGCAAACAAACGGATCCCACGGCTAAGAGACACCGTACGTCAAACCGAAGCGGTAACACGAACGCCGAGCACGGACATCGAAGAAGCGGCACCCCCGAGCATGAATCCAGCACTGCAGGCCCTCCCTATGCTCTATCTGATGCACCACCAAGGACGCAACGTACCGCGAAGACGCAGGTAGGCACACACACAACAAGTGCACGCAAACAGCGCACACAGTGCAAGGGCGGAAAAAGCGGACAACCCCCCACCCCCGCGTGTACACGACACATCCACCATTGCATCCACAAATGACACACAGGCCAAATTGTAACATCTCGTAACACATGTGTACACACCACCTGGGACTAGGAACCAACGACCCCGTCACGGCCCCAAAGCGGCGATGACGCTGCCACACATGCGCACAACGCAGAGGCCAACCGCAGCGCCATGCATGCGTCGCACACAGACACAGGGACACAACCAAGCAGCACACACACCAGCCCCACCCCGAACGCACATGACACGTGACAGGCCTGCCACAGACATGTCCCCAACGCCCAATTCACGGTCAACACCCAACGTCACACAACCGACGCACACATGTCAGTGAAGTCACGCAACAGCAGGACACACCCCAGTGTAACAAACATGGCGAAGCACACAGCGGCGGCAACACCAACCAGGAGAACCAGGGCCCCTTCGGGAAGAGGAACGCCAGTACCACACTGAAACACCCATACCACCCTGCACACATGAACAAGACATACAAAACGGAACACCAAAGAGCCCGGGGACCGACAACAGGTGGACCAAGAATAACATCCACACACAAGGCCCAACGCAGAGCGGAAAGGCAGCCTGCCGCCCACACAAGGGAGAGCAGACAGCACTGAATGACCTTCCATTCCAACTCCGAAACCACAGCCCTACGAAAGAAGCCGGTGAATACAGCCATTGTCCAAAAAAAGACCAACACAGGCATGCAGAGGAGACCGACCACAGGGCAGATAGCGCATATCACCGAAGAACACTACGGACGGGAAAGAAAAAAGAAAACACTCCCCCATGTCGGCCCCATGCAAGTTATCTGGAAGGAGTCACACATCACTGACCTTGAACAGTCTGAGAAGCATGTGGGATGAGGGCCCGTGTCCTCCGCACAAGCCAACAGAACACAAGTCCTGTCTCCCTACGACTACACAGAGCTCACAGCAACCTCGGAGCGTGCACATTGCAGACTGCACACACAGCCGGAGCACGCCACCACAACGCACCGCTGCAAAATGGCACTCTCAACACACCTACCCCACTACGCCGGACAGGTCAAGCTGTACAAACACAACCTGACACAGATATTGGGATGCGAACCCCTGTCCCTGCTGAACGTAAGTTACCGACTGACTTACTGCATCACATTGTTCAGCTGCGTCATACCCGCCTTCTACTGTCAGAGGTGTCCCTTCCACCATCCTGTGGAGTTGTGTCTCTCCAACGCGGCATGTCTAAAGGCGGACCTGCTACAACTATTCCTCCCTCTGGACGCACACGACAGGGCCTGTTCAGCCTATGGGGGCATGGCGTATGTGGCGAACATCGGACCCGCACTGCAATGGGACCACTGTGCCTCCACACGACGGATCATCGAGCACAGCTACATCGAATGTCACCCAGCATGCCCCATCATGCTCCTCCAAGGGACAACTTACGAACAACACCTTGACAGCCACCATCCGCTACATTGGCTGGCAAACATGTATACCACCAATGACATGGAAGCCCTGCTGGACGGCTTCGCATACCTGACAACCTGTCAATTCGTCGGACCCCGACGCAAGTCCCCCAATTGACCTATGATGTCCAAGCCCGCACCCATGCTTAGCTTCCGCACGGACTGGCCAGTCACCACCACAACAGCCATACCAAACGACCGGCAACTGTTACCACACCATCAACGACATCGCCATGACATCGGATATGACCGGGACATGCACACTGTTCCCCATCACATCCAGGAACACCGCATGCATCGTGGGAGGCAGTGGCATGGGGTCTGTGTATCGCACCCACATGGACGGAACTGCACGAACAACCAGGACACGACATGGATCCAGCGCCCATGGACACACACACCGCTCAGTGGACATGAATAGGTCGCCTGGAGTCTGTGGGTGCTGCACCCCTCCCACCCCCGCCCCGGGAATCCCATACCAGGACCTTTGCATGGACGACAAGTGCATACAACAACAACACGACCCCAGAGACTGTGACATGTCCAGTAACCACCACATTGCAACAACAAGTGGCACGCCGCTGCAGGCACGCATGCCCATGCCCTGATGTCATCTCACATGCACGCGTGCATGAGGAACAACCGCAGCAAACCTGTCACATGGAACTGAGATGGACTGTGCCCATGATGCCAAGCGGTCTGGTAGGCTACTTGTATACCGTCTGTGTCAAAGTCCGCAGCTCCGCAGCTATACGTACATGTACATTAGCACAGCCTTGGCCAAGCAGATGTAACTCTGAAGCCCACATCCCACATGCAACAGCTAATCACATGTAACCCTACACCCTATCCCATTTGTAATCATGCTCAGTATATCCTCAACATGTATTCCGCTGCCAGTAGTGTCCACTATACTGCATCACAGAGGACAGAAGACTCAATATAATGTTTGAAACCAAAACTGTCTCCGCTGATTCAATTCACAAGTACGAATGAGAGAGGATGAGAGTATGTGAAGTACACGGCCATCGTGACATGACCATGTAGTCCACTGGCATTGGATGTCAACGCAAATGAGTAGCACAACTGTGGAAGACACACATGTGTCGTGTGAAGTCGTATGGACGCAGTGCTCAGGTGGGTGGGTGTGACGGGTAGATGCGCACATGCCAAGTTGGAGCACGCCGTGTTGGGAGGGGTCATGAACAGTACACCACCGCTTCCCTGGGCATTGTCAGAGGACACCTGTCAGGGGGGGAAGTGAACATGTGTGTGCACAGCAGCCGGGCACACGAACAATGCGGTACCAGGCGCACACGTCAGCCCACCCTCTGTGGACAAGCTGGATCCTGCTGTGCGCCCGCCATGCCCCTTGACAAGGCACACACAGCCCCAGTCGACCAGGTGTAACCCCAACATGGTCAATCCGCACAGGCGATACAGGGCACGGGATGGCAGTGGAGCATGGTGTGTGAGAGGTCTCCTCGCGCTCCTCCTGGTCATATCACGCAGGCAATAGAACCTCAACGTGTAGCATGGCACAAGTCAAATGGAAGTGTAGGGGGACGCACCACAGCACGAGCAGCACTGACGTCACGGGAGGTGGCTCGCACCATCCCATCCATTGCCCATTATTCCAACCACGCCACATGCCATTGCGACAAAGTGCAAGCGCGTGCGCCACCACCCCCGAGCCCTCCCCAGAGAGGCCAAAGAGTGAATGTGTGGGCCATCAGCTACAGACGGACGCGGCCTGGCTGCAAGGGCAGCCACAGCCTCTGGGTGTCGCAGGTGGCGGATCCGGAAGGCGAAGACTGTGATGCATAGTCCATGCAGGCCGGGTCTCCATTTGGGGCACCACGCAGGTGGACGGCGTCCCGCCACACATCATACCCTGAGACAGCCCACTCGTGCAACTGGACCCACACATATACTCCTTGCCCTCTCTGGTGCGAGCTTGGGGCTGCCTGTGCAAGCGCTAGCCTCGCAGGTGCACATGCATATTGGGGGAGCGAGGGGAGGACATGAGGGCTGGGGCGAAGATGACTGTATCACTGTCAGTGAGTACAAGGGATGACCCAGATGTGGACAGGAAGAGACGTGTCCCGTGTGTACTGCAACTAGTCGCCAATCCAACTACCCCCCATGTCCGGAATGTAAGCCCGCACCTAGGCCCGCCCATCCGCCACATCGAATATACCACCAGCACAACAACCTTCCCATTCGAAACACTGACTGGGGGTGGCGACCAGTGAACAATCATGTGTAGCCTACCCACGCGTACATGTGGGCCCTCCATGATCCATGTCACCTGCGGCAAAGTCATGACATGCGCAATGAGGGAAGTGAGGAGAGCTGTCCGCCCCACGCACAGAAGGTGCATCAGCTCCATAGACCCAGCAGCGAGTCCAGCAGGGGTCACATGTGCAGGGGCAGCTGTGCCTGGTGTGAAGGCACATGCATATAGACAGCACATCGACCAATGTGTAGTCTGCCCACATCTACAGTCCATCATCATGCGGACATAGGAATTGAACACAGGGCAACACATCTGAGTGGGTGCACCCACCGTGACCAACAATGCGCAATTATCGACGTACCCGCACTGTGCATGGCCCCCCACCCAACGGAGGCACATCCAGTGCCACCATCCCACACACACAAGCCTTCCACGAAACATGCTGTGTCCAATGGTCAGTACAGAGTCAGCGCCCATCTGGTGGATCCTGAACAGGAGACACATGCACACACATGCCAGCTCCCACTATGTACGTCTGCCACCTGGCACGTGCAATGTAACCTCTCACCTGTGACGTGTGTCTGCAAGCACACAGCCGTTTTGGCATGGGGCTGTCAATGTGGACACCTGTCAATGTTTCGGGAGGTGTGATCCGTACAGTGCTGTACATAGGGTGCAGTGCTGACACCTACTACTGTCTCATATCCACTCGTGCCACAGGTCCCACTTGTTTTGGCCGCTCAGCCTGTGCCCACATCGTCGTCGTCGTGTGTCATACTCATCCAGCCTCGGAAGCACTGCCATGCTCAGCAGACATTCATGTTGCCGTGGCGTTGCAGCTTGACGAATATGCAGTCAGTCCCCATCAGCACGCCCCGCAAGTCATTGGGGCCTAGATCCCCATGTGCATGCTCATGGCAGTGGTTTGTATCACTAGCCATTGCCATTGGTGGGAGACCTGTGTAAGTGTATTGTGGCCGTGCCGTCCCTGCTTGACAGCTGGGCTGTGACTCATGTGCTTGCTCAGTCATGTCAGTGATGTGAATGCGAAATTGCTATGTGTTGTGTTGCTTTGACATGTGTCCACTGCCATCTTCCCTAGGCGGAGACCGAACATTGACCGCCCATACCAATTGCTGGCGGACATGGACGATACTGAGGTCATAAGGAAGTTTCGGCTGGACAGGCCAACCCTGCATCGACTGTGTGCCATGTTGGAACCCCATCTCCGTCCCCGCAGGGTGTATCCGACAGCATTCACCCCCACGGCTAAGGTGATGGCCGTCATGCATTTCTTCGCCACTGGGTCATTCCAGCACACAGTGGGCAGTGGAGGAGGGATGTCCCAGCCCATGTTCAGCAAGGTGCTGAGGGATGTACTGGCAGCCATGATGCTGTACCGAAACAGGTACATCAGATTCCCCAGGGCTCGTGAATTGGCGGCAGTGAAGGGTGCATTCTATGCCCTTGGCAGGATCCCACACGTCGTTGGTGCCATTGATTGCACACATGTTGGCCTTGTTCCACCACAGGCCACTGAGCACCTGTACCGCAACAGGAAGCACACGCACTCCCTGAATGTGCAAGTGGTGTGCCTTGCAGACATGGTGATAACCCACGTGTGTGCAAAGTTCCCAGGCTCGGCCCATGACGCACACATAATGCGCAACAGCATCTTGCCATGACTGATGTCCAATCTGCAACAGGATCGTGGCTGTATTGTCGGTGAGTATGTGGAGTGGTGTAGCGTGCTGGCTGTGCGATGCTGTCCCCTGTCCAGTTGGAATAGCAACGGTTCTCTGTGTCCCTCACACCCAGGTGACTCTGCGTACCCGAATGGGGCATGGCTGCTCAGTCCATTGAGAAATCCTCGCACCCCAGCAGACGTTCGCTACAATGAGGCACATGGGAGGACCAGACGTGTGGTCGAGCGTACCTTTGGCCTCCTCAAGTCCAGGTTCAGGTGCCTGGACCGCACCGGGGGTGCGCTGGTGTACTCTCCACAGAAGGTGTGCCAGATAGTGGTGGCGTGCTGCATGCTGCACAATCTGGCCATTCGGAAGCAGATCCCCCTCATTGTGGATGACGGAGATCAACCAGGGCCCCAGCCCGCAGACCAGGACAGCTCGAGTGAGGAGGACAGCGGAGAGGAGGAAGCTGGGAATGTGCGCCAGCAGCTCATCACCCGCTACTTCACTTGACGGTGAGTGTCCATGTACGACGGCTGATGTGGCTGTATTTGTGCAGGTGTGTGTGTGCTGTGTCAGGGTGGCCTTTTGTTCACTGTGTGCTGTGTGTCAACGCTCCATGCCCAGGTTAGTATGCCACTGATGGTGGCTGTGGCATTGTGCCCTATTGCTCTGTGCGATGTGTGTACATTGCTTGTAGTTGTTGACATGTACTGTGTGATGGGTGTGTGACACACTCATTGAATGTGCTCCTGTTCTGTCTCCCACCCCTAGGTCCCTACAGGCCCTCCGGTTCCATTGCCATGCCACGCATCAGGTGCCGTTCCGCTCAAGGTGGCCGTTGTATTCCGTACAATTAAAACACAGGGCACAGACAGCAGTTTGTGGAAGAGGTGCATTTATTTCAAACTGTGACATGTGATTGTGTGTAAGGTGATGACAAAAGTGGTGTGTGCAGTGACAATGAGCTGTCGGTCATGGCTGCGTGATGCTCAGGGTGTACCCACTGGTTCTATGTCCATAGTCCAACACACACATGCCATCCAGATGGCTGTGTGGAGTGGGATCGTAGTCCAAGTCAATGCAGTGGGTGGTCAAGGAAGGCTGGCTGGCTGCCTCACTTGCGTCTGGAGCGTGCGAAGTCCTCCCGGGAGATCTGTTTCCGCTTCGGACGGCCCCTTCCACGTTTGCGAGGGGGTGCCTGCTTGCGACCTGCTGGTGGTTGAGGTGTGCTCACTGGCTGTGGACGCAGGGGAACTGGACACTGCTGCTCGAGCCTGCGCCCCGGCAGGTGGTGGCGGAGGGGAGCTGCTGTCCCTGGCTGTGACCTCACCGCCACCACCAGCTGGCCCATGAGGTCCACGAGTTGGCCCATACGGGCGTCCATGGACCTCAGCACCCCCAGCACCTCACGCGTGTCTGTAGCAGACCTGGGCCATTGTCCTTGGGCCTCTTCATAGGCCCCAAGGACCCTGGCAATTTGAGGCAGGGCATGGTTCCCAGGGGAGACTGGCGTTTCCCTGACCCTGCTCCTCCTACCAGTCCTGCTGCCACCGGCCCTGCCCACTATCCACATTGCTCACCACGGTCCTCGCCCTGGCTCCCAGGGTGGATCCAGTGGGCCGGGCCACCACCTGCGCTGGTGCTGGGGCCAGCGAAGACGTGGTAGCGGTTGCGGCAGTGGTAGTGGCCGCAATGACCGTGGGTGTGGCCGCAATGACCGTGGGTGTGTCCGCAATGACCGTGGGTGTGTCCGCAATGACCGTGGGTGTGGCCGCAACGACAGTGGCTGCAGGGGGCTGTGAATGTACAACAGCCCTGGATGATGGGTTGGTGGGTAGGTGGGGGCCTGGGGAGCGGCTGGGCCCTGCCACACCGGATGGGCCTGCTGGGTGGTCCGTGTCCGAGGAGGTGGACAGATCCTCCACATCCGTGTGTCCTTGTTGGGGGCTTGCAGGCTGGCTGTGCTGGCTGCTGTCTCCATCCCCAGCATCCAGCACTTCGTCACCTGTGGGGAGAATGAGATTTGTTAATGTGTTGCACCTGGCGAAGTATGTATTTGTCGTCTGACATTCACAGTTCGTGCAATCTCGTACATGGGTTTCCCGGAGGCGTGTGTGTGGCTGTACCATTTGTAGTTGTGTGTGCTTGGCAATGGGACTGTGTGCTGTGCACATGTGGCATGGGACGGATTGGCCATGCCGATGGGTGTGTTGCTGTGCTCCTACTTATTGTGACTCTGGTGTATGCGGGCTCCTGGCCCATCCTGGGTCTGGTTTGTACTTTGCTTTTGGGGTTCAGATGGGACGCTTAGGAACGCATATGGCAACATGGGGGCCATGCCCCAGAAACGCATTTGGGATGGAATATGCTTTTGGGCTACATGCTGTGAGCCATGGGTGCCGAACGTGACATGTGTTGTGACAGCATGACAGTGCATGGTCTGAGGTGTGTGCATGCCTGACATGCCCTGCATATTTGCTGTCTGTTGTGATTACTGGACATGGCATTGGACGCATCGTTATGAGTGTGTGATGGTTGTGTGCCACCCGACGTATTGCAGTTGTCCCATCTCCTTGGTGTGCGTGCTGCCCTGTGCCATGTGCATCACTGCAGTGCTCGGTGTGGGGGGGTGGCCCATGTTGTGTGTTGTTGCTCACAGTGTGGCGTGCGCTTCATTGACTTCTGGCACATGGTTGGTCATGGGCATGTATCTTAGCGTGACTGCTGTATGTGTGGCAGCTGTTCGGATGACATGCCTTTCATGAGACTGGGGCTGACGGATGGGATGGATGGGATGTTGTATGTGCATGGTGTGTCTGTGTGTTTGATGGGCTCAGTGGTGTTCGTGTGCATATATGTTGTTCTGCTCTGTTGCGTCTAGTGTTGTTTGTCTTACATAGGCGTAGTTGTGGGGTGTGTGGTTGACAGGCAGTAGGGGCTACATGGACAGGACTTCAATGGTGTTTCGGTTGTGTGTGATGGGTTGCACAGTGGCTGCCGTGTGGTACTATATTCAGTGTGGCTTGTGCATGCAGACGTGGCTCCTTGGGTGTTGCTGTGTCTGTGATGGGTCATGTGGGGTGTGAGTCTGTGGTTCATGTCCGTGTGCACATTGTTCACTTGTTCGTGACAGTGGGCGGTGCTGCGTGTTCGTCTGCTACGTGACATGTCCCATGTGTTGGTCGTGTTACGGTCCTCATGCCTCCAGTAATCCAGCCCTGTCCAGTTTCCCACCTGCAGGTTGTTCGGGCGTGCACTGTACTGGATGCCACATGGTTCTGAGCGGGGGTGCTCCATGTTGCAGGTCTGTGGGGGTGGGGGCGGTGTTGTGGGTCGTGGTGATGGCTGGACACCCACTGACACCGATTGTTGTGGACCGTGATGTCTACCTTTCGGCTGTCGGTGTGCACTGCGGTGGCTGACACGTGGCTGTGGGGTGTGGGGGATGCTCCTCCTTGCTGTGCTGTGGGACTAGGGGCCTGGTGTGTGTTGTACTTGAGCTGTCCACCCTCCCACCCACTGCACTTTGTGTTCCTGCCACTTACCTGTTACTTGTCGGTTAGTGCAGCTATGGCGGACACATGGGTGTGGTGGGTGCTCGTTGTGGCGCTTCTGGCATACTTGGGGACCTGTTGGTGGTTACGTGGCTGGCTGAGTGTACACATGCCCCCACGTATCTTTCAGTTGTTAGGTTTGGGCTGTGTGTGGTGGTGTCTGTTGCATGTGTGTGTGATGTGTTGTGTATTGTGTGCTGGACATGGGGGTGTTTGTCCCTGGGAGCTGTGGCATGGTGGTAGTGCATGTGAGTACATAGCGGTGTGCTGGTATACATTAGTTTGTACTTACCAGCCTCCACTCCCCCTGCTAATCCGGTGAGGATCTCCGGATGGATGATGACTCGCACCTTCTCCTCCCACGCTTTGAAGGTCTTGAAAAGCGCGGGATTCCCTCCGCCAGTGACGGCAGCCAGCTCTCTGTTTTTGTTCTCCTTCTTCTTGACCAGGCTTTTGACGTCGTTCCACCGTTTGTTGATTTCTCCTCTGTTCCTGGGCAGGGTCCCGACTGCATTGACCTGGTCTACGATCCGGTTCCACATTCTGTTTCTGGTGGCTAGTGGTGTGTGCTGGACCAGGTTTCCATAGATTTGTGGGTGCACCTTGATGATCTCGTCGACCATGACCATCAGCTCAATGGGCGTGAACTTGGGCATTCTTTGTGGTGCCATGGTGTTTGTGGTACTGGTGCGGTGTGTGTTGTGTAATGTGCAGGGGGTTTGTGGTGCCAGTGTTTGGTGGTGGTGGTGGTGGTTGTGATGTGTGCGTTTCTGTGGTGTGCTGCTGTCCTTGCTGTGTCACTGTGTCCTCTCCTCTCCTCTCTGGTTTGCAATGTTGCAAGGGGTTGTGGTCTGTGGGAGTGCTGCTTTTGTACTTACCTATGTGGGTGTGTCCTCATGGTCTGTTGTTTTCAGGTGTGTTGTGTCTGGTGTTCTGGCCTTTGTGGGTTTTGTTTGTCCAGGGGGGTGTGTTTTCGGGATGTGTACTGTGCTTGTGTATTTGTGCGTGCCTTGCTGTGTGGACTTGTTGGCCATGTTGTGTGCGATTGTTTTTGTCAGCGGATGGTTTCTGTGCAGGGACGTGGCCGCCATGGCTTCTGCCGTGTCAATTTTCATCGGCGTTGTTTGCGCTGGCGGGCGGTATATTTGTAGTTTTCCCGCGCTCATGGCGGTGCGATCGTAATTTCACGTGCGGTGTGTCGGCCGTGAGGGCGGGCGGTTTTGTGTTGTCGTGCGTGTTTCCGTCCGTGGCGGGCGGTTTGACTCCGACTCGGACGAGGGCGGGCGGTATCTTGTGTAATTTTTCCGCCGATGGCGGTTTTCGGTTTGTGTCATCGTAATGGCGTGGTCGGTGTTCAGACGGTGTGTGCGGGCGGATTTTTGCCGCTTTCATGCGTGGCGGATTTTTTTACGCCGGGTATCGTAATGGGCCTTTAAGGTACACGTTCCACCAAGGAATGTGGAATTTAGGTTGCCTTCTATGCCCTGATCTATGCAATCTTCCCACCCAGGTGTCCTCAAAGTAGTCTAGTAGTGGGCTTATTTTGTCTTCGTTCCTTTTGTAATAGGGGCTTTCTATTAGAATATTGTAGTGTTCTGCTACATCTGTTACAGGTACATATGCTAGTGCTATTAGCTTTTTTATTTGGTAGGCAAAAGTACTGTCTGTAGCATATTGTACACTTAGGGCCCGATTCTGATGCGGGTTGGAAAAGCTTCCCGACCGAGGGCCTAATTCTGATGCGGTTAGGAAGGCCTCCTAACGGCATTTGCTCCTTCCAAATCGGATCGGGAACGTGTCTTCCCGACCGAGGGCCCAATTCTGATGTGGTTAGGAACAAATGTTCCCATTGAAGTCAATGGGAGTTCAACCAAATCGTATCTGGAAGCATCCGGATGCATCCTACTCCGCCGGTCGGACTTTCCCGATCCGAGTGGGTCGGACACCATTTCCCAACCGATTCGGTCGGAAGCTTTCCAACCCGCATCAGAATCGGCCCCTTAGGGTTGATTTTTGTAGATGTCTCCAGAGACTCTGATTAAAATGATAATAGCAACCCTGAATTGCTGTGTGTGGATAATTTTTTAGTATAGCATTTATCATGGCTATTTCAAAGTCAATAATTATTTTTGAAGGAAAATAATTATTGCTTTCTTCTTTTATTTGAGTGAGTAATGTATATCAATGTAGGTAGTTTGCTGTTTATTTGGTAATAGTGCGTAGATGAATGGAATATTTGAGTGTTGGTATAATCCATGTATTGTGTACAGCTGGTAAAATGGTTTTGGGCAGACTTTGAAAGTTCCATCCATCATCCAGGTGTCACATTTCTGTAATTTAAGTAAATTGTTTGCAGTAGCAAACATAATTATTCTTTTTCTGGGCATTTGTTATCAAAAAAAATAAATGGTTCTTTACTGTGAGTAATGCTTAATTCTGGTGGAATAACTACTTCTGCAAATGTTTTAGGGGCAGGTATAGTAGTTGTGGTAGCTTTTTTGTCTGGCAATTGTTCTTTTTAAAGAAGCTATGGACGGTAATTGTCCTGATGCATGTTGAGGTAATTTTAATAGTTGCTCTTTTAGTATTTGGGTAGTTGCTTTGTCAGTACTAGTGCTTGCTTCTTTTATACTTTCAAGAGCATCTCTAACCTCAATCTCTGTTATGTTTGGGGGGTGATTATGTTCTTTTACAGAAATAACAGTAGTTTCCTGAGTAGTAGCTCTTCCATAGCATTTGTTAGAGTAGTATTTGCTACACTTCCAAAATACTTTAAGGCCTATTTGTTTCTCCTGTGTATACACATAACCCATATAACATAATAGCATTTTATTTTTTGTGACATTACAAATTCTGCACCTTCAGTCATGTTGTTTTGTTTTATGCTAGGGAAAATTCAAAAAGAAAATATTTTAATATAATAAATACAACATGTTTATTAAATACTGTTACATCTCAGTGAATATACTTACAATGTTTAGTTTGATGTAAATGACATTGGTTAGGAAATAATTTCAAGCTTTCTTTTCTATTTAGTTGATGTAATTTCTGTTGAGAAGAGGAAAAAACATATTAATAATTTAATTCTATTGTTTGTAGATGATAGGCATTTTAGGGGTAAAGGGTTATTTGGGTGGGTATTTAACGTTGTTTAATAATGGAAAATGATATACTTACTTTTTAGTTGTTTTTATTTTGTTAGTAGTTGTAGAATTATTTTGGAAGCTTTTGCTGTTGGCTGTAGAGGAGATAGATAAAAAGAAAATATATATTAGTGAATAACGTTTTGAAAATATTTTTAGGTCGGTTTGGCAAAAATAGAATATACTTACATTTATTGTTTTTTTATTGGTGAGTATTTTTGAAATAATTTTCTGGCTTTGTAGGATATCTGTAGAGGTGATATAAAAGTAAGGAATGAAAGAATAGTTAATTAGGTTTTAGAAATAATTTTTGTTGCAGGTTAGTAGTATTGTAATATTTTAAAAACAGTTTTACTTACTTAGTGCAGTTTTAAATTTCTTTTTAGTAATGAAAGTTTTCTTTCAGGAAACAGTTGGGCATCAGTTTCACCTTCTTCTTTGTTGTAGTTTTTAAGTGTAAAAGAGATGTATGTTTTTGATGTTTATATAGTGTTTATTTAATTGGTTGCTTTATGTTATTGGTGTATTTTGAAATGTAAGCGTTTTATTCGTTGAAGTTAATTGTTTTTATTGTTTTGGCAATTTCTTTCCATATAAGGAAACGCTAATTAAGAAACTGTTAGTAGAAAGTAAATATTTTATCTTTTTACTTTTTGTAAATAATTTAAATGTTGTTTTTAATGTGAAATAATGCAAGTATTATATATTTAAAGTTTATATTTAATTATTGTAATACGTTTCTTTAGCCAAAATATATTGTTTTATATATTGTGGTGTTTGCAAATTATTTTATTATGTTGTTTAAGTATTTTATATTGTTTTATAATGTGAATTTATATTTGGTGCTAAAGATATATTTAATTGAGCAGTTTTTATATAGTCGATATTTGTAAAAAGTCGATATTATTGGTGTCTATATTTTGGTATTCGATATTTTTGTAATGTTGTATGTTATAAAAATTTAAACGATATTTAATGTAACGATATTTAGTATTTCGATATTGTGGTGAACGATATTTTTTATTTACGATATTGTGTACTCGATATTTTTGTAATTTTATAAATAAGTATAGGTAGTCAATATTATTGTAGTCGATATTTAGACGCCGATATTTTGTATATTCGATATTTTTGTAGTCGATATTATGTCAGTGATCCCTTGCATTAGCGTCCCTTGTCAGCACGCCTCCCATCGCATCGCTAATGAGATGCAAAGGAGGCGTGCCTGACCAGACTCCCTTGAGTAAATATCGCTAACCCAGCTTCCTCATATTAACAACGAGGGTTAGCGATATTTAAAATCACGTTAAGTATGCCTTAACGCAGGAATTTAACGTCTGTTAAATTCCTGACTAAGGCATACCTAACATGGGGGGTGGATTGTGTGGCTAAGACCACAGGCCCTATCACCAAGGATATCGCCGTTTTCCATGGAACATTGCTGGAAAACCAGCGATGTTCCATGGAAAATATCGCTATCACTGGAATAATTATCGCCATTGCGCTATGCGTTGTTAATACAGCGCTAGCATGGCGATAATTATCTGCGATAGCCGGCGATAAAATTCCTCACGCTAAGAGCGGCCAGCGATAATTATCGCTGCCGCTTGTTGATATGCCCCTTGGAGATTTCATGTAAAAATAGTTTGGTTCTAAGTCACACAGTTGATAAGTTACATGACTGCTGCCATACAGTGGTTGACTGGTTGAAGAGGTTAATTATTCAAGTCTGCTGTTTCCAATGATAAACTGGAACTAATGAAGTTACCTTTTTGCCCGGACAGTATCAATAAGATAAATGAGGAGATTCATGATGTTTGATTTAGGTGCACACCGCTGGGCTAGTTCAACAGGAATCTTAGTGAAAGGGCAGTATGAGAATTAGTGCCAAATGACGAAGCCTTATCAGGGGCAGATTTACAAGCCCCTTGCGCCACTTTTGCGTCACTTTTAACATGACATAACAAGACCTGGCTCTTCGATCAGTAGCAGCACCACCCCCCTCTTCCCCCAGCGCCTTGAGACCCTCGCGGGTATGTAGTGCGCTTTATAAGTGACATGATTGATTGATTGATTGATTGATGGGAAAAGTGACGCAAAAGTGGCGCAAGGGGCTTGTAAATCTGCCCCTCATTTTTTACAAGGTCTCACTCGATACAATTTTGAAAGCTGTGAAAAATAAGTAACTATTGTCTAATGTCTCAAGTTTACATTTACAAAACTGCGCACTTTGTCATGCTTGGAAGCTCTTGAATCCACTTTATATTCAGTTCTGAGGGATGGGAGAGTTCCCGCACTTTTTAGTAGCACACAGCTACTCTTGGGCAATGATTACCTACACGTCTTTAATTCCATTTCAACCACTTCTTACTAAACGATTTTGCATATTTTTGTGTTATGTTTGTGTTGCCTAATTAGGCACCGTTTTCACCCAAAAAATTAGCGCGGTGCGCAGAAACATCATACACCACCAGAATGTAAGCAGCTGCCTGCAGCACTTTTTTCCTCTATTTTTGTTTAAGCACGAAAGAGTCTTTCTGGCCAAAAAGGATCAGAAAATGCATTTCATGCTAAAATGAAGCATTAAATACCGCTTTGAATTTCACCTAAGTTTTGCAAAATTTCACACAATTAGGTAAATGCAAATTCTGCATACCCCGAATATCGATACATATAGTTCATCCTGCTGAGACTGATACATTAAACATCTTTAAATACAGGCAGCCAGCAGCACTCATGGTTACAGTGCTACAAGGCGACAAGACTGTGAGAGTGAGCACTATGAAAATAAAGATATTAATCATATTTTCTTCCTTTTCTGCTCCCCAGTACAGAGAACAAAGGACAGTGCATCGTCCTCTGTACTTGCAAGAAGGATACCAGACCAGACACCCGGAAGATGACGCAGGCAGGTTTCTAATCTTTCTTAAATTCCTTTGGAATGCAGTCGGTCTTTCGGCGTGTGATTTCAGACGCAGAGCAGTGATAGGAGAAAGCCCCTGCATCGATCCCTGCCACCCCAAACCTGTCTACACCCTGTCCTCAACAGTTGCCCACAGTGCCCAGAAACAAAGCAGGGCATAGTGTTTCTATACAGCCGATGCAAACAACAAGAAAAGAGTGCACAAAGTACCTTACATTAAAAAAAAGAGGAACACCACAGCAACAGGGTCAGTCACTTGGGAGGGTCGGAAACACTAAAAGGTGGGACCAACTGAACATAGTACATACAATAAGAGGGGGTCCAGGGAAAAATGTAAAGACCTGCGAAGGTCGGTTCCCCACACAATTAATCAATACTCAAAATGGGACCCTCGGGTCTGAGTAAACAGAATAGGAAAGGTATAGGTCATCGAGAAAAGGCCTGATCCGTCCCTGAAGGGAACCCTTTCTTAGGACAAAATCCCTCCCCCACCATAGGTGGCATGCTTCATCATTGGGATTCTCCTTGTGACGGGGAAACCTAGTCTCGCCACGGGCTACAACACCCTCTCTGAGAGGGAGGAGCTAGGGATGTTTTATTTCCTAGTTGAGGGATATACTAAATCCAACAATGATGAATTATAAACTAGGTTGGGTGAAGTACACAGCGCAAAAAAATATAATGAGTGAAAGGAGTGAGTTAAAACTAGCTACCAGGTACACGGTCTACCTTTATTAATGTGTCCTGGGGCCAGTGGCGTAGCTAGGGGGGGGCGAGGGGGGCGGAGCGCCCCAGGCGGCACAAGTTTTTGGGCGACAGCCGGCCCCCCTTTCCCCCCGCTCTTACCTGCGGCCGTTGCCACCCCCCCCCACGCTCTTCTATCATTACGCCGAGGGCGGCAAACGCAGGGGCCGCCACGGGCAGCCTAAGGCCTAGCTACGCCCCTGCCTGGGGCCAGGATTAAAAAACTGAATCCCAGAGTGCCCTCCCATGCACCCCCAGTCCAAATTCTAGACCATCCAGCAAAAAATAAACAAATTGAAAAAAATCGAAACAATGAAACAAACAGTGGTGCATGCTTGTCCTCAAACAGGAAGTATTTTGAAAAGTACTGCACTGAACTTACTTCATTTCTTCTAACAAATGCAAAAGAGGCAAGAGTGGATGCTGCAGCAGAGATTGCAGACAAAGGATTAATGATGCTTACCTTCCTGAGTCCTAATCCAAAATGGTCAATGGCGCAGCCAAGAATGGGAAGGAATCTCCAGTCCATAAGAGGACATTGATACTGTATGTATGAAACCTCACTCTCTATGGCACCTCCACTGTAAATAAATAAATAGGTAAATATGTAAATAAACACATAAATAAATAAATACATATATAAAACAGAAGCATTTCACACTAAAAAAATTGCCTGAATGGCCCACTCAGGTAACATTTCTATCTGAAATTCTTGTGTTAATTTATCAGTGCTGGGTGATAAAACACCAACCGCTCACCTCTGGTTTGTTCAAATTGTTCCTATGCTCCCATGTCAGGATTTCTCTCCAAACTGAATCTCATTTATATGATGGGGTATAATGGAATCATTCCAGGCATTGCAGGTCTCTGCCATAAAGCAAAATGCCAGAAATTATGTGAGATTATATCGGTATAAAGGAGATTTCGCCCAGGCTTAAAAAAGAATTAGTATTGCTATGGGTAATTTTACTTCTAAAAGTCGCACGAAATTTAGTGTTTCTGCTTGAAATACCATCTTCCTCTTCATTCTTTAGAACTTGTCCCATTGAACTAAATTTCCCATAGTACTCACTCCTTTTGTTTCTTTTTCCTTTTTTGGATTTTCTGTTGTGGCCTTCTATTGTAGTGTCTTTGAAGGAAGCATTGTAAGTTAATTTGTCTAATATGCTTATTTTTGTGAAAATATATTTGCACTCTGAATGATCATTTTTATTAACATCTCTAAAATATAAATGCAGGTTTGGTTGATTTCATTTAATTCTTGCAATACTAGATTGCTGTTGGAGCTCTAGGATTACATATCTGGCAATGCTCTGTCCATCTTAATTTCTTGTTCTGGTCATTTTCCCCACGTAATCAGCACAGCAGGGACATTTTATGTATTTGATTACTAAAATGTGGTTTTGTAGGTATCAAATTGTTGTAATTGTTTTTTTTCTGTTAGGGGATTCCCTTTATCTATATTTTCATACTATGCGTACAATTAAGAAATTCATAAGTTCTTAGGTGTTGCTTATACCAGTTCAGTGGTTCTATTTTAAAAGCTTTAATTGGAATCAAATGGGATAATTTAGTGTTTGGTGGACAGGGTGCTCCACTAAAACTGTGTTTGAGGTGTCTGTCAACCAAAACACTGGTCCACCTGCTCTGTTATGAGACTGGCAGACTATCATCTTTCCTACAGCAGTGTTCTTGCAGACTCTGCCATTGGAAAGCATATTTTGATGGCCCAGTGGAGTAGGGGCTGGTGGAGTAATGAAATCAGACTGCCCACCCTATTTGGAGTGGATGGTCTAATGTTATTTTTTTTCTGTCTTTCAACTAGAGGGCAAAAGATGGTGAGACCAGACAGAAACACAAGAAAAATGAATGATTGCCGCACCCTGGGAAAAAACTCCCAGGGTGTGGGGCTCATTGTTTTTTTACATTTTGTATAATCAAGCTGCTGCTTTGGGAGTTTGTTTTTCAAAAAACAAAAAAAATTGGTCCATCAGCCACGTGAAAGTCTGTAAAGTCTATGGCTGTGCACCGAACTTGCAGTGCCTTCAGAGGAAGTGTTGTGACAGTAATTCCTCTGAAGTCACAGAGATCACAGCCGGGTAGGGTACGTAATGAGCTTGCATGGGCGAGATGCCTGCCAAACTGTAAATCGACCCCAAAATCTGTATAAGATCCTTACAGCAGTTATATGTAAATGTAGATTCTTCCATGTAAATTGTTTTACATTTTATCAATTGTTATGTTTCCAGTTTTTTATTCTAATTTTTATTTTTTGTTTTTATATTGAGTACTGAGAAATAAATGATACTTCACTTACTAGTCTGTACACTGAGGGCCTGATTTAGATCTTAGCGGATCGTGTCCTGCCCTGGATTTTTCAGCGGTCTTCCCACCCGCCCGCTTGACGGTCCACCCGCCCTATTTAGATGTTGGCTACTGCATAGACGAAAGACCGCTGCGGTCCCGCTTTCACTGCCAGGATATCTCAACTACGTTGACAGCAGGATAGGCAAAAGCAGGTGTAGGAGGCAGTACAGCCAAGTTGCCCATCAGGCCAATCACGATATGCCTTCCTGCAGTCGCAACTGTGGCGGGTAAACCTCCATACCTGGGTTGGCGGAATGTTATGTATATAGGCACAAGCTCACCTTTACTCACCTTCCCACTTCCTGTACTGGCATGGATCCCATCCTACATATCCTTCCTCGTCTGCTGCTGGCTGATCACAATGCAAATCAACACCGCCGAAGGAACCAAAGGTAACCCCCCATTACCTGTTACCTTTTCACTTGGCTGTTCACACTTGCTCAGGACTTGTGCATTTTTAAATCACTCACACAATTAATAACATACCAATGTGCAATGCATATTTCTCTAATGTTGATGTTTAAGAATTGTAAAGTAACACACCTGTTTAATCACATTGTGTTCATAAATTTGGTGGCAGCTGCCTTCTAAAAAAAGGACACTCGCACAGAAAAGAATATCAAATCAAAAATCAAAAACTCACCATACAAGTGTGTTTAAATAAAGTACCAAAATTGTCACTATAAAAGCAAATGCATCACACATTTTTGGGATAAGTGCAATGTAGAAATTGCACTAAACAAGCTGTAACCCTCCCCTCATAGATCACCTGGAAAATCAATGGCAGTCCCAAATTTGAAGCACTCTACATAATCATCCATGTAACATTTCTCCTTCACTAGTGCAAGTCCTGTATTGTATGCAATTTCAATTTGCACATTATATTACATGGTGCAATGCATATGCGTACATGCTTATCAGTAGTGAAGGTGAAATAAACACACCTGTAGTAAAATGGCCTTTAAAAAATGTGTCAACATCTATTTATTGGTACAAGTGCCCACTACTATGTTGAATGGCTGCACTGCACCTAAATTCAAATGACCATCACATACCACGTGAACCAGTGTATGCACTTAACATAGTAGACATTTAAAAAGTATGTAGTAGTTCCTGCCATCATGCTAAAGAAAAATATGTATTATGCATTTTACACAGACAAGTTGCTAGGACTCAAACATTTGCAAAGGATGGGGGGAGTGGGTTTGGGTTTGGGAGGGGTGCCCTTGGGTTTGGGAGAGAGGGTGATTTTGGGAGGGGTGGTTTTGGGTTTGGGATGGGGGTGTGGGTTTGGGAGGGGTGATCTTGGTTTTAGGATGGGGCCTTTACGTTTTTGAGGGGTATCTTAGGGGTTAATAGGGGTGGTTTCTGTCTTTTGAGTGGTGGGTTGGGATGTGGAAAGGATGGGTTGGAGTGGTAAGGGTAGGTGTGTGTTTGGGAGGGGTGGGTTTGGGTGTGGCAGGGGTCAGGGGTCAGGGTTCATGGCAAGGGCAAATATGACTGTCACAGGGAAATTGGGTAGGATGGTCAGGAGGGAGTTGGGGTTGGAAGGTAGAGGAGTGGAAGTGTCTGTTGTGCATGGATCTGTTGAGGGTGCAGGTGTCTGTGGGTCTGGTGTAGGTCATGCACATTTGGGTGTGTGTTGCTTTGTTGGTGTTGTGTTGTGTGGGTGAGTGTGGGCAATTCTGTTTTGTAGGTGTGTGTGCTGTGGATGTGCTGGGTGTGGTTGTGGTGCATGTGGCTATGGTGGTGGGTGCTGTGTCTGGGGTTGTTCTTGTGGTGGTAGATGTGGCTGTTGTGGTGGGTGCAGTGTTTGCGTGTGTGCTTATGGTGCTGGATGTGGCTGTGGTGGTGGGTGCACTGTCTGGATGTGTGCTTGTGGTAATGCACATGAGTGTGGTGGTGGATGGATGTCTGGAGGTGGGCTTGTGGTGGAGGATGTGGCTGTGGTGGTGGGTGCAGTATGCTGGTGGTGGTGTGGTAATGCATACAAGTGTGGTGGTGGCTGTGGTGACTGAGGGTGTGCTTATGGTGGTAGATGTGGCTGTGGTGGTGGGTGCAGTGTCTTGGGATGTGCTGGTGATGGTGGTAGTGCATGTGAGTGTGGTGGTGGCTGTGGCGGCTGCAGTGTTTGTGGTTGTGCTGCAGGTGGTGCCTGTCTGTTTGGATGCGCGCCTGTGTTTTTTGTGGTGTTTGGGTTTCTTTGTGGGTGGACTGCTTGTCTCTGTGTGAGTGGGTTCGTAAAAAAGGTGTGAGTGTGCGTGGGACAGTAGGTCTAGGAATAGGGAATTTGGATGGGGATGGGACAGTAGGTGGGGCACAAGGTTGGGATGGTTGGGAGGTTGCGGTCAGTGAGGAAGCTAGACCATGAAAAGACCTCTGTAGGCCTGAAAAAGCACTGTGAATGTCTTCCAGGTAGGCTACCATTTGTTGCAATTGGCAGCCAAGCACCTGGATGGTATTCAATTGTGCAGTCTGGCCTACAGAGATGTGCGGAAGTCAATAGCCTCCTCATGTAGCGCAGCCAGGGAGACAGGGGATGAGATGCCTGGAGTGCAAGAGATGCCACCCCATTTAGGGAGGCCGGTTTGGCCAACTTGTTGGGGAGCAAGAGAGAGGGTCGATATGGTACTCTGGGTGGCAGACAAGGATGCAGGTGTAACAGATGCAGTAGGGTCACCACCACTAGGGATTTTGCACTGGAGGAGTCCTCCGAAGAAGATTTAGAGTCGCTGGTGGCCTCCATTGCACTCCCCTCACCCCATGTGCCACTGGGTCCCTCAGTGTCGGTGGTGTCAGCTCAGGAACCACAGGGCACAGCTGCTTCCTTGCCACAGTGGCCAATGTCTCCTCCGCCTGCTCCTGATGATGCTGAAATTACATATACAATAGTTTCATTGAATCTGTGTAAACAGAACTGATCATGAACTTTGATCACAAAACAGATACCAAGTTTTCAGATTTCACCTGCTTCTAGGCTCTCAAACTTGGTTCTACATTGGCATAAGCTCATGCATATTTGCAGCATTTTCAGAAACCACTTGGTTACAGTTATGTCAATCCCCCTGATCGCTCCTATGTCATGCATAATCTTGTCTCTTATCCATTATTATGTTTCTCCGGGTACTGTTTCACACCTTTGAATGGCTGGCCTTTGCTGTTTAGAATGGTGAGCTGAAGTCACCAAAAAGGATAGCAACAAAAATGACCTTTGTACAGAGTGTTCACTAGGCCCTAAAATCTGCATACTTGCCATTCTTAATAAGTAAAATATGAATACATGTGTGCCAACAAATACTGTAATGTTGTGCTATAAACTGAAAGCAGGTTACCTATGTTTGGGCATTTCACCATGGTAAAACTTACTACAAGTCACTAAAGTATATCTAAATTGTTAAAAATCATAAATGATTTCTGCACTGAAGTAGCATAGCAATGTATCACTTACTGCGTACATACCTACGCTATTGAAGGCAGTCAAAAACAAATATTTGGATGAGTTGATAAATGACTTGCACAGCATAAGTAAATACATAGCCCTTGAAACATTTCTAATACACTTCAGCACAGAGCAAAACACCTTTTCACACTTCACTCCTAATTACCTCTAGTTATTTGAGGTTTGTTGTATCTTAGTGAAATTGTTTCACTAAATATGCTGGATGTCACTGTAGGCAAACATTAGTAGAACATTACAGTAATTATTCCTTACACTAATTCATATATAATTCTTACTTCAAACATTCACATATAAATCACAATATGCAACATATTACACCTTGATGCATTTCAACAGGTGCCTAATGAGTCATGAGAGAGGCCTGATTTTGAGATTTCCTTATAATGAATATGAATAAATAATGAATAAAAAACATTTCTTATCGCGTAGCTACCAAAGGTTATCCCAGCGCTAATAGCAGCATAATCACTGAAGAACTGCTAAGCAACATTAAGGAAAAAGCCATGTTTTGAGGGATTTACGAAAAGCCAAATAATTGGGTTCAAGACGAATGTGGATGGGGAGTGTATTCCACAACCTGGCCGCGTTATAAGAGAACAGACGGCCACCACTTCTTGCCTTTTTTATTCTAGGTACTACGGCGAGACGGCGATTGTCCGAGCGCAAGCCCCTGTTCGAACAATAGGGCGAGATAATGGACCAATTGATAGGTGGTCCCTTCCCTGCTAAAGTCTTGTGTGCAATATAGAGAGCCTTAAACTTAATTCTCTCCTGTATAGGGAGCCAGTGGAGGGTGGTAAGAGCTGGTTTCGCTGATTGGCGATTCGGATTCCGCAGGAGCATACGTGCTGCGCAGTTTTGCACAGTCTGTAACTTGGTGATGGTAGCACGAGGAGCTCCTAAATAGAGAACATTTGCATAGTCAAGACGAGAGAGAATTAATGCCTGGACCATCAGTCTTCTGGCAGGAAAAGGTAGAAGAGGCAGAATTTTTCGCAGCATCCTAAGGATTCCATAACATTTAGCTGCCAGTTTCAAGGCCTGCTGCTTAAAATTCAGGTTGCAATCAAGCCAGACGCCCAGACTTTTAATCTGGTTCCTAGGAGTAGGAGCTGGGCCAAGACAAACTGGCCATAACATTCCTACTTTAAAAGTAGGGGAGTTACCAAGGAGCATCAGCTCCGTCTTATCTCCATTCAGTTTCAGATATGAATGCTCCATCCACTTAGCCACCTTCTCCAAACAAGGGCTTAGACCAGGCGAAGAATTGTCAGAGTGATTAAGGGCAACAACAAGTTGTGTGTCGTCAGTGTAGGTGACAATCTGAACCCCAAACGGCCTCACTATCTCCACTAGTGGGCTCATGTAAACATTAAACAAAGTGGGGCTCAGAGATGACCCCTGCGGGACACCACAGCTAAGAGACATATATTTCGAAATTGCGTCTCCTTCGGAAACCTGGAATGACCTATCTTCCAGAAAGGATTGCAGCCACTTTAAAGCCCCCCCAATCACCCCCAAACCTCTAAGTCTCTGGACCAAAGTGTGGTGGTTAACAGTGTCGAAGGCTGCTCTGAGATCCAAGAGGATGATGGCTGCAGAACCTCCCCAATCTATGATTTTCTTGGACTCTTCGACTACTGCTAGGAGGGCAGTTTCAGTACCCTGTTGGGGTCGAAATCCAGTCTGTGAGGGGTGAAGGTGACTATGAGACTCCAAAAATGAAAGAGATGAGTTAACATGCTTCTCAGCAATTTTACTGATCCCTGGAAGAAGAGAGATGGGACGATAGTTCCTCAGGAGATCAGGATTAAGACTCGTTTTTTTTAGTAGCGCCTTCACCATGGCACATTTCCATGGGGAAGGGACCACTCCAGTCAAGATCGAAGCATTGATCAGCTCCAGTATCACTGGGGAGACTGTTTCAAGAACTTGGTTCAGAATAATGGGGGCTACAGAGTCTCTAGGCGAGCCAGATTTTAACCAATCCGAAATACTTCGTAGCGACTCTGTGTTCATAGGAGGAATTTCCTCCAAAAAGTGCTCACTGATCTGAGGCACGCTGTCCAAAGATAATTAATTCCCCTGGCCAACCACTTGGGGGAAGGAGGTATAAATGTATTGGAAAAAAATTCTGCCAGTTTATCGCAACGAGAGGAAGCATCACCAGAAATAACAGGAGGTGGAGATGGTTTAAGGAGCTTTTTTGCAATCCGAAAAGTTTGCGAGGAGAATTTGATGCCAAAGTAATTCTATCTTCATAATATGAGACTTGTGCAGATTTAATTTCTTCTTTATAAATTTTAATGGCTTCCCTGTATTTCAATTTATTGACAGGGGAAAAATCCTTTCTCCTTATTCTTTCCAATCTTTTACAGATTTGTTTAAGCTCACGAAGCTTAGGAGAATACCAGGCTGTTCTTTTAGTTCCAACAGTGTTATGAATCCACTTTTTAGGGAGGACCTGGTCTAGCGATGACTCAATCCAATTGTTAAAATTATCATTGGCACTAGTGGGATTGGGGTCAGGGGTCGGTCTGGTGTTTTCCAGGGTTGAAACCCTATGTTCCAGTGAAAGTTTTGACCATAAACGTGTCTGTCTTCTAGCCGTGCTGGCCGGCGGGGTGGGACCCAGGGGTGACCAGGTAAAAGGAATCAGAAAATGGTCGGACCAAGGCACTGGCTTAGGGTCCTTAACCAGTAATTCATCACTTATGGGATACTCCTACTTAAATGTGATGGAACAGTCCATCTTGCAAAATCCCTCTAGGTTTGTCATTTATCTCCACCATAGCTTTATCGTCTGGACATGACAAAGTACATTGAGAAATGGTTTAGGGTATGTGTCATTCTGTTACCAATGTGTACACTTTCCTGTCTGTGATTCAACAGGAATTGTATGCCTATCACTATTATTTGTCAAAAAAACAGACTGGCTTACACACAAATCTTTGTGAAGGAGTAGACATCATGCTAATCTGTCACTTTTAACATGTATGAAACAGTATTTCTGATGCTAAACACAAAATGTAGCTATTAATACTGATGTCACTAGTCATTCTGGATCACATGCTCACTCTTGTTTGTGTAGAATCCCAACTTACCAATGTGATGTTTGGAACATCCACTATACCTGAAGTGCCTAGTATGCTATGTCACATGTAGTAGGGCTACCTTTACATCATCCTCAATAGTGAAGCAGCCTCACACCTGACACAATAAACACTATTGGCCTGTTTCATACAACTGTCCCTCATGACATAAATAAACATGATATATATGTGGAATTTCGGCATCCATGTGTCTGCTCAGAAATGTCTATTGGTTGTGAACAGGAATCAGGTGGGATTCTTACCAACATACTAATAGACAATGCACATCATCATACACATTGTTCCAAACTTACACCTTCAAGAACTCTTCTTGTGCTTTGGACATGGGTCACCCTTAATGTTGATGTCAAAAATCCTGCCTGCAACAAAACATTAGTCATATACATGTGAAACTCTGATATGAACTTACACCCTTGTTGTAGCTGTTGGGCCCTCAACTGCCCATCAAGATCCAGATAAGCCACCGCAAGAATTGGGCCATTAGGGGGGTCAGGTGCAGCGCATGCGCCTCCCACTTTGGGAGGACTGCCCGAGCTGGACTTCAGCTGACTTTCTGGTCCAGCGTTGTATGTCCTCCCACCTCTTGCGGCAATGGACCCTGTGCCACTTGTAAACCCCCAGGCTCGGCACCTTCTTGGCTATGGCGTTCCATATGTTCCACTTCTGATGGGCGTTGACCTGTATGGATACAAGAAATTACAGAAATAAAATGGTTTTGTGACTTTTTGTTTGTCTGTATTGATGTAACAAAACCTTTTCTACATCTACCCTTAGCATACCTCATAAGTTAGCATACACCATGTGTATTGTCACATGCTGACCAAAAGCAATACCTCAATACACACTTTTGCAGTGACCTGTTGCCTACCTTCATCCCCTGTCATGCTCTAAACTCACCAATCCCAGGCCTGTGACATTGTCTAGCCCAGAGGACTTCTACATATTCTGTGATGCGACCTACTTCTGATCAGTGCAAAAGTTTGTGAACTACTGAAGGCTAAACACATATACTTATGGCACAGTGCACAGTGGCCACTGTGAGTAAGGGGCCTGCAGTTTGGACATGACAAACTTTGAAATGGGAGTAAAATGAAATGAAGTGTTAGCTCAAGAAGTTAGGTAACTTTCTCTTTCAACTGTCGTCCATTTAAAAGCATTCAGGGGCATTTTTTTAAACACACCTCAAAGTTTGACCAGGTAAGAACATATGTTTATGATAGATGTACCTCAGTGCTACAGTTGTTTGACCCTGGGGCGCAACCCCAGCCTGGCCACTTATCCTGACTTAGCACTGCTCATTGTCAGGCCTTGTTATCTGCAGTCTTATGATCATGATGCCACATGAGCACAGCCTTCCCTTAACTTTTACATGCAAAAATGACGTTTTGCTCATCTTATAAATTACCCCAAGGCTGTGCGCTACTCTGAAGCTGTCTGGGAGCTACTGGTAGTACCATACAAGTTTTTGGAGAGCCCTGATATAGGCTGTGTGATTTGTGGGACCATGCACATAGGTAATATAATTGTAATTTTGTTTGTACAGCAAACACTTTTATGTACAGTTGTAAAGAGCACATAATGTGTTTCCTAATTTCCATGATGTGAGTTTTCAACATAGCACATATAATTCAAACATATACATAAATACATCTCTCCATACACACCAATTGGAATCTAGGGCCTTAAACACAAAACACATTCTAATGTTGTTGTTTTTTTTTAACATTGTAAAGTGCTTAGAAATCCCCAACATCAATGTCCTCTGTTAGGAACAAAATATATGACAATTCACATCATTAACTACACTTCACTCAACTCAAAGGGACATTGTAGCCTGTGTTAATGGAAAACAACAGTTAGACAGATTCCCATACACATTTCAGGCATGTACCTTTTCCTCTGGTGAGCCATAGAGCTGGCCAAACAGGAAGAGGACCTCCTGTGCCAGCCAATTCATCACCATTGGCAAAAAGGAAGTGGCCCTCTCACCTGCTGAACCTTACATCGTTGCTTCCAGAGGCAAAAAACAGCAGCAAATGTGGAGGAGGTCTTGATGACAGCAGTGTTAGGCAGCAAATGAGCTTTTTTTCTAACTGCCGTGCTCATGTATGCGACGTACGTGATTGTCAGCATAGATGGACACAGCCATTGCCCTTCGTACATTAATTTCACCAACGGTAGCCTATGGCTGTGTAAATTGTGGAGTTTGCCACCAGGAACAGACCGTACAGGTAAGAGCAGTGGGTCAGAGGGCTGGGCGGGGAGAGGCGACAGACAATGGTGAGGGAAAACTAAATAAAAAAAAGAAAACCACTCCCCTTGCGCTTGCCACATAGCCGAGTCAGTGATGCGGTGAGGGCAAGGTGAGTTTTCTTTGTTTTTTCATTTAATTTTCCCTTGTCGTCGTCTGTTGACATACCGCTCTTACCTGTATGGGCCGCTCCTGTTTACCACCCACTACGCGGTGAACTTCCACCATGCCTGTCTGATTCCAAATGTCCTATTGGTGATGTCAGGCACCCACCATTCTAGAAGTTCAAAATAGTGTTTGTGACTGTTAGCTGAATCACCACCACTCAAAATGGGGGCTAGTTTGTTTACATAATCAAACTTTGATTGGGCACTCATTCTTTAAAAAAAAAAAACATTTATATGTAGTGTGTTACTGTGCTGGAAAGCGATATTAGCGCTGTGATGTTTACACCTCTGTTGATGGTATTTTGGAGGAAAAAATCTAGAAAACAAATATAATGTGTGAATAATGAATTTGAAATGTATTATTTGCAATTTTTATAAATTTTGATTTCATATTAGGCTATAAATGTAATTTGTGAAGAATAAAGGACAAAAAGCAAATGTTGGATTAAGATACGTAGGTAAATTATATGTATTTTATAGAACTACATGACTAGTGTTAATTACCAAATATGTTGCTGTGGAAAATGAGGAAAATGTTAAAATTTATTTTCCAGTGCAGACATATGATTCCTGGGATATTGAGGAGATGACATCCTCAAATGTACCGCCCATTTCCAGACCTTGCCACCATGGAAGAAAGGGATACAATCAAGAAGTTCAGGTTGAATAGGCAACTGGCTTTTTGTCATCAGCTGGAGCCAGATCTTTAGCCTCACAACAGAAATATCACATTTATAGCACCAATTGTCAACCTCATGGCAGTCCTTCATTTTGGGGCCACAGTATCCTTCCAATGCACTGTGGCAGTATCTGGTGGAATGTCACAACCAACTTTCAGTGGTGTGCTACAAGAAGTTATATCTTCAATGATGACACACATCAACATCTTCCTCCAGTTTCCATGGCAGCAGGATTTAGCTAATGTGAATGGGGACTTTTACAGTTTGGTCCACCTACCACATGTGGTTGGAGGAATTGATGGCACCCATATTGCCTTAGTGCTACCACATGCCAGAGAACAAGTCTACCGGAATTGGAAACACTTTCATTCAATCAACGTGCATGATGTCTGCTTATGGGATTTGTACATCGCAAGCGTCTGTGCAAGTTTCCCCGGCTCTGCCCATGATTCCTTTGTACTACAGAACAGCTCCAAACTTTTGTAAATGTCACAACTTGGACCTGAGAGGGCCTGGCTTGTTGGTGAGCACAATCTTTCATAATATTGTTTGGGAAATGTCTATTTGAATAACCTGTAATAGTGTAATGTACTTGGACACTTTTTTTGTCTTCCATCAAGGAAACTCAGCTTATCCCAACCGACCATGGTTGTTGGCATCGCTGAGGAATTCAACAACACAAGGGGAAATCCGTTTCACTGAGACCCATGGAAGTACATGGCCGCATGTGGAGCAGGCTTTCAGGCTCCTAAAGGCAAAATTTAATGTCTGGACAAAACTGGTGGAGCCCTCCTTTACCCACCTGATAAGATGTGCAAAATCACTGTGGCCGGCTGCATGCTCCCCAACATCGCCCTGCGATGGAAAATCCCTAGCATAGCAGAGGATGGAGACCATGAAGAGCCCCCGGATGAGGATCCTGAAATGCCAAATGAAGATGATAGTGGTAAAGAGGAAGGAGTTTACTTACGTCAAGATGTCATATACAACTTCTAATGAGTGTAGGTATATATTTACATGCTATCACTTTCACTGTTACACCAAGTATTGATGAGATGATGAGATAACTATGTGGTGGTAATTTGTTAGGAAGGGCAAGTTCAGTGAAAATCAGACCACAGGTGGTTGTTAATCAAAGTTTTGACACATTGACTACTGTCTTCAGTTCCATTGTTTATCTCCGATTGTTTTGTGAAACTGTGGCCTCCAAAAGGTAACTTTTTAATCTATCATGTTATGTTTGATTTGTATTTTTTCTCACACACATGAAGGGGGACGAGGCACAACACTACCAATACTCCAGCCTCCCCAATCACAACTATGAACACACAAGGGGGAGTAGTGTGTATTGGTCTCTAGATTAGAGGTGGCACGTGCTCTGTGAAAAAATACTGCCCTCACTCACATAATTGTGACATGCTTCATCATCGGGCTTGCTTCAATACACCCCTGCGCCGACCAACGCCTGGGGTGGAGAAAAAGGGAGGGGAAGACAATACAAACACATATAAATAATAATATACGTGATGGATCCTGGGATCACCGAAAGAAAAAGTACAGTGAGAATTCAAACTAGTTCAGTGGTATCTCTTAGAAGTAATTTTATTCCTAGATCCACCGACTAGGATTAAAAAACGTAAAGGATGGTGGTGACAGGAAAGTATTAGGAGTTCCTACACCCTCCTTACTGCCAGATTGTCGACATGTTTCAGCTGCTTTATAAATGCCTATAATTTCAGGTCATCACAGCCTTCATCAGGACCTTTCAGATCCCAGAACTCTGAAATGTATGAATCCCCTCAGAACCCTACGTGTTGGGTCTCTGAAACCAATTGTTCGCAGAATGAGGGGTCCAATTAGTAACTTACTCCAGAAAATCTGTGGGTAGAGGAAAAGGTGAAAAAAAGGGTGGGGTCATTCGTACCTGGGTAACGGTTGTCAAATACAACCAGTCTTACTCCATTCAACCAACCAACACTCTTTATTTGTGTATCTGATTCATACTTCTATGGAGTCGATGCCACCTATGTATGCAGACAAGGCAGACTCACAATATGGTGCCTAGCTTATATCCATAGTCGGACCTCTCTCATATGCTCATTAGTGAAAATATATACATATATATACAAGTCAGACGAACCGTACTTCACTCGGGTCATTGCCCATCACACTCTCCTCTCCCTCCTCCAACCGAGGAACAGAATGGTCTCAACTCACCGAGTTTACAAATAAGCCATTCTTAAACTGGCGACTTAGAGGAGGAGACCCCCTATAGTCTCACTCTGGGGGAAATGGAGAAATAAATCAACAAAGAAGACACTGTTTAACGTAGGGTAGTTATATGCACAAAATAATGCTTTTGCCTGTAAGCACTTTCAATGGCAATTTCTGGGTTGCAAAAATCCGATCTGGATTGCCGCGGCTGTGAGTATATACTTGTTTTAACCTAAACGCCCCGCCGTTTGCTGTTGTTCTAATCAGGGCAAGAGTAAAAATCGCCACCATCGAGCGAAAGATAATCATGATATATAGCCTTAGCATGTTGTAATATATACCCCAACTAAAGAGCGTTATATTTGTGTGCCCCTCTATTACCACTACATCCTTCCTCTTTGGAGCTTTGGAGTTTGTGGCTTGAGTACACTGGGCATGCAGTAGTGGTCGGTGGTGAGAGTGCCGCCAGGCGCTGACGTGGGGCGGGGGAGGGGCAGAGTGGGGGTAGTAGGCTACGGATTACGGCCGATTACAGGTAAGTACACATATAAATAAATCAAATGAATTTCGTATGCGCGCTGCATCGCATTTGGCGATGTAGCGAGAAACGAAATTCGCTTTATTTATTTATATGTGTACTTACCTGTAATAGGCCGTAATCCGTAGTTTACTACCCCCCACCCTGCCCCTCCCCACCCCACGTCAGCGCCCCGGCGGCACTCCCACCACCGACCGCTACTGTGGGCATGCATAGCTATTCAGGGAGGTTGGGATCCAACCCAATACTACATTTAACCCCCCCCGCGTGCTGCAAAATGCCCGTCCCCGCTCCTCCTTACTACTCCAAGGATGGTGCTCAGCCTCGACCTCTTGTCTCCGGCTCGCCCTGTAGAGATATTGGTGGCCGGGAGTCACTCCCCTATGAGTGTACGCTGCCTCGTCACGTGACGACGTAATACAACGTGCACGCGTTCACGTGTCATGTGACCCTGTCACCATGCCAACGTCTACGGACGGAATGGAGCCCGCTCGTTGATCTCCTACCCAACTAATCTGCAGTTCTTTATAACTTTATTCAGTCCTGTGAAGAACAACGCGGACCTGCTAGAGTGCATAATATTCCCTAGCAATTCCGATTGTACATGGTACGTGCCGATGCAGTTGGGTCGCCGGAATGGACCGGTCTTGTCAATGGCTTCTAAGAAAATACTGGTATAAATTACACCTGCTCCCCAATTAATACGGATTACGGGTTACTAGCAACAATCATTCATACACCGAATACTCACCTGGGCCCATTCATTCATACTACGCTAGCAATTTCCGCCGGTGGGTCAGTTGTACTCTTTATCAATCTCCCTGCTACCAATTACCTTTTCTGATTAAGAGTAATGACTTACCAATGGAGCCTTTGATAATTGGGAAGTTTAAAATGAGAAAATATAATACAATTCATAAATCTGAAATAATCACTGACTCAGGAAGTTTTAAAATGTTTATCTAAATTCTTTAGCAGAGTAAATTACAAACCACATAATACTTAATCGCATATCAAGGAGGAAGCATACAAAATAATCACCTATTTAATCAAATGACGGTCCCTCAGAAAGAAGAAGATAGAGACAGCAGTACAGCTAAAGGTTTACGCTTATAGTTACCTAAGAGTGTGAGAACCAAACCCCTTGGCCAAGGAGTTGGAAAGATGAGTCCCAATAAGGATGAAGACCAAAGACCTCCAGACCAGGTTCAGATCAGGATAGGTTACCTCTCTATCAACGACGCCTGCGTCGTTCCTCTCTCTGACACTTCGTTCCTCCTCGATTCTTCCGTGTCTTCTTTCTAATGGAATCCGCCGCCCCCGCCTCAGGACCTCTCTGGACAGCGGTTCAGTCCGCAATCGATCAACTCGTTGAGCACAAAGCCTGATCTAACTAATTAGCTAATTCTATATCTATTATACCCTTCTACACCCCGGTACCTCTCATTAATGTTTCAAATTTATGGGCCCACTACTTCTGATTGGACAGGGACAGGGGTTGATCCTCACACCATGACATTTTAGTTCAATTTCTTTAAGCCCATTGTTTTAAAATACCGCCCCTCACAATTAATACATTTGCTTTATTTCCCACCCGTCTCACGACAAATTTAATACAAAATGTATATACATTGTTGCAATTGATAGAACATCTCAGATGTACAGTGGAGGTGACCAACGGGTCGTGTCCTTGGATATCTTCCAAGTTGACTTCATCGCTTTGTCTTGTTAGTTTTCAGAGCGCATGCGCACGCTCCATGGCTCTTGAGCTGCTGTTTGGTTAACCCAGGCCCATTTACGAACTAATAGAAATCAAAGAAGAAACATATTAAAATCAAAAATAAATGTTTTCACTGTATACCCCCTACTTCTACTCTATTCCCATTTAATTATAAAATCTATCCCGCATTAGTAGCGTTAGAATACCACATTATTAATTGCAGCAAATGCGTGAGCTTTAGCACGTGAGAACAGTAAGCAGCCATTTTAGCACACACTGCGCAGAAGCAAAGATTCCCTCCAAGCAAAGAAAGACGTCATACCACGTGATATGGTTGACACATGCGCAATGGAGTTCCCGCACTTTTGTGGCCATTTTGGATTAGACAAGGATTACTTATTAGTTTTAAACACATAGGCAAGCGTCTCTTGGATAAGGTGTAGTGTATGCACTTATTAATAAAGACATTACAAAGTTTTAATTAATTAATACGGTGAGAGGATTGCTTACGAACAAGTCTCTTTGTGAGTCCTTGCTCCATCAATCCCCTCTCTGATGGCGTTTCTGAGCCATCAAAACTACCCACAACCAGATGCCAACTTCTAGCATAATTTTGTCACAGTCTCATTTTTACATTTTCTATTCTTATCTTCTCCTTTCAGTTTCTTGTATATTTCACTTTTCAGATCTTCTAATTCAATTTCATCAAATTTTCGTTTCTTGCCTTTTCCTGTCACTCTATATGTCTCATTCTTTCTACAACATTTGCACCATATCATTATTGACACTACTATTATTGCTATCCCTACTAAGGGTACTAATATTTGACCTATAAGTCCTTTTCCTACATTAGTAAACCAGGTACCAATTGACGCAATGCTATTTGTCAATCTTTTCCATACACTATCAACTTCCAGTGGTTTCAGTTCATTCTCAAGTTTTGTTATGTTCTTTATATATGTTCCGATTTCTGCACTTTTGTCAGGAATATACGTGCAACAATGTTTCGTTTTCAACAATTTACAGACTCCGCCCTCTTTTGCTAATATTATATCAAGCGCAAGTCGATTTTGCATAACCATTGATGTAATCGCAACCATCTCCGCATTAATCATTAGAAAACCTCCAGCAGTATCCGTTGATAAACGATCAACCACTGTAGATAATTTACATATTTTCCTTGAGTTCAAAATTATTCCCACTGAAGGTATCAATGCACCAAATATATCACCTACAATTTCAGAAAAACTAGCTCTTTTACTTCGTTTTAATTCACTATTATTTTCATTGCTCCCAGTGTTTCTTTTTACGTGGTATACTTTTGGAAAAACTATTCCAAAATAACAACTTCCATACCACCGTGCAGGAAGCCTAAAGTAAGCCTTATTCCCACACACATAATAAATTCCAGGAAAAACTGAATCTGTTCCTCCTTTTAGTCCCCAACCTCCAAGAATTAAGAAATTATGTTCACATTCACTGGTACCGATGAAAATATTGTTATAATCAGTCTTCAACCTATGTAGACAAATTTTCCCTGTCTTTACAAAATCCAGTGCCATAGCAGCTTGAGCTTTGCCAGGTGTGTAAATACCCTCTTTCTCAGCCCAAGGTGGAAGATGAGCTTTATGCTCAGATGCTTTCTTTGGAAATTCTGTCTTCTATTTTCTACTAAGTTCAAAAATATCTTTTCTTCTTCATGTAATGAACATATTAGATTGCTTCTATGTGCATGTGTTATGTCTATCGACTTCATTGTTAGGAAAAATTCTCCCATAAATTGTGCATCTTGACTACTAAGCACTGGGTTCATATTCTTTCGAATCAGAACCTCTGAAAATATCACATCTATATTTGAATAATAATACTGAAGTTTCCCTGTTCTATAAAATAAACTAGTTAATACACTACATGATATGCCATAAGTTAAAGGCAAATGATGGTATGTTAACCCTTCTGCTACTGATTCAGGTAACTTCATACAAACATAACAGTCACTAACTTCCATTGTATCTACGTATTGAAACAATAATTTAGTGAAAACATTTAAACTAGTATCGTTATCTGTTACCACATGATGACATTCTGGTTCATCTTCTGCTTCTATTCTTACTCTATCACCTTTCAAGTTATCTATCCTTCCCTTTGTTTCATTGTTAATCTTTTTATCCATTATCATAAGGTAAGGAATTGCTACAATCACAACTAACCACACTATAAGCACCACTACCAGACTACATATGCATATAGCACAGCATCTTTTACAACATTTCCGTTTCTGTCTCCCAGAAACTCGGTCGTCAGGCATTTTGGCAAAGAAGATTTCTCTTCCTTTTTTCTTTCAAGACTTTAACGTTATCAAGGTGGTTTCACTTCTTTTTCATAAGTCAGTTCTGCACTTGTTCCTTCGTCACCACTTTCACTTGACTCAGAACTTTCGTAGTCTTCAAGGATTATATAAGTCCAATCAGGACCTTTAAATTTATTGTTCACAAGTTTCAATCTTTTACTTTTTCGTTTTTCAGTTCCACTTGCCTGTCCAGATAAGCTTGTTACTTCATTTACTTGTTCTGGATCTTCACTTCGTGTTTCTATATGGTATTTTACTCTTTTAATGACACTAGGCCAATGATCACCTTTTCTGACTTTCTTTGTTTGCACTGTATTTTCACTTTCTGAGTCTTTTCCAAAAGTTCTTTTATTTTCAAGGTGTGGCACGATTTGATTTTCCTCGTTTTCAGTTTCTTCTTCTATCTGTTCTTGTTCAGGTCTTATTGTTGTTTCTTCAGTTGCCTGAGTGTGAGTTTCTACTAACTGACCCTGTTCAGGATTTACGTCTTCATGCTTGAGGCTTTCTTGCTCGTTGTTTTCTTGGTTTTCTTCTCCCTGAACATATTTTTCTTGTTCTAACTGGTTCTGATCAGGGCTTATTGCTCTTTGTACTTCTGCAGCCTGACCGCGTTCTTCTAAACCTGTCTGTCCCTGCTCAAATTTTGTTGTTTCGTTGTCGATTTGAGCCCAATTTCCTCTCCCTATCTGGGCCTGATCAGGTTCTCTTATCGTTTCATTCTCCTTATCCTGAGCTGCTTCTTCTTCACCTATCTGGTCCTCACTAGTTTCCTCTAATCCAGCTCGACTTCTTGTTTTGTTGTAAACTTCTGGTATATCAACCACTGGTATCCAGTCCTGACTTGTGCTCGGTTGTTCCTCTTCAGCTTCTCCCGAATCTCTCACCTTGACCTTGCCAGGAGGGTCACTCCCCCACCACACAGCTCCGCCTGTGGTGCCCTACCCGCTGCTGCTGCTGGTAAGCTCGCCCCCCTGTTTGCTGCCTCTGTGCCCATTTTTGCCTTTTGCTTCCCCTAGTTGCCCCCGTTTTTTGTGTCCAGCTTTGCCTTCTGTACCCCTCGTTGCCCCCGTTTTTTTGTCCATCTTTGCCTTCTGTACCCCTCGTTGCCCCCGTATTTTGTGCCCACCTTTGCCTTCTGTACCCCTCGTTGCCCCCGTATTTTGTGCCCATTTTTGCCTTCTGTACCCCTCGCTGCCCCCGTTTTTTGTGTCCATCTTTGCCTTCTGTACCCCTCGTTGCCCCCGTATTTTGTGTCCACCTTTGCCTTCTGTACCCCTCGCTGCCCCCGTTTTTTGTGTCCACCTTTGCCTTCTGTACCCCTCGTTGCCCCCGTATTTTGTGTCCACCTTTGCCTTCTGTAACCCTCGTTGCCCCCGTATTTTGTGTCCATCTTTGTCTTCTGTACCCCTCGTTGCCCCCATTTTTTGTGTCCACCTTTGCCTTCTGTACCCCTCGTTGCCCCCGTATTTTGTGTCCACCTTTGCCTTCTGTACCCCTCGTTGCCCCCGTATTTTGTGTCCATCTTTGCCTTCTGTACCCCTCGTTGCCCCCGTTTTTTGTGTCCACCTTTGCCTTCTGTACCCCTCGTTGCCCCCGTATTTTGTGCCCATCTTTGCCTTCTGTACCCCTCGTTGCCCCCATATTTTGTGTCCACCTTTGCCTTCTGTACCCCTCGTTGCCCCCGTTTTTTGTGTCCACCTTTGCCTTCTGTACCCCTCGTTGCCCCCGTATTTTGTGCCCATCTTTGCCTTCTGTACCCCTCGCTGCCCTCGTTTTTTGTGTCCATCTTTGCCTTCTGTACCCCTCGTTGCCCCCATTTTTTGTGTTCACCTTTGCCTTCTGTACCCCTTGTTGCCTCTCTCCGCTCCCGCCGCTGCATCCCCTGCGGCCCGCCCCCCTGACTGACCATTCGCTACCCCTGCCTCCCGCCTCCCAGCTGCTTCTCCCTCCCACCTCCTCATATATGGCAGCCGCTGCGCGGTGACGAGAGCGACCCTTGACCTTGCCAGGTAGGTCGCTCCCCCACCACACAGCTCCGCCTGTGGTGCCCTACCCGCTGCTGCTGCTGTTAAGCTCGCCCCCCTGTTTGCTGCCTCTGTGCCCGTTTTTGCCTTTTGCTTCTCCTCGTTGCCCCCGTTTTTTGTGTCCATCTTTGCCTTCTGTACCCCTTGTTGCCCCCGTTTTTTGTGTCCATCTTTGCCTTCTGTACCCCTCGTTGCCCCCGTTTTTTGTGTCCACCTTTGCCTTCTGTACTCCTCATTGCCCCCGTATTTTGTGCCCATCTTTGCCTTCTGTACCCCTCTCTGCCCCCGTTTTTTGTGTCCACCTTTGCCTTCTGTACCCCTCGTTACCCCCGTATTTTGTGTCCACCTTTGCCTTCTGTACCCCTCGCTGCCCCCGTTTTTTGTGTCCACCTTTGCCTTCTATACCCCTCGTTACCCCCGTATTTTGTGTTCACCTTTGCCTTCTGTACCCCTCGCTGCCCCCGTTTATTGTGTCCACCTTTGCCTTCTGTACCCCTCGTTGCCCCCGTTTTTTGTGTCCACCTTTGCCTTCTGTACCCCTCGTTGCCTCTCTCCGCTCCCGCCGCTGCGTCCCCTGCTGCCCCGCCCCCCTGACTGACCATTCGCTACCCCTGCCTCCCGCCTCCCAGCTGCTTCTCCCTCCCACCTCCCATATATGGCAGCCGCTGTGCGGTGACGAGAGTGACCCTTGACCTTGCCAGGTAGGTCGCACCCCCACCACACAGCTCCGCCTGTGGTGCCCTACCCGCTGCTGCTGCTGTTAAGCTCGCCCCCCTGTTTGCTGCCTCTGTGCCCGTTTTTGTCTTTTGCTTCCCCTCGCTTCCCCCGTTTTTTGTGTCCATCTTTGCCTACTGTACCCCTCGTTGCCCCCATTTATTGTGTCCATCTTTGCCTTCTGTACCCCTCATTGCCCCCGTTTTTTGTGTCCACCTTTGCCTTCTGTACTCCTCATTGCCCCCATATTTTGTGCCCATCTTTGCCTTCTGTACCCCTCGCTGCCCCCGTTTTTTGTGTCCACCTTTGCCTTCTGTACCCCTCGTTACCCCCGTATTTGTGTCCACCTTTGCCTTCTGTACCCCTCGCTGCCCCCGTTTTTTGTGTCCACCTTTGCCTTCTGTACCCCTCGTTACCCCCGTATTTTGTGTTCACCTTTGCCTTCTGTACCCCTCGTTGCCCCCGTTTTTTGTGTTCACCTTTACCTTCTGTACCCCTCGTTGCCCCCGTATTTTGTGTCCACCTTTGCCTTCTGTACCCCTCGTTGCCCCCGTATTTTGTGTCCACCTTTGCCTTCTGTACCCCTCGTTACCCCCGTATTTTGTGTTCACCTTTGCCTTCTGTACCCCTCGTTGCCCCCATTTTTTGTGTCCATCTTTGCCTTCTGTACCCCTCGTTGCCCCCGTATTTTGTGTCCACCTTTGCCATTCTGTACCCCTCGCTGCCCCCGTTTTTTGTGTCCACCTTTGCCTTCTGTACCCCTTGTTGCCCCCGTATTTTGTGTCCACCTTTGCCTTCTGTACCCCTCGTTGCCCCCGTATTTTGTGTCCATCTTTGACTTCTGTACCCCTCGTTGCCCCCATTTTTTGTGTCCACCGTTGCCTTCTGTACCCCTCGTTGCCCCCGTATTTTGTGTCCACCTTTGCCTTCTGTACCCCTCGTTGCCCCCGTATTTTGTGTCCATCTTTTCCTTCTGTACCCCTCGTTGCCCCCGTTTTTTGTGTCCACCTTTGCCTTCTGTACCCCTCGTTGCCCCCGTATTTTGTGCCTATCTTTGCCTTCTGTACCCCTCGCTGCCCCCGTTTTTTGTGTCCATCTTTGCCTTCTGTACCCCTTGTTGCCCCCATTTTTTGTGTCCACCTTTGCCTTCTGTACCCCTCGTTGCCTCTCTCCGCTCCCGCCGCTGCGTCCCCTGTGGCCCCGCCCCCTTGACTGACCATTCGCTGCCCCTGCCTCCCGCCTCCCAGCTGCTCCTCCCTCCCACCTCCCCATATATGGCGGCCGCTGTGCGGCCGCGCCAAAGGCGCGCATAAGGCAAGCCCGTCTGCGCCCGTCCGCGCCTGGACCGCGCCCAGTGCCAGAACCCATGGTCCTCGCGCCCCCCGCTCAAGCCTCGACGACCGACGCCGATACGATGCCACCACACTCCACGCTCTCAACCCCGGACGGATACACAACTGCTTCAAGGCCACCCCGAAACGCACTCATGGTCCCTTCACCTGCCGGAACTGCAGCTACAACAGCCTCAGAGCCGCCGAAGCCCCCGCCAAGAAGGACCTCAACCACCTCCGATGCATCCTACTGAACACCCACTCCGCACACAAACATGCCGTCGAGCTCTGGGACCTGCTCGACACATCAGCACCGGACGTCGCCTTCCTGACAGAGACCTGGATGAACGACTCCTCCGCACCCGACATTGCCATAGCCATCCCAGACGGCTATAAGATCACCCGCAGAGACCGCATCAGCGGAGTAGGAGGAGGAATCGCCATCGTCCACAAGAACACCATCAGGGTCTCGACCAGCACCGACGACACTCTCTGCACCACCGAACACATGCACTTCCAGATCCACCCGGACCCCAACACCACCCTTAGAGGCACCCTCATCTACAGACCCCCTGGACCCCGACCCCAGTTCAGCGACTCCATCGCCGACTTCATCAGCACGCACGCCCTGACCTCCACCGACTACATCCTCCTCGGAGACCTGAACTTTCACCTGGAGAACAACAACGACAGCAACTCCACCACCCTGATCGACAACCTCGCCAACCTCGGACTAAGACAGCTCGTCACAACACCGACCCATTCCGCCGGCCATACGCTCGATCCCATCTTCTCCTCAAGCTCCCACGTCTCCTTCAGCCACACCACCGAACTCCTCTGGACCGACCACCGCTGCATCCACTTCACCTTCCAGAAACCCACCACACACCACCGCACCCAACAGATCCCACGCCGCTGCTGGAGCAAAGTCACCGAAGACCAACTACGGGCAAACCTCGCTCTCAGCCCACCCTCCGACCCATCCGACACCAAGGACGCTGCCTGCAACCTCAGACGATGGATAGACGACTGTGCCAACACCCTCGCCTGCTGAAAAAACTCACCTACAGTGACACCACCAAAAGAGCCAGCTGGTTCACCCCGGAACTCCTAGCTTCCAAGCGTACCTGCCAGAAACTAGAGAAGAAATGGCACAGTGAAAAGACACCGGACAGCCACGCAGCCCACAAAGACGCCATCCGTAACCACCACCACCTCATCAGGTCCGCCAAGAGGATCTCCTTCAAAGACCGCCTCGACAACAACGCACACAACAGCAAGGAGCTCTTCAACATCGTGAAGGAACTCTCCGACCCCAGCTCCAACACCAACGACATCCCGCCGCCGCAAGCCCTGTGCGACTCCTCGCCACCTTCTTCCACCGCAAGATCGCCGACATCCACGACAGCTTCAACACCCAGACAGCCCCAACTGAGACCGATGCACCAGACCCGCCGCACACCATCGACCACGACCCCTTGCCAGCCTGGGCCAGCGTGAACATTGATGACACCATCAAGACCATGAGCACGATACACTCCGGCTCCCCGTCAGACCCTTTCCCGCACCACATCTTCAACAAAGCCAGCAGCTCCATCGCACCCCACCTGCGGAACGTCATCAATCTCTCCTTCGAGACCGCGACCTTCCCAGAGAGCTGGAAACACGCCGAGATCAATGCCCCACTCAAAAAACCCAAGGCGGACCCAAGAGACCTCAAGAACTTCCGGCCCATCTCCCTGCTTCCGTTCCCAGCCAAGGTCATCGAGAAGATCGTCAACAGACAGCTAACCCGATACCTCGAAGAAAACAGCATCCTGGACCCATCCCAGTCAGGGTTCCGCAGCAACCACAGCACTGAGACTGCCCTCATCGCCGCCACTGACGACATCAGGACCCTGCTGGACAACGGTGAGACCGCAGCCCTCATCCTGCTGGACCTCTCCGCCACCTTCGACACTGTCTGCCACCGCACTCTACGCGCACGACTCCACGACGCAGGGATCCGAGACAAGGCCCTGGAATGGACCACCTCCTTCCTCGCCGGCAGAACCCAGAGAGTCCGCCTCCCACCATTCCGATCCGAAGCCTCCGAGATCTTCTGCAGCGTACCCCAGGGATCATCCCTCAGCCCAACACTGTTCAACATCTACATGGCTCCGCTCGCACGCATCACCAGACAGCACGACCTCAACATAATCTCCTACGCCGACGACACTCAACTGATCCTCTCCCTCACCAAGGACCCCTCACCACCAAATACAACCTCCACGAAGGAATGAAGGCCGTCGCCGACTGGATGAAGAACAGCCGACTAAAGATGAACTCGGACAAGACGGAGGTCCTCATCCTCGGCTCCAACCCCTCAGCCTGGGACGACTCCTGGTGGCCAATGACACTGGGGGCAGCCCCGACACCCACCGACCACGCACGCAACCTGGGAGTCATCCTCGACTCAACGCTTTCCATGGCCAAACAAGTCAACGCGGTCTCCTCCTCCTGCTTCAGCACCCTCCGCATGCTTCGCAAGATCTACAGGTGGATCCCGACAGCTACAAGAAGAACAGTCACCCAGGCCCTCGTCAGTAGCAGACTCGACTATGGGAACGCCTCTACGTGGGAGCCCCAGCCAAGCTCATCAAGCGACTGCAACGCATACGAAACGCCTCCGCACGCCTGATCCTCGACGTACCACGCCACAGCCACATCACCCCCACCTGAGGAACCTGCACTGGCTCCCCGTCGACAGGAGAATCTCCTTCAAACTCCTCATCCACGCTCACAAGGCACTCCACAAGACCGGCCCAGCCTACCTCAACAGACGACTCTTCTTCTACGTCCCCAACCGCCAGCTCCGCTCCGCCGACCTTTCCCTCGCCACCGTCCCTCGCATTCGAAGAACAACCACCGGCGGCAGATCCTTGTCCCACCTCGCCGCCAAGACCTGGAACACCCTCCCACTCAGCCTACGACAGACCCAAGACCTACTGACCTTCAGGAGGCTACTCAAGACCTGGCTGTTCGACCAGTAGCGCCCCCCCCCTTTTTTCCCCTTTGCCTTGTGACCCTCACGGGTAAGTAGTGCGCTCTACAAATTCATTGATTGATTGATTGATTGACCTGGGATTCTTCAGCTGGCCAACCTTCAGCTTCCTCAGATACTGATGTGGAACTATAATAAGTGTGTTTAAAGTCATTTTCTTGCCTGAAATCGGTCAAAATAGAAGCTTCTGAGTAGGTGGAAAAATCTGTAAAAATGGAAATTTGGTCACTGTGAGGCTTTAACAAATGGTTATTCTACATGAGGCACGATCCAATTGACATTTTGAATCATTTATTGTACAATCCAAAAAATGTATTTTCTAATGAAAAACGATGACCCCGGACCTGTCGAACTTTCTCCAGTTGGTCAGTAATGGTGATTTTTTAATGTTTAATCATTTGACTGTAAATGACTATTGCATGTGAATTATCACTTATGGAACTATAATAAGTGTATTTAAAGTCATTTTTCTTGCCTGAAATCGGTCAAAATAGAAGCTTGTGAATAGGAGGAATTGTCTGTAAAAATGGCAATTTTGGTCACTGTGAGGCTTTAAAAAGTGGTTATTCAACATGAGTCACGATCCAATTGACATTTTGAATCATTTTTTGTACAGTCCAAAAAATGTATTTTCTGATGAAAAACGATGACCCCGGACCTGTCGAACTTTCTCCAGTTGGTCAGTAATGGTGATTTTTTAATGTTTAATCATTTGACTGTAAATGACTATTGCATGTGAATTATCACTTATGGAACTATAATAAGTGTGTTTAAAGTCATTTTCTTGCCTGAAATCGGTCAAAATAGAAGCTTCTGAGTAGGTGGAAAAATCTGTAAAAATGGCAATTTGGTCACTGTGAGGCTTTAACAAATGGTTGTTCTACATGAGGCACGATCCAATTGACATTTTGAATCATTTATTGTACAATCCAAAAAATGTATTTTCTAATGAAAAACGATGACCCCGGACCTGTCGAACTTTCTCCAGTTGGTCAGTAATGGTGATTTTTTAATGTTTAATCATTTGACTGTAAATGACTATTGCATGTGAATTATCACTTATGGAACTATAATAAGTGTATTTAAAGTCATTTTTCTTGCCTGAAATCGGTCAAAATAGAAGCTTGTGAGTAGGAGGAATTGTCTGTAAAAATGGCAATTTTGGTCACTGTGAGGCTTTAAAAAGTGGTTATTCAACATGAGGCACGATCCAATTGACATTTTGAATCATTTATTGTACAGTCCAAAAAATGTATTTTCTGATGAAAAACGATGACCCCGGACCTGTCGAACTTTCTCCAGTTGGTCAGTAATGGTGATTTTTTAATGTTTAATCTTTTGACTGTAAATGACTATTGCATGTGAATTATCACTTATGGAACTATAATAAGTGTGTTTAAAGTCATTTTCTTGCCTGAAATCGGTCAAAATAGAAGCTTGTGAATAGGAGGAAAAGTCTGTAAAAATGGCAATTTTGGTCACTGTGAGGCTTTAACAAATGGTTATTCTACATGAGGCACGATCCAATTGACATTTTGAATCATTTTTTGTACAGTCCAAAAAATGTATTTTCTAATGAAAAACGATGACCCCGGACCTGTCGAACTTTCTCCAGTTGGTCAGTAATGGTGATTTTTTAATGTTTAATCATTTGACTGTAAATGACTATTGCATGTGAATTATCACTTATGGAACTATAATAAGTGTGTTTAAAGTCATTTTCTTGCCTGAAATCGGTCAAAATAGAAGCTTCTGAGTAGGTGGAAAAGTCTGTAAAAATGGAAATTTGGTCACTGTGAGGCTTTAACAAATGGTTATTCTACATGAGGCACGATCCAATTGACATTTTGAATCATTTATTGTACAATCCAAAAAATGTATTTTCTAATGAAAAACGATGACCCCGGACCTGTCGAACTTTCTCCAGTTGGTCAGTAATGGTGATTTTTTAATGTTTAATCATTTGACTGTAAATGACTATTGCATGTGAATTATCACTTATGGAACTATAATAAGTGTATTTAAAGTCATTTTCCTGCCCAAAATTGGTCAAAATAGAAGCTTGTGAATAGGAGGAAAAGTCTGTAAAAATGGCAATTTTGGTCACTGTGAGGCTTTAAAAAGTGGTTATTCAACATGAGTCACGATCCAATTGACATTTTGAATCATTTATTGTACAGTCCAAAAAATGTATTTTCTAATGAAAAACGATGACCCCGGACCTGTCGAACTTTCTCCAGTTGGTCAGTAATGGTGATTTTTTAATGTTTAATCATTTGACTGTAAATGACTATTGCATGTGAATTATCACTTATGGAACTATAATAAGTGTATTTAAAGTCATTTTCTTGCCTGAAATCGGTCAAAATAGAAGCTTGTGAGTAGGAGGAAAAGTCTAAAAATGGCAATTTTGGTCACTGTGAGGCTTTAACAAGTGGTTATTCAACATGAGGCACGATCCAATTGACATTTTGAATCATTTATTGTACAGTCCAAAAAATCTATTTTCTGATGAAAAACGATGACCCCGGACCTGTCGAACTTTCTCCAGATGGTCAGTAATTGTGATTTTTTAATGTTTAATCTTTTGACTGTAAATGACTATTGCATGTGAATTATCACTTATGGAACTATAATAAGTGTATTTAAAGTCATTTTTCTGCCCGAAATCGGTCAAAATAGAAGCTTGTGAATAGGAGGAAAAGTCTGTAAAAATGGCAATTTTGGTCACTGTGAGGCTTTAAAAAGTGGTTATTCAACATGAGTCACGATCCAATTGACATTTTGAATCATTTTTTGTACAGTCCAAAAAATGTATTTTCTGATGAAAAACGATGACCCCGGACCTGTCGAACTTTCTCCAGTTGGTCAGTAATGGTGATTTTTTAATGTTTAATCATTTGACTGTAAATGACTATTGCATGTGAATTATCACTTATGGAACTATAATAAGTGTGTTTAAAGTCATTTTCTTGCCTGAAATCGGTCAAAATAGAAGCTTCTGAGTAGGTGGAAAAGTCTGTAAAAATGGCAATTTGGTCACTGTGAGGCTTTAAAAAGTGGTTATTCAACATGAGGCACGATCCAATTGACATTTTGAATCATTTTTTGTACAGTCCAAAAAATGTATTTTCTGATGAAAAACGATGACCCCGGACCTGTCGAACTTTCTCCAGTTGGTCAGTAATGGTGATTTTTTAATGTTTAATCATTTGACTGTAAATGACTATTGCATGTGAATTATCACTTATGGAACTATAATAAGTGTGTTTAAAGTCATTTTCTTGCCTGAAATCGGTCAAAATAGAAGCTTGTGAGTAGGAGGAAAAGTCTATAAAAATGGAAATTTGGTCACTGTGAGGCTTTAAAAAGTGGTTATTCAACATGAGGCACGATCCAATTGACATTTTGAATCATTTATTATACAGTCCAAAAAATCTATTTTCTTATGAAAAACGATGACCCCGGACCTGTCGAACTTTCTCCAGATGGTCAGTAATTGTGATTTTTTAATGTTTAATCTTTTGACTGTAAATGACTATGGCATGTGAATTATCACTTATGGAACTATATTAAGTGTATTTAAAGTCATTTTTCTGCCCGAAATCGGTCAAAATAGAAGCTTGTGAATAGGAGGAAAAGTCTGTAAAAATGGCAATTTTGGTCACTGTGAGGCTTTAAAAAGTGGTTATTCAACATGAGGCACGATCCAATTGACATTTTGAATCATTTTTTGTACAGTCCAAAAAATGTATTTTCTGATGAAAAACGATGACCCCGGACCTGTCGAACTTTCTCCAGTTGGTCAGTAATGGTG